>JZKD02S1675126.1:7964-25839 GCA_000966675.3 Picea glauca | reverse complement strand
TTTATTATTGTCAATTGAAATGCAATTTTTCTACGAACTTTTCATTCTAGAAGGGTTGCATGATTATATACCCTTCTCACATAAATTAGAACCTGCCCTTCAAATTTGATCACTGAGTCCACGCCCAAGGGAGGTGGGATCGATGTTGAGCATCGCCCCAACATCGCCCCCCGGCACCCACAACACCCAAACAAGCGATGTGAGAGAGCAATGTCGGGCATAGCCCTCTCCAACACCCAATTTCTAATTTTTTTTAGTTATTAAATTTTACTTTAAATTTTGTTATTTTTTTAAATTTTAGATTGTCTTTTTTTAATTTTTTCATTCTAATTTTATTTTATTTTATATTTTTTTAACTTTATTATTATGTTTTTTTAATTATTTTTTATTTTTTTTTAACTTTATTATTATTTTATTTTTTTTTAAATCTAATTTTATTTTATTTTTTATTTTTTTAACTTTATTATTATGTTTTTGTTTTTGTTTTTTTAATTTAATATAGTTTGGTTTTATATTTTTAGTTATATGTGTGTTTTTTTAGTTTATTTTTTTTAATTTAATTGTTATTTCATATTGTTTTTAATTTTTTTATAAGGTTTTTTTTTTTTTTAACTGAAACAATTAATTTTTATTGAAAGTAGAGTCGGTTGGGTCATGGCCAAATCAACCAGTGTTACATATAGTTTTGGTCTCTCTTTCCTTGATACAATCTATTCTTTTTTTGTTATTGAATGGAACTAAAACTTGCAGCTACGGAATGGGACTGAACATAGGTGCCTCATCATTCTTTATGAAAGCTCCTTGTGGAAAGTTGCAACCCTCATTTGCTTTTTTGTCCGCTTCTTTGTTTGAGTTGTGGAGGATGTGATAAAAGTCGATGGAGACAAAGCTTTGGAATGAACCCCGAAGTCTTTGAAGAGTCTTGTTGAGAGATGGATTGGTGAAATGCTCCTCTGCGTTTAAGGTTTTTATCATAATTTATGAATCACCGAAGACTTGGAGAGCTTTGTTTCCATGTTCTTGGGCGATCTGGCAACCTTTTAACAACCCAATGATTTCGACCTGATTATTTGTGCTTTGCCCTAACCCCCAGCTGAAGTTGTCTTCGCGGGAACCATCGTGGGAGTAGATCACTCTGCCTGCTCCTGCAATCCCAGGATTCCCTTTGGAGGCACCGTCGAAGAAGACCGTTACCTTATTTTTCTTTCTCCACCAGACTTGGAATTCTTCATCCAGAGTTCTTATGCACCAAGCGGGATTGGTATATGGGTGAGCTATGTTCTTCGTCCTACCCTAAGTCAATAGAGCGCCCATCCAATGTCTTTCCTCTTAAGTGAGAGAGATGTCAAGCTTTGTTGAGTAGTTTCCCAAGGCTTCCAACAAATACACCTTGGCTTTGGCCGCAACTGTCAAAGGAGTTTGCGTTGTGTTATTAGAAATAAAGTCATTTATTGCAAGCCAGATCTTCCAGCATATGAACTTGGGGATGGAAGACCAAACACGGTTCCACATTGAGTTATCTTTTATCACCCTTGGATACCGATCTTGCCAAGAGCCAAAGAGTGCACCAACTTCGATCTGGGAGGGAGCAATCACATTGAGGCCTTGGAGCGCAAGAGCCCAGACCAATTGGGCAAATAGACAGTCCACGAAGAGATGGTATATACTTCCAGGGGCCATACGACATAAAATGCATCTGTGTGGGCCATGGATGCCACGTTTTTCTAAGTTTTCTCTAGTCAGCACACGCCTGTGCAGGAGCACCCACGTGAAAAAGTTGATCTTTGGGAGATCGTAGTTGTCCCAAACTTGCTTCCAATTTGCAGGGTTATTAACTGGGGGATGGTGGACTTGTAAAGTTGTGTATGCTTGAGTTGTTGTGTATATGCTTGTCTTCCCCCAACTCCAAATACCAACACCATGAAGACTTATAGGAGCTGAACCCTTCAGCGCGTGAAGGAGAAGGTGACTTGTTGTGTATATACTTGTCTTCCCCCAACTCCAAATACCAGCACCATGAAGACTTACAGGAGTTGAACCCTTCAGCGCGTCAAGGGGAAGGTGTTTCTAGTGGAGAAGATGCTTTGGCAGATTAGGGAAAACTCAATCCGCCCAGAAACCATCTTTGTCCCAAGAAGGGATGTTTGCTAGACTATGCATCTCGAGCTGGGAAAGCCACTCTCCTATCTCTGCTAATTTCACTGTGTTTTCAAGAGGAGGTTTGCCCATAATATTGTCTGTCTAGAGAAGGGTTATTTTTCCATTCCCGAGGACTCTATAAAGCTGATGTTTAAAGAAATCAAGACCTTTTCTACATAGATTCCATAATTGGGTGCCTTTGGGGGTGCTATCAGTCTGTAGATTTCTCAATGAGATTCCTTTGAGATACTTCTTCCAGAGGAGCAAACTTACAGGGTGGTTTCTGTTCGAGAACAATTGCCATAAAATTTTGCCTCCTAAGGTGATGTTGGCCAAGCCAAGGTCTCTTACTTGGAGTGCACCTTCCCGCTTCGGTCGTTTTACTAACTCCCAACTGACTAGATGAAACTTTCTCTGTTTTCCTTTGCCTCCACGCCATAGGAAGTCTCTGATCAGCTTTGAAACCTGCTCAGTGATCGCCTTTGGAACAAAAAGAAAAGATGCCTAATAGATAGGGAGGGAGGATAGGACTACTTTGATGAGTATCAACTTGCCAGCATTATTAAGCCATTGTCCTCCCCAAGCTACTATCTTAGATTTAATTTTGCTAATAACTTCCACCCAGAGCGAAGGTCTATTTTCTCCCAGCGTTAGAGGTAGGCCTAGATACTTGATTTTATCCCACAAAGAAAATCCAGGAAATCCCAAGAGACGGGCAATTCTAAGAATGGTTCGCTCCTTCGTGTTCCAACCATACACAACACTCTTTCTTTTGTTGACCAACGCTCCTGAGATGCAGCAAAATTTTTGGATAATTTCTTTGAATGTCCTTGCAATTCAAAGGGACACTCCTCCCAGGAGAAGGGAATCATCAGCGAATAGAGCGTGGTTGATTGATTATGTTCCTTTCGTCGATCGGATGCTCGGAATTGCCCCGAAATTCCTTTCAGCTATCAGATTCATGCTCAGGGTGTCTGCCATCAAAATATATAGAAAAGGGGGATAGCGGGCAACCTTGCATGATCCCTCTTGTTGCTTGAAAGTAGTTAGCAGGTCGACCATTTACTATAGGAGCAATCCAGGGCTTGTCAATGCAGGCTTTGATCATATTTACGAATTATGAGTTAAATCCATAAGAGTGCAACACTTTGTAAAGAAAGGACCACTTGACCCAATCAAAGGCATTGGCCATGCCCAGCTTTATGAGCATTCCTTGCTCCTTCCTCTAAAAGCTTGAGTGAATGGCTTCTTGGACAAGAATCGCATTATCTAGGATACGCCTCCCTTTGACGAATCCACCTTGGGTGAGGGAGATTAGTTGACCGAGCAGGGGTTTTAGTTTGTTTGCCAGAAGCTTCGAGAGGATTTTGTAGGAGGCATTGCAAAGCGAGATAAGTTTGAATTTGTCAAATGAGACCGGATTCACTTCTTTAGGGATTAAGGTAAGAAAAGTAGAGTTAGTGTTGCCTCCCACTTTGGCCTTTTGCAGAAAATATTTAACCATTTTCAATAAGTCTGTCTTGATAATTATCCAGCAAGCTTTGTAGAAATGTATGGAAAATCCATCAGGGCCTGGGGCTTTGTCAGACTACATGTCCCAGACTACCTTGTTGATTTCCTCCTCGGAGAATGGTTTCAAGAGGCTTGCATTGATCTCATTACTGACAAGATGAGGCATATGGGAAAGGAAGTCGGCAGAGAACACCTCATTTCCTGTCCCATCCTATGTGTAGAGATTCTGAAAATGAGTTTATGTTGTTGTCTTGATTTGAACAAAACCTTTGGAGACTATCCCTTCTGCTGAGGTGATTTTGGAGATATGGTTTCAGGAGAGACGTGCTCGGTATTGCCTATGGAAGAAAGTCGTGTTACTGTCACCGACTGCCAACCACATGCTTCGGGACTTTAGTTTCCAGTACTCCTCTTCATGGTTGTAAGCTCTGTATGTGGCACACTGGGCAGCTTGTTCCTTCTCCAAAATATCTGTGGTTATGTCCTGGCTTTCCATGTCCAGCTGGAGATCTATTAACCGATGGACAACCTCTTTCCTCTTTGCAGTGTAGGGGTTGGAGGGAGATTTGGCCCACTCTTTAAGAATTGTTTTTGTTACTTTTAATTTCTTCTCCCAAACATAACTTGGTGAGTCGGTGACCGGTGTGGACCACTCTTTGGCTACTACTTCCATGAACCCTTCCTGCTCAATCCATTGAGGGTTGAAATTAAAAGGAATGGGACCTAAGTCTTCTTCCTCATCCAATTGCAGGAGAATGGGCTTGTGATCCGAGGTAGTTGTTGGAAGGATTTTGGTGGACACTAATTTCTTATCCAACAAGAGGGTGCTATGCACTAGGAACCTGTCAAGCCTAGCAGAAATGTGTGCATCCCATGTTCTATTTTTCGTCCACGTGTATAATCTTTTCTTGGGTTTAAGGTAAAGAAGGTCCCATTGTTGTATCAAATCCTCTACAAGGGGGAGCAATTCATCCATGTTGATGATGCCCCCTCTTTTTTCTTTTGGTTCTAGCACAATGTTTAAGTCCCCTGCAACTATGATGTTCTTGGGAGAGTAGACTTCTACAAAGTTAAATAGAGTTTGTCAGCAATCTTTTTTCTCAACAAAATGAATCGGTACATAAATATTGAACAGAGCAATTGTAATCTTACTTGTTTTGTGGCGAAGCTTGATATAGATACAGTGTTGAGTCTCGAAGGAGCTTTCAAGCTGAAACAGATCTTCGATCTAGACCGTGGCAATCCCTCCAGAAGTACCCCTTGCACTTACTGCCTTTCCATCATTTCATTTCCATTTCGTTCGGCTTAGATCGAGAAGGGATTTCCCTTCTATTTTTGTCTCTTGGAGCATGAGGATCTATGGTGATTCTGCCTTCAAAATATCTTTCACAGCTTCGATTTTCATAGGATTCCCCAGGCCTCTATAGTTCCAAGAGACTATATGCATTATTTACTGGGAAAGGAAGAAGAGGGGGGCTCCCTTGGGTGGCCTTGGTCTAGTATTTCGTCCAATGGACATTTCAAGAGTGGATTGGCTTCCCTGCATTTTATGCCTCTCTGCTTCTTCCTCTCTTGCTACTTTGAGGGATTTCCTTCCTGATCTTCTCGATGGTCTTTCAAAAGTTTCATCTTCTGATGAGCCTGACATTTCCGGGGGCTTCTTCCTTGTCATGTTTGCGTAGGATGGGGAAGAAGATGCTTCTACTTGGGTATCTGGTTGAGTTGGCAGATCCCCTGCATTGTTTCCTTCAATTGTTGGGAGAGGGGTATGTTGATCCACCTCAAGAGCTATCATTGGAAGGTATTCCTGAGTGTTGAGTGGATTGAAAGGGTTCAAGGATGAATATGTCCGAGGAGGAGCTATGTTCCCAGTGACTTGAGGTTGCTCTGTACTGGGCGTAGTGGATCCTGCAGGGGTCCCTTTCGAACAAGGCTTACTGTGTTTCTTTGTAGGGGTTTGCTTCTGCACCTTTGTCCATTGCTCCCCTTTCAAATTCTCCGGTTCCTCCTCAACATTCTTTTTACAGTTTCTTGAAAAGTGCTCGTAGTTGTGGCAATGCCTGCACTTAAAAGGCAACTGCTCATAGTCCAGTTCTTGCACATGTGACCAGTCTGCCACTGTTAACTTAATGGCCTCTGGGAGCCCTATTTCCAAGTCCACCTCCACACATATTTGCGCACAGGAGTATTGGTCCTTCCTTTATGCTCTGTCAATGTACTTTCCGAGGGAATTCCCAATAGATTCTAAGGATTTAGGGCTCCAACAGTGTAGAGGCAGGTGGGGGAGACGCACCCAAACTAGGACCATCGAAGGCACATCCTGAGTTGGATCAAAGTCCGGCGTCCACTGGTTCAGATACAGCCCCTGGGGGCCCATAAAGTATGGTCTGTTTCTGAAGATTAGATTTTTGTCTTCAACATTGTCAAAGATGAAAACAAAGTAGCCTTTCCCAATGAAATGGCTCTTGATACCTTCCGAGACAAGCGGTCTCCAATTCCTCTGAACCCAAACTTCGATGGCTTTTGGAGAAGGCCATAATCATGTAAATTGATCGATCATGCCTCGTTCAATAATTTTTAGAGCAACACGGCAGGGCTCTTCAGTTGGGAGGGCGGCCGACGGGATGGAGTCCATCTTCTTCACAAATTTCTGTTGTGAGGCTGTGACTGGTCATTTTCTACAAGCCTCAACCAACTTTTTAAAGGTTGTGAGATCAGGTGGAGGAGGAGGGGGAGGCTCAGAGCCCCCTCCTGAAGCCATTGCAACGATGTGAAGTACGCAGAGGGAGGCTCACGTCGAGCAACGCGTGAGCAGCTAGGTTAACCTATAATATTTCACTTTTTGTTTTTAAATTTAATGTTTTCAGGGCTATTTTTTTAATTTTTCTCAAAAATTAGATTTTACTCTCTTTTTATTATTTTTTGAATTTTTTAATTAAAAAAATTGCAATTTGTGTTTATTTTCTTTTTTTTTTAACAAAAACTAGGTAATAATTATATTTAAAAAACTGCGAGGGAGCACAAGTAGAGTACATAGTCTGTATTACAAGTGTTGTAAAATTCAAAAATGACTCCCCTGGATTCTCCAAGAAGGGTATGAAGAGCAGGGGTAGTGCTTACTAAATCGCTAAAGCCTATTTGTGCTGCTATGGTGTAAACCATGCAAAAAGAACCTAGAAGTAGCTTAAAAAAACACTGCATACACTTATATTTTGCTTTGGTTTGGTGCAGTGGATTCCTTTGTTGTTGGAGGCCCAGGTTGAGGTCCATTCTCGGGCATGCTTCTGGCGAGGAGGCCTCATATGAGATGTAGGTGTTCGGGGAGGCTGTGGGTGACACCAGTCCAGCCGCGAATTGGAGTGCCTCTATTTTTTGTTGCAAGGCTTCACATTCATCCCTATTTCTTTGTTGCTCACCCCTGTGTTGTATGGTGATCTTAGTGATGGAAAAAAATTGCGTTGAAAGAGCCCTGAGCTGCAATTGGAGATTATGCACCGCATTTACCAGTTCGCCATGCTCTTCTGTAGAGATCGTTCTTTGATTTTTCCTACTCATCTTGTCGATAGTCCTTACGCTATCTGTTTGAATTGCATAGGGATCAGTGATTTGGGGGAGGAATGGACATTGCTCTGTTCATCTTAGATCTGAGGATACCAGTAAGTGGCTCCGCTCCTTCTCTGATCTACTTAGGGATGAAAATGCCAACGAGCTATGTCCCTCCTACTGTGATATATGCCATCACCTTTGTTTGATTCAGAGAACTTAACCAATTTCCCATAATTAGCCACGAGTTGCAGCCATGCTTGTTGTTGATGATAGTACCCTTCGGATCGCTTGAATTCAATGTCCTGTACACTATGGACGTCATGATGTACAATATCGACTCACTCCAATCTTCACTTCCATGCGCAGGAGCTGCAAAAGGAGTGTCGAAAAGACTTCCCAAGTCGGGGGGGGGAGGAGATAAGATGAGACAAAACACGCGTTGAGATGAGGGGGAGGTTGCCTAGGTGTCGAGAGGTGAGGTGGGGCAGTTGTTGGGGGCTGAAAAGAAACTCGTTGAGGTAAGGGGGAGGGTGACTAGGTGTTGTTGACAGAGGGTACGCAACCCAGACCAAGGCCCAAATCGCCACGTCACGCTGGGTGGGAAGAGGGGTTGGATTCTGGGAATTAAACATCATGGAAGTCCGTTAACCACTAATGAGCCTTGCTCCAGGTCAATTGAAAGGTTTGCTTGGGCATCTGCCAATTGATTATTTTGACGGAGAACATGAAAGAAAGAGATATTGTGGAAGAGGTTGAGTGTTGTCGAAATTCTTTATAGAATGGCGTTTAAATGGACATTTGGGGGGTGGGACCCTTTTCAGACACGACCTATGATTATCTTGGAGTCCCCAATCACTGAAAGGGAGTGAATGTTCAGGATTTGGGCGAGATGGAGGCCTTGGTACAGGGTGTAGGCTTCAACTTGGTTATTAGTTGTGATACCCAGATTCCAATGAAAATAGAGCACTTGAATTCCTCTTGGGCATATTATGAACCCTTTCGCTCCTGCCACCCCGGGGTTTCCTTTTGAGGCTCTGTCAAAGTAGAGAGTGTGAGTTTGTTGCTCTTTGCACCAGTGTAGGTATTCGGTGTCGTCATGAAGCTTCCAGGAGGATCTAGAGGGAGAGGGAGGTTGATTGGTGGAAGAAAGCGAGGGGGGGAAATAGAGCAGATCCAGTCTGATTCTAGAGTGGAGGTGGGGGTGAAAGATAAGGTTTTGGACTTGGAAAGAAAGAATTCATCTAGGAGTCCTACAACCTATTTGGCTACTAGATCAGGGGGAGAGCGAAGGTTGGAGAAGATGATTCTATTTCTGGCGATCCATATTTTCCAACAAATGTACTTTGGTAAGGCTTTGTATAAGGCTTTGAAGAGTTGGTTATTCTTGAAGGTACCCCGACAAAGGGAAGTCCAATCTGAAAGGAGTTCTCTAGGTTGGGTCGACCATCTGACTCTCGAGTGGAGTCTTTGGAGCGTTGTTTTCCACACCGCAATAACAAAAGGGAAGAGCAGAAAGATGTGTTGAGAGGTTTCCAATGCCTTGCCACAAAGTTCGCATCTGAAGGGCCCGTGGATATTTATTTTAAGAATATTTTCTCATGTTAGCAGTTTCCCATGAGCCATAATCCAGCAAAAGGAGTTAACCTTTGGTGGATTGTCTGTGGTCCAGAGAGAGTTCCAGGTTTTGTCCTTTGGGGGATTTGTGTTTATTTTCAACAAAAATTGTTTTCATAATTGTTCGGAAAATCCATAGTATTATTATTCATTTGTCAAATGAATAATAATATTGTGAATTTTCTTAACAGTTGTGAAAACAACTCTCAACACGGAAATCTTATTAGTCAAAATTTGTTTTTTTTTTTTTTCTAAAAGAAAATTGTTTTTATCTTGAAAAAAAAACTTGTTTAGGGGTGTGTTTTATTCCAATTTAATTATTTTATTAATGTAAATGATTGAAAACAATAATTAATTAGTAAATAAATTATCAAGTAATAACACTTTTAGATTTGTCCTAGAGGTGTAAAAAAATTGGCGATGAAGTGCATTGTTAAGGCACTCCTTGTGACGTTATTGGTTAGAACCTTACAAAGTCGTGTGTACCGCACGTGGGATCGCATGGGTATGCTTGGAGGTTATAGTGGTAGTGGTCAAAATCTACTCTCCAGTTGTCGATTCTGTTAGATACCAAAAAAAAATAACACTTTTGGATTTATGAATCGATTTTTAGTGTCGTATTTGTGGTGGTGCTAGTGGTCAAGGTCATGTTTCAATTAGGTCATAGTTTTAACTCCAAAAAAAAATTGGTGCTACTAGTAGAATCACTTTTCAATTCAAGGATCAATTTCAGGGTTTTGTTTGCAATGTCAAGGGCGCGATTTCAAACAAGTTTCAATTTTAACCACCTCCCAAAAAAATGGTGCAACCGATAGCACCAATAGAGTTATCATTTTGATGTCACAATTCTCATTAAGTTAGTAACTTTGTTACTTTATCTTTTGTGGAGAAACTTATAAACAAATTGAAAATATAATTATGGATCTTACTTTTTGTTGTAAATTTGTATATAGAATACTTTGAAAGGAAGGAAATTTATTCCTTCTTGCTAAACCTAAGTAGCAGGGCAGATTTGTTGATGTCACAATATTAATTGGCCATATGGTAAAGAAAAATTGATAAATCCACTCACTATTACGAGTATGTTTTTTAAAGTTGCAATGAAAGTGGAGGAAAATAGAGGTTTACCTTTCCTATATGTGTTAATCATAAGTTGAAAGTTAGATGACACATTGGACCACCAAGTATACAAGAACAAAACACGCATTAAGAAATATCTACTCATAACACCATCATTCTCAAAGGTGATGGACATGTTAGCAACATGTTGAGGGTTCTGAGATCCCTTTAACTCAACAATAGGAACCAAACCTGCTTAAGAGGTCCAATTAGACTCGTAAGCGTTTACAAAGTGGTATGGTTCTCCAGATCTGTGATCTAGCTGGATTTATCGATGGGCTTTAATTGTGATTGATAGGTATGTCTTTCTATGAAACCTTTCCTCAGGCTATGTAGTTCTCTTTTTAGTTATTTTCTAACATTTGTGGGAATAAAACATGGGGCTTAGACTAATGACAGAGGGAAGTTACGATATATTGGAGAAAGTTGGGTTTTTGGATAACCTTTATACCTCAACATGCAGACGATGATGATCGAGCCTACTTCAAGCTAGCATTAATACCATTGACTTGTAGACATTCAACATCGTATGAGATGACAATTACAGAAAGAAAATATGTACGTAATAGAAAATGAGTGCAAGAAAAGTAATTTTCAATAATCTACTATCAATCACATATTTACACAATCGAATTCTATTCATCAGTTAGTATAAAAGAATTGTCGTAGTATTACAAGAAAACTTAAACAACAGATACAACAACTCTTACTCAATACAACAACAAATATTGAATTCAAAGACAGAAATAATCTCCCTCGATCCAGTCACATTCATGCCTCAGATGAAAGAAGTGTCTTTTTAAATAGAACTTCTAAATTAAAATAACTTGCATAGAAATAATTCTCTTACAATATTCTAGAAAAAGTCTTTATCTCCAAAACCATCTATCATTAACACAAGGTCGATCCTCTTATTTATAAAAATAACTAAACTAAAAATAGCTACTAAAGTTGTGTTAAGTGGAGAAAAGGACACGTGGTGAACTTTATCTATCTGTTCTCTTTCGTCTTCTTTAGTTCATCTCATCATTTTACTGAAGTGGATTATTCCTCTCACATTCCGACCATTTGCAGAAGAGATCTTCGCATGTATTTACATAATGGAACATGTATTGATCCATCGGAGTGGAGAGGACCTCCTTTATCTCAATTGTATGTTCCCTGTACTTGATTATTTTGACACTTACACGATGTAAAATTGTGAGAGCTTTAATCGAAGGCTCCATGAACTTCTTCAATTGGCCCAGGATTATGCTTGAAACCTGTGAAATTTTTGTTCTACATATATACCCAGTCTTGTTGTGCATGTCACTTGAATATATCACGTAAATCGGTGAAATCCTCCGGCGAGCCAAACTCTGGCAAGTCAATACCTCTCATTTCTTGGTTGACTTTTTCCCAACTTTTCTCACACTCTTCCCATCTTTCCTGCATTTTTCATCGGGGTTCCTGGACCATGTATGACCAGTGCTCAACTACCTTCCATATTCAGGCGATGTTGTTTTCCATCAACACTCGGATGCCATGTTCTTATGAATCTTGGCCCTTCTGCACTTCGCTGATGTAGTCGATCTGTTCCAGGGGTTGATGTGCCTTTTCATACCACCATCACATGTCTTTGCAAGTTTCTAGCCCCATAAGGGTATCTTCTTGAAAATCATTTATTCAAGCGGTGAAGAGGTCCCTCTCCCTTTTGAAATGTGCATACATCTCTCAGAACTCACTTTTCAAGAGTACCACCGCCTGGGTTGAATTTTGGTAATATTTAGCTTGATGTCGCAGGTGGTCCAACTCTTTCCTCATGGAAGCTACCTCCCTTTCATCCCCTTTTCCCTTGTCTAATGTGGCATTGGTTATGGCCGTCCCTGCTTCGTTTAACTCAATCATCCTGGTATTTTTTGTGTCGAATAACGTCTCTTATGTGGTTATGAACAGGGTGTTATTGAGCATAAGCTTCCTTTTCCTTACTATTCTTTTCATTACGTCCTTCCTTTTCCTATCATAAGCAATACCATGTATATTAGTGACTTCGTCTATTGGTTCAAGAATCTATTGATCCTCCCAGGACATAGTATTGCCTAGGATTCCTGTTGTATAGAGGTGTTCCATGGTAGGTTCTCTATCTTTTCCAAGGGTGGGCACCTGACCTCCTTCTCCCTCAGTCAGTGGTTTATGTGGTAATATTGGTGCCGACGCTTGTTCTGTTCCATGGCTTGGTCCACTCAGCTACCTAACAGGGGAGCTTCTTATGCGTCCAGGTGACTCAGCCTTCTATTGGTCCTCATCAATTGAAGGAGTCTTTGTCTTAGATGGAGAAGTGGGTGGAGGATCGGTATTGGCTGAGAGTTCGATCGTCGGGATACCTATCTCTGGCTACCCCATTCCTTCCTCTTGTTCTCATGTATCCATGTCATTGTTAGAGTTGTCATCATGAGGTTGTGTTTCCCCGATGACCGTGTTTCTAGTTGCTTGAGAAATACAGTGTTGATAGTGGTCCTAGCTTCCAGGTCGCCTTCTTGAGGATTTCATACTAAATCATCAGAGGTTGGAGCAGATGTATCCCCTGGTTCTTCCTCTTGTGTGATTAGCATTGGGATTATTTGTGAAGCTTCTGAGCCTTCCTCGCCATCGTATATGGTGATTAAATCTATGAGGATGGTATGCATACATGTCCCGCTTGATTCCTTCGCTTTCCTTTGTTGAGTTGTAGTTGTCACCGGTGATCCTGCCCGGGCTGATATGGGGCTAGTGTTTTCTTGGGAGGTAGTCTCTTTTGGTGGAACTGTCTTTGAAACATTCAGTTCTTCCTCCTGGCCATTTGTATCGGTCGAGGTAATTCTCAAGGATCTTTCCAATAACAATGTCCCCCTTTTCCATTCTTCTGTCGTTTTTGGTGCTTTGATTTCTTCTCTTATCCTGATGGCTTCTTGAGCGATGTGATCTATCATCTCAACTTGTTCGTCCATGGTCATTGCTTTAAACTTGGTCAAACTAGGGTTAGCCCTTATTTGGAGCACCTCCTCCCAATATTGGGTGCCCTCGGTGAATATTTCATCTTCGGAACTCTCATGAGCATATGGCCAATAGGAGGATACATGTCCCGCATGTTGGGGCACCAAGCCTTTTGGGTCATGCTTGCGAAAATGACATGTGGGGAACCAATACTCGAGCTGACTCAATCATTCTTGTTTTTCATGTGCAATGTCTTTAACCATATAAAAACCAATATGAAATCCATAAGGAATGAAAGCCCTCTTCTTATCCTTCACCAAAGAAGCATTATAGTCTTGTAGGATGGTCTGATAACAATCTCTCCCAATATCAGACGGTCCGGGACATGATCGAGGAGTAAGTGTGGTGCACCAGTAGCCCCGAACACTCTCATGTAAGTGCTTGTTTTTTCGAAATACCAGTGGCCAACTTTGGATATCATCTTTTTGGTTGTCTTTGAAAGCCTCGGGCATTCTTTTCTAAATATAATGAAGTGTATTCTAGATATAAACTCGTCACATATCATGGCGTAAAACCTTTTGTAACTATTCTCCCACAAAATACTGAAATAGATGTGCACAAGTAACTCGACAACATGCCAGTTTAAATTCATACTTGCGAAAGTGTTTCTCGCACAGATCACGTCCAACGGGTAAGATGCCATGAAGAAGACTGAAGTTTCTCCTTCTTTTGGTGTCTGGGCCTATAGGATGTTGATACTAAGTTGTTTTGAAATAATATCTCCTCAATTTAAACTACTCCCAGAGATCTCTACGTTATATGCTAAGGGCATCCATGCTTGAGAACTTCGAGCGGTCCCTTTCTCCATAAAATCGACAGATCAAGGCCATTAAATACATATAGGGATCTCTAAGGTTTACCATGTTGTACCAGCCATTGTTCATGTTTGTGAACTTTTTATCCTCTCTCCACCACGAAGCTAGTAACTGACTGGTGTCATGAAGCTCATAAAACCTGACCACAAAATTTGTATTCAGTCTCTCCTCTAGGTCTCTAAGTTTGTAATATTTTTGCACTTCTACTGGAAGAAAAACACCAACACACTCACCCTCCTCATTGTTGACCACACACTTCGTCGTGTCTGCATGGTCAATTATCCATCCTATGGTTTTTATGCAGGGCATAATTGGGGTCCGAAAAGCCACCATGTGCAGAGACGATCACCTGATATTCAGGAAAACTTGGTCATCCAATACCCTGACGTCCGGGTTGTTGTGAGGTGTAAATTATGGGTAATCTTCCTAACTGATTTTATTATAGAGGTCACCCCAATGTGGGAGCATTACTTTAGATCCAGTGCATGCCTCTGTGTCCCCGAACTCTGGAGGATGGGTAAACTGTTTTTTGGTTGAAGTCCGGATAACTGATTTTGTTTTTGAAACAAATTCAAGTTCTCTTGCGGTCGCCGGTGTCAACCCTTCGTCGATCTCCAGTTCTTTCATTTTGGGAATTCTTGGTGAGCGCCTGGTCATTGGCTTTCGCGGAGGCATTTTCCTACACATAATGTTATAATGAGTTGCAATCCAACTTCGACAAGCATTATCCAACTCAATCGTAAATGCAACAATCAAAGACAGTGTTTACCTCTTCCTTGCAATAAATAACTTGAGCTTACTGGTAATAGAATTTATATAGTGTGTTGTAGCCTCCTTGATGTTCTCCTTCACTCCTTCGTCTCTTGGGAGATCAGTGGTTTGTGAACGGAATACCATGCTTGGAAAAAACCTTATAAATTTAAACATACCTACCTTGTCACATTGAGTCTTAAATTTAGGAGTAAAAATGTGACATGTACAATCTATAACAGAATCTATACCATGCTTAGGATTACATGTAACGCATGCTGGCGGCACGGAAGTGTGTTATTTCAGAGTTCATTGGTGAATTTAAATTTTTGAATGTTGATCGGTGTCCTGGCTCGAGGTATTGGTTACGTGAAATTCGTATTTGACTAACAATCACAGATCATGTCCTTTACTCAGCTAGAGGTGTCCCATCAAGTTACTCGGGTGTTTCGCATTTCAAACGAATTAGTAGGATCGACATCAAGGATATGTGTGATAAAAAAAATTCCCGTTCCTTGGTGGTCTTCGAGTCTCTCTCGGGTGTGAAATATCACTATGGAAGAGAAAATGGCTTGGATTAAGCAGGATCTTAAATGGACGGCGTGAATCAACCAACATCGTCGGCGTCGGTGGAGAAAGGTTTGATCTAAAACCTAAAGTTTGATGTTCTAGCATCTGTCAATAGTCAATGAGTGCATCGACTTCGACATTTTGTCTTTGACGTTTCTTTGTTGGTATTCTTGGGAAAAAGTTCTGATGTCGACCCAAACTGACGTACAATGCTGATATGGAAGTACGGATATGACATTTTGATGTAACATGGGGAATATCAAGAGATGGTGTGGGAGATTACCGAGCAATACAGACCATCTACGTGGCAATACACATCGCGGTTGATTTGACTTCTTTGGCGTGAGAAGTGTTTTCGACATCAGTAATTTTCCCTAGACATATGTTTCTAGCTACTTCACTTTTCCCCTTTTTTTCGATGTCGACGATACATCGACGATCGGTGATTGTTGTTGTTTATGTTGGTAGTTTTTCTTCTAGATTTCGCTGATGTTGACGATACGTCGACAATTTTTCAAAGAAATCCATGTTGGGTCCAAAATCATCGATTTGGTGCACGACTTTTTTAGAAAACAAATTTTAAGTTGTGTGCACTTAATCTTTATGCCACGTTTACTTAGAGAAAAATTTCAAACTGTCGATGAACTTCAAACCAAAAAAAATGTGATCGATGATAAAACACAACAATAGAAAAAATCCATCCACCCCAGTAAAACTGACTCTATTCAAAAATGAAAAAGTGGTACCCAAAAGAAAATTTTCGCAAAGTCTTTTAGGGTGTGTTGAGTGCTCAACACAACCTAAACGTAAAAAGTGGGTCATTTATTAAAATTTCTAGAAAATAATGGTTTCAAAGAAGATCACAGAGAAAGGATTTCCATGGGGGTCAAAGAAGGCCCCATGGTAGTGTGATATTACAATGGAAAGTTCAAAGAATACTAAAAAAAATGAATGTTAAGGTGGATTTCTCCCCACCATAAAGTGTATGCTTGAATTGGTGAAGGATGCAATAGATCCTCAAAACTATAAAGAGGTTTAAGTTATTACATGTTCACTGGGAAAGGTATATACTGCTTGTAATGGCCCATTAGGGTCTTACTATAATTTTTCCTAAGATTAATAAATTTGGAATTCCACATCAATATTAAGGAATCAAATAAAGTGTCTATAAGTGTCCAACAAGAATCTAATACATTATTTATGCCATGAATCCATTAGGGATATATAGGCATCTATATCACTCAAGAAAGATAAACATAAATTCATAACTTAATGCATAAATGTAAAAATACGTGTAGCCTCTAGCTCTTTAGAGACCAAGTGTTGGTCTACGAATGCTCTAAATCCCATGAACCATTCTTCAATCATATAGGGGAAATCACTTCCAATGGTTGATTTTCCAACCAACCAATGCAACCTCTTCACAGGTGTTTACCCCTGGGTAGTGATCAATCCCAATGAAGATAAGGACTCGGGTATGCAAATCACTCTAGGAATAATTCAATAGGGTCTTACTATCGATTACAACCCCTTGGAAAAAAAACCCCAACAATGATGCATTGTCTATCGTACAAGGATCTTACTACCACTTTTATACCCTTGGTGGATGTCCCTCGATAGTGGAATCCCAAGGACACATAAACCATAATAATAAAATCACAATATCATCACCATAAGTTCCCCTTAGTCTACCCCCCAATCTCAAAGGAGGTCTTGCATTCTTAAAGCACTCTTAAGTGGTTATCCAGTGTAACCACTTCCCCTTCTCCCAACTAAATCATCTTAGGTAAAATGTAGTCTCACGAGGGACTTTACAAGTGTCAATAATAAGGTAAAAGTGAGTTACAACCATTTTTCCTTGTTCATTTTTATTCAAGTTAACTTTGGAAGTCATTTCAAAAGTTTCCCCTTCCTCGTGGCTTCTTAAACTCTAGGATACAACGTCATCCTCATTGAAGTATGAACTATGAATTATGAGCCCTAGCCTTGGGATATGAATCCCCTCTCCTTCAACAATGTCTCAACCTACCATAAGTTAGTCCAATAGATGAATACATATGCAACATAGAAAAATTTAAGGGCTAAATTTCACCCATGGGCTAACTTTCCATGTTTTTCTTTCCAAAAAAAAGATTCACCAAATTCCAGTTTTTTTTAAATGATTCACCCAAATTCTATAGGATAAAATTATTTTAATCTAATAATCACCAAAATTTTCTAGAAACTAAATCCTTATAAATTTGAATAATTTTATAAAAATATCGTCAAACATTTTATGGTTGCCATTTTAAGAATTAGTAATATTCACCAGGTTTCTGCACTTCAAGATAAGCATGAATCATTAAAATTTTCCCTGAATTATGCAACATTATCACATAACAAGATATCATATAAGGCTAACCATAATCAATCGTCATTAATAAACCAATAAAATAACGGTGAGTCCAAAGCACCATCTCCCGCAACCATCTAACTCAAGCATAATGTCTAAGGGGTGTCACATTGATGAAATTGATCGCTCAATCCAAATAAGACTCAAGCAACTTGCCTTTGATATCATTCAAAACCGCACTTCTAAATCAACATAGAAAATCATTTACATAAGTCTCAACACTATATTTTCCTTAAGGAAATTGCAGTGATAACAAAAGTTGATCGCTTCTCAAAAAGAAAAAGAAAAAAAGGATGATTTAGAGATAGAGAAACACTTTAATAACTTGAAGGGAGATGATGGTATTAAATTAAGCAAGGCTTTGGGAACTAGTCATTCACCATTTTAAGAGGAATATATATATATA
>JZKD02S1675125.1:673715-687620 GCA_000966675.3 Picea glauca | reverse complement strand
TACGAGTCATCAGTGACTCACTAACCATTAACAAACCCTATCTTATCTTTTACAAGTGGAAAGGATCTAGAATCCTTGCCCATTATCCAAAATAACAATTTACACAAGTGTGAGATCCTAGGTCTCCTTTGATTCACTCAACTTTGATGAAGTCATGGGTGACTTCATTTTCATGAGCCTATGCTCCTGCATCATACCAGAAAACCAAAAATAGTGAAATTACCAAAAATTGCAGCTACAATTCCCTCGTGCGCACTGTAGAAGGAGCTATCTGATTATTTAAATGAAATGGGCCAATCATGTATTTGTAATAATCTGGGCACTAATCTAGGGCCTGTTGACCGGCTATTCAACCAAGGGGTTAACTCCATGTACCATGAAGATATGCATCACCAGATGCAAACATGTCGAAGACTGTTTGGTTCTACAGGGCTATTTTTGTTCCAGCACACAATTTTGTAAATGTTATTTTCACACCCCTGCGTAGGTTAATAATGTAATAGGTCTGCATAGATCACAATTAGGTCAGTTACCTTAGAATTTCTTCATTAAGAGAGTTCCTTTCACTGATTTTTTTTTATCCTCAGGATATTAATCTGGCCTAACCAACCTTATTAATTTCCCTTGAGTTTTTCACTCCGACTCGCAATAAATCCTCCAAAGTGGTGAAAGACGTTCTAATGAAGTCATCCTCTAGTAGCTAGTGTTTAGGAGTGATGTAAATGACCATGTAAGACAACACAAGAAGTTTCGTGATTTTTAGTCGAATCTAAATAGGTTTTTTTTTATTAATTATAATGTTGAAAATTTAATGAATTAATTAATTAATTCTGATGAAAATTTGTAAAAGCTAGGTCCTTGGGCTTTTGATAGGGGTATTTGTACTCAAAAGAAATGGAATGAGACCCCCTACACCCTTGGACCAAGTTTCAACTCAGTCAGACAAGTTTGTTACGGTTTTGTCCACATAGGAGTCTTGGTCAGATAAAAGCAATTTTAATTACTAAACCCAAGACATGGGAAAATGTCAATTTTGTAATAAATGATCGAATAAGGTAAAGTAAAGTTGACAAATGGTTGAGAGAGACTCCCTAACCTACCCAAACCCCTTTTCCTAACCTTTACCCACTTCCTAACTCACTCATTAATTAAAACCCCTTGGGGTTTGCGCCCCCTCTTGGGGAATGCGTCCCCCTCCCACGTGTAACTCACTAAATCATTTCTAAAATGGTTATGGGCCCCTCTTCATGAGGTGTGCCCCTCCTCCACCTTCCATGTCCCACCTTGTCTTGTGGCTAACACTGCCAACACACTCCCTCACTTAGCTCATGCCTTTCCCTTGGAAGTGCGCCATCACTCTCCATGAAAGTGGAAACACCAATGAAAGCAAGGAAACTCGCTTTCAAAGCAAGGCAAGGGCTTTTCATTCAACCAATGTGTCCCTCTTGCCTTGACATCTCACACTCCAACGCATCCCACTTGCCATTTCCCTCATACCCTAAAAGCTCATACGCCTTCTTTCCTTGAGCTCATCTTCCCTTGGATTTTTGACAAGTGTTGAAGATCCGAAAGGGGTCTCTTTGGCCTCTCAAACTACAAAAGAGACCTCTCACTCCCTCATTCCTTGTCATTATTTAGAGTATTGTTATGCTACTATTTTCTTACCATCACCCTCTCTCTCTCTCTCTCATTATTGTTCATCTTTCTTCATTACATTTGTTCTTGAAGAGCTTGGAGCAACTTTGTTGTTACAACCTCTTCCCTTTGGAAATAAAAAGATCTTTGGAGGAATCGTGGAGTACGGGACTTGGTCTTGGTGTTCTTATCTATTGTGAGGTGAAATCATTCTTTGAATATTATTGTGAATTGTTCAATAGTTTCTCTAGTAAATTAGTTTGCAAGGCTAGGTGAAGCAATAGTATAGTTGCTTATCTATATGTTTTGTATATGCTAATAATATAACCCGTGTTGTATTATTTGTGCATGCAAGATATTATCTATTGTTTTATCTCACATTTGGCTCAAGGTTTGCAGGTTGCCTCAAGAGCATCTTTGGGATAGATTCAAGCAGAAATCTACCTTCACAACTCATAAAAACTTCAGGAGCTTTCTCTATTCCCATTTCATTTTTTGCCATTCATTCATTTCAGATTTTGGTGGCTAACTCTTTATATAGGTCAATATAATCAATTTAATTTTCTGGTTTTTACTTGTGGGGAATTTTTGTTGAAAGACAAGAATTTTCTTAACTTAGTTTGAGTGTGTTGCAACACAAATCAGCAAGCAATACCTTGCTAATTTTTGCAGGTTCTCGTCAGGTTAAGGGTGCATGCTGCCCGATTTCATCCACAACACACCACCAAATACCTCCTTTCAAAAGTGGTAACTCTACCCTCTTCTTCTCCTCTATCTAAATCATTGTAAGCAAGCCCAAAGGAGTGTACCCAAGTGGCTTGCATTCTTTGCATTTCAATTCTCGCTTTCCAAGTATTAGTTAGTTTTCTTTTCTGTTTTTCTTTCATAGATTAGCTAGTTTAATTATGGTATTCTACATGCATGCTTAAAGTTAAAATTATCTAGAGTAGATCTCACATAACTTATGCTAGCTTAGAGCCCGTGGAGGCTTAGATTAAATCATTATTTTGTATTGCATGCAAGTCATTCATTTCTCAAGTATTTATTTTTCACACATGCATGCAAACATGGGCAACTCAATGGTTTAAATAATTGTCATTTTCATTTCCGCAAAGTTATTTTAAGTTCTTTACATTTCACTAGCAATATCTTCACATTTAAGAACTTCAATCTTAATAATTTTCATTTCGGTTTTGGGTCCCCTAGGCCATTTTCAGAGAAATAAAATTTATAGTAATACACTTTGGCACTTTATGAGCAAGCTTTAAGCACTCAAACACATTTCAATACTTAGTCCTTAAGATTAACAATTTATTAGACTTAATAGGACATCTTTACCAACCATCTTCGCCATTTAAAACGGGGTCAGAGGAAGACAACGGAAGGTGCTAGGCCGAGGACAGTCTTATGGTGCGCAACGTCCTTTCTAGGAGTACTCTGATCTTAGGATTGACCTGTGGAGCTAGAGTGGGCCTTGTTGCCTTACTTCTTGAGCACCCAACAGTTACTTGGTAATTGGGGGAGGAAAGTATTGGGTTGACAACTAGATAGGATTAAAACAAATCTCACTTAACCACTTAATTCAATCCTTGGTCTACAACTTGTTGGCAATTTTTATTTACACGTGCAAGCACATTGATCTCATATCTATATTTACATGCAAGTCATTTTATGCATTGTGGATTAATCTTCTAAGTGGTTAGATCTTAATTTCAGAACTTTTACTTTTCACGCACTTTTTATTTATTGTTGTTCATGTAATTCATGGTGTGATCCTTCAAGAAGTTGCGCATCCACCTGGAGGCACTCTCTTGACTGAGTCTTGAGTGATTTGTGTCTTGTATGCCATTGATAAGCAGTCCAATAGAGTAAGAGATAGTGTGAGCATGCTTGGCTTGATGTGTTGATGGTCATCTTGTCTTGAATATCTTTATTTCTTACACATGCAAGTTATTTGTTAGTATATTGTATATATTGTATCTATTGTATCTAGTTTAGTCTTACTTCATATATCTTAGATATTCTTTCTTGTATCTATTGTATCTAGTTTAGTCTATCTTGTTGTATCTTAGATATTCTTTCTGTATTTTTGTAATCTTGTAACTATCTTGTAACGAATCTCCCTTTAACTTAGTTGACCCCTTGCCCAATCCTAGGCACTAGTCTTAGTTGTCCTAGGAAAAGGTTTGATTGTCCACACTTAATTGTTGCATCTTGCATTGTTGCTTAACATCATAGGCTAGATTCCCCCTGACCATTTAACCAATTAAAACCAACTCCTAGAACTTAAACGTTAATCTCATCTAGTAACTAGGGCCTACCCCCCTTGGATTTCCTAAGAGTTAACCTAGACGGAAGAGGTTCAAGTCAAAGTGACAGCGTGGACTTTGAACCTAGGCATTGTGCCTCCGATGACACACTAAGTGAGCAAGACTTAGCTCATGTTTGCAAGTGTGTATAAGGACGGCAACATGGCCAACTTCTTATTTCTGGGTCTTCAATTTCTTTATTAATTTTCGGTGGGATCGGCTTCTCTTCTTGGGTCTTCAACTTCTTCCTAGGGCTTCTTGTAATGGTATAGATGGGTCTTCGTGTACTTTCTTGTGGAGAATGACTACCCAAAGTTGCAAATCTCCAACACTCTCTCTCAACGAGGGAGGCATTCCCCATACTTGGATTTCTTCTGTCATAGAAAGGTTGTCGTCATGAGTCATGTTGATGTGCCATCTCCGCACATGCATTCCATCTGCGAATATGCATGTGATAGCATCTCAAGTCCAGCCACTCCTTGTTAGGAGAAGGATTATACCTGGGCCATTCACCACTAACAAATCCCTATGAGTGAATGAATCATTACCCTTTGTCATATCAACACTAGCATAGCCTCTTGCATGACCAATAATCTGGGATAATGTATGCCTGATGTTATTTCCTGGAGAACATCAACATACCTGGGCCATTCACCACTAGCATAGCCTCATGAGTAAATGAATCATTCTTCCTTAGTCATATTAGCACTAGCATAGCCTCGTGCATGACCAATCTGGGAGAATGTTTGTCTGATGCTATCAACATACATGGGTCATTCACCACTTGAAGAGCCTCGTGAGTGAATGAATCATTCTCCCTTGGTCATATCAACACTAGCATAGCCCCGTGCATGACCAATTTGGGAGAATGTCTTCCCAATGTTGAAACATCAACGCTCATCACTAGCCAAATGAACATGGTTAATCATGTGTATCATCCTCCTCAGCCAAATAAGCATGACCACTCTAGGAGGAAATCTGCAATCTGCTCATATGTGGACAAGTATTGGAGCTTCACTGCTCCCTTCTGTACCATGTCTAGGATGAAGTCCTGCAAGAAGCTTCTGAATTTGCACCACTTCACGACTTACGACATTGGTTATGACATACTCTGTCTCTGTTGTACTGAGTGTTACAAAATCTTGCTCCCAACTTATCCAGAAAACGTAATTGATTCCAAGTTGAAGCAACACCCAGAGGTGTTCAATCTCTCTACTACACTCTCTGCTCTATCGAAATATGTATATCTTTGTAGCCTCACTTCATCACCTGAGACAAACCATATCCAACTATACCATGCTTCACTGCCACCCACTAGAACTGCCTTGGCTTCAAACAAATACTGGCTCAGGGTGCTCACTGCAAAGAAAATATCTAGCCTGGCATTAACCAGGTACATCAAGATTCCACCAAATCTGAATCTGAAGCAGAATCACTCAACTTCTTCAGATTTGTCTTCATAGGTGTAGTCATGGACTTGTAGTTCATCATATCGAATCTCATCAGTATCCCTTGAATGAGGAAGATCTCATATGATCTCATCACACCTCTAATCCCAAGAGTACATCCAACCAAGATCCTCCATCTCGAACTCTGAGACCAACTCCCTCTGTCACTAGAGTAAGTCATGTTGTCCAGTCTACCTCACTGGTTGCTCCCTCTATCGCTGAGACAAAATCCATACCCAATCCTCTTGATTGGTTGCCTTCTTTGTCATTGTAGCAAGATCACATCTCCTAGAAGCCTCTTGCCTTTGAAGCTTCTATTTAGCCTCCTCAACTCATGACACTTGTATGTCAGTCCTGGGAGATGTCTTTCGCCCACCTTGATCTGGGGGGCAACTTTCTCTGAATAATCGACTCTCTCTTGAGCCAACTGACTCTTTCTGTACATTCTTGGTTAAAAGCAAGCTCATCAAGTATACATCGATCCTGGAGTACCATGCTCCCTCTGAAACATGACTCCCTCTGAGTCTGTACAATCTCTAGAGCCATTTGCTCCCTCTGCATCTTCTGAAGTCCGATCTCCAATGAACTGTCCTGGGAGGTTGCTCTTCCCTACTGGATCCTAAGGGCTAGCTCCCTTTGAACTCTAGCTTCCTCTAAACTGGTACTAGGTGGGGCCATCTACCTCACCATTGGTGGAGCCACCTGCTCACCCTCGTCAATCTCCATGTGGAACACTCTGTATCCCACAAAAGCATCCTTCTTTTCAGAAGGTTCTAACTTTGTCTTCTTCGCCTTCGGTATATGGATGTATACTGTCATGTATACAACTCCATGTTTGGATAGCTTGCTCTATGTCTCAAACTAGAGACCATTTGATACGTTGCCTCCTGCAACCGTCACTATAGCTCCCTCTCAGAGCTATCACCTGTGACCTGCCTAGAACAAGCGCAATAAAAAAAAATAGCAGACAAGAACAATATTCTTATGATAAGGAAATAGAAACAAGAATAAAAAATGGGAAACATGAACAACATTTTTCCAGTGTTGTTACCAATCATTCCTCCGTGGTAACCTGCCCAGAACAAAACAAGAACAAAAGACAAGAGAAATACTTTTCGAGTGTTGTGACCTCCATAGTAACATGCAGGGGACAAAGATAACAACCAAGAACATCTCCTAGAAGAGATCAATTCTATCTTGCAAACAAGTGCATCATTAGTACTAAACAATGAGCATTGACATAATGATTATTGTACTAACGATATTCAAGTGTCACTAAACATTTGATAGCAAAAAGTACTCGGCAGTAATAGAACTCTAAAGACTACTTTCCTGGTTACAATATTTATTTAAGATGCAACAATCTAAAAATATCAAACTTGATATGAAAACCTGGAGTCTTAATTGCTAGGGAGGGTGYGTTATTCCTCTGAATGCACTAGATCCAATGACCCATTTGGGTCATTGCTTGGACAAGGTCMCTTGTACATCCCCTACAAACACCCTCATACTCTRCTAAATGATATAACTTGGAAACATATATAAGTGCATACCTCTGAAATTTGTAGCACCATCCAGCTTGTCTTCTAATCTCAAGGTTTGCACAACTAGCAACTGGCAATTGGCAACTGCAACTGTAACTGACAACTGCAGCTGCAAGTGGCAACTGCAACTGTGCAATGGAAATATCTCAACTAGCTTTGAAACCATGTTGGTGTTTTATATGATTCTCAACTCTTGATAGTTATTGTCTTATGATTAATAACAAGATACACTGAAAATCTCAACTATAAAAATGCAACAAAATAATAAGATCTAGAAATATTAACCATGCACAGTAGACACAAGAACACAACAAAAGAACACAAGACTTTATCCTGGGAAACCCAAACTTGGGAGAAAACCCAGGGACCTTTCTCTAGAAGAATCCAATCCAAGATATTACTAGTACATCATCATCAATAGCCAAAATACCATACAGAGAAGATCCTCACCAAGGCTAACATCACCAAGACCTAGCACCTCAATAAGATGATCAAGAATAACCAAGCAATAGATTCTCCAAGTGTGGCACACCCTCCAAGATACCAAAAAACCAGAAATAGCAAAATTACCAAAAACTACAACTGCAACTTCCTTGTGCGCACTGCAGGAGGAGTTATCTGACTGTTCAAATGAAATGAGTCAGTCATGTATTTATACTAATCTGGGTGCCAGTCTGGGGCCGACTTCTTATTTTTGCGTCTTCAATTTCTTTATTAATTTCATGTGGGGCCGACTTCTCTTCCTAGGTCTTCAACTTCTTCATGGGGCTTCTTGTAATGGTATAGATGGGTCTTCTTGTACTTTCTTGTGGAGAATGACTACCTGATGTTGCAAATCTCCAACACACACGTGGCTAGCCCCATATGTGTGAATAATGGGGGTTGAAGTGGCATCCACTCGTACCATGGTGTTCAACAAGGTAGGTCAACTTGTGGGAGACGTAACTTTTACATACAAGCTCTGGTTGAGGCAATTTTTGCATCGTTGGAAAGGTCTCGATGTGTAGATCAACGTCGAGGGTGTAGGTAGGTTTTGAGCATTATAACTCCAAAAATTCCATTTATTGCCTCAAAATGGCTTCAAAAGGTTCCAAACCCCAATTTTCCAAACTGGTACTTGCCACTAAAATGGCCCTACGAGCCGTTCATTCCAATTTTTTCCACCCAGAAAGTACCAAGATAGATGACAAATTATATGATGATCCAATCCAGATCAGGGTGGGACTTAGCTTGTTGACCAATTTGGAGTTGGAGAGCATAGGGGGTGCGCATTGCGCAAATGTCGTTCTTTTAAGTGCACACACTGAGTCATAAGGGCATGTGTTTCTAGTGTGATATATGGGATCTTGGTAATCGCTCCTAGGAGTGGCAAACCTCTTGCTCAAGAGCATGCAATTATTTCTTCTAATCGTCTCTCAATTAGGGAGTTGTGTGTCCTCAATATGAAGTCCAAATTATATAAGATGAATATGGGTATGTTGGGGCCATTCTAGAGAGATTGGGAGTGGAGTTTTGGTTAGATGTTGCTAGAGTATGAATCCTACCATTTGTATTTAGTTCTTCACCCTAGACGTCCTCTTTCTCTGGTTCTTAACACTCGCTAGGTATCTAAGGATTTGGAGGAGCATTGGGTGAGGCACCTGCATAGTGTTTGGACTATTTAGTTGTCTTATAGATTGAAGGTATTTGCTTGGCTTGCCATTTATTAGGGGCTTGTTTTTAAGGCCAGGTTGGCTAAGACTGGTTTGTTAGATGGCTTTTGTCTTATTTGACAACACCTAGAGATAGTTAGGCATATTTTTTGGGACTGTCAGTTTTGCCAAGTGTTGTTGGGTGATGGTTCCGCTCTTGTTCGTGCTACTTTTTATGGGCTTTGGCATTATCT
The DNA here is from genome assembly GCA_000966675.3 of Picea glauca. NCBI lineage: Eukaryota > Viridiplantae > Streptophyta > Pinopsida > Pinales > Pinaceae > Picea > Picea glauca. Next base: position 678,799 of record JZKD02S1675125.1, on the reverse strand, counting down.
GAGAAAAGTGGTAACTTTTTATTTTATGGAAACTATGGTGTAAATTTGTTTTTGATCAGGAGTCTAGCTCTTTGTCTGCCTTCAGTTTGGTTCGGAAGGATGAAGTTCGTCATCAGTTATTGGCAAAAGGAGTGTTGTCAATCAAAGATGCCCAATCTTTGGATCACACTGAGTACTTTGTTTTTATTTCTGCATTAATAGCTCTTCAAAAGAGGTTATGATGATCATTGTATATACCCTTCCAAATTTTGGTTTTCTGCTGGTAAATATTTTTCTGTAAATATAAGACGCATTTACAAAAAATTCTGTATATACATTATATATGTATTTTAGTTTTTTACTTGGGACCAGCATATATATTTGTGTGTGTGTGTGTGTTACGTGCCAGCGCCATGCTGAGGATGGAATTACACATCTCATTCCACTAGACTGTAGAATTTGCCTCTTGGCACAATTAAGGACTCCTAATTATTATTATTGAGTATTACCACTCTAACACTCCCTTGCTAAGGCTCTAGAGCATCTTGCTTCTCTTAGTGCAATTTGAACTAGATGGTATGCTGTAGCTTGTTGAAAACCAGAAGTCTTGAGCTGATCCAAGAAATGTGATGTATGTGTCATCCCAGAATCCAAAGTGATCCATTAATATGCCAATAACCTCTATTTTACATTGCATTGGTCACAAACCACTAACACATCCTATGTGACATAAACATTATTGATTCCTAAAAAAAACGTTATTGAGTATTACCACTGCTCCCTTGCTAAGGCAGTAGATTAGAGGACATAAAATTAATGACTCCCAAACATAAAGTTATTGATTATCACCACTCTAACTCCATTGCTAACTCCATAAAGCATTTTTCTGCTCTAGGTGCAATTAGAACTAGACAGAAAGTAGGTTTAAGTTTACCATGCAAAGTCCATAAAACCACCATGTGATTACTGGTGCAAAGAAACCTCTGAACTTAATATGTGTGAACAAGATGAATTATTGTATATCAATTATGTCCAAGCACAAAACTAAAAATTGACTAAATTTTCATCCATCAACAGAGATGAATTTAAAGTGTTATTTAGAAACTGTTACTTCCCGCATAGAATTGAATGCCTTCAAAAAAATAATAAGTGCCCCATGACATTGTTTTCCAAGGTACGGCTATCTTATGGGATAAAAAGCCAGCTTGTGCTAACTTTCAAAAATCTTCTTCAAATTAAAAATAGGGCCATTTGCACTTTTGTTTGTGCACTGTCAAGATTTCATCTGCCATGACTCTCCCAAGGTTTTGTGATCATTCTTCTATGATGTTAATCAACAAAGTTGACGAATGTTTCGAAGACTGTTTATTGCTTGCTGTCTGAGTGGATGCAATTTTATTTGGTATAGCTTTGGCCATAGTTTTCCTGTGACTGCATCCACAAGTGGCACAAACACTAACATCAAATTAGCCTAAATGGATGATTAGACTTAAATTTATATTCATATTCTGCTTTTCATAGTGCATTATAAGAAGCGTGGGGCTGCTAATGAAAAGAACTACCAATTTTTGAAAGGATGGAACCAAACTACTAGGAACAGCATTAATCAGAGTTTCACTGTACCCATTCAATATGTTATAGCTTGTAACTTTGAAATCTTATAAATTAAATACATGCGTCATATCACAATCTAAATAGATAATCTTGATTTCAACAAGCATGTAGTGTAGTTAAACAATGAAAGTTGTGGAAGAAAAATTCTTCAAATAAGCACATAATTCTATCTACTTGTAATGTATATCTAGCATTCGGTCCAATTGTCATAACATGCATACACTGATTGCTAGAAGATATTCAGTATTCTTTTTTATCCTTGCTAACTTTATGAAGTGGAGGGACTTCACATCTGCAGACACCTATGAATACCACTTGAACTAGATACACATCAGCTACATTGAAGATATACAGGAGAATTTGGACAGGTGAGCATGCCAAAATGTGAGTTTTGGACAGTGCGTAAGGTTTCAATAACTACATATACCAAGGTTCATCCATGCACTTCACTGCACAGTCATTGCATTCAGCTTAATGGCATGTATTTTTGCTCAAATGAACTTGGAATGCATGACATCAGGTAAATTTACTCCAAGAAATAGTAGATCCTTGTAAGTTGTCCATGCATGTTAACCTGATTTGCATGATGATGCCTCAAAAGGTCCTCATCAACATCCTCATTAGTAGGCTTTGAAAACTTGCCAATCTTGTGCAAACTAAGCAGTGTTTAGTCTTAGGAAACTAACCCTATTTGGAAGGCACTGTTAAATTAATTAAAAAGTACCTAGGACAAGTGTTTGTCACTACTTAGGCACCTAGGGGTGAGAAAGTGTCCAATCTGATCCCTAGTGAATTAACTTTGTGTGATATGAAGTTAAAAGTGACTTTGGGGAAATTTCATGAAGTGGGTGACTAAAGAGACTTTTAATCACAACCATTGATCTAATCTCATCTCCACCGTTAGATCATGTGACTCTTCAACTTCTCCCATTGAGTTGAATTAGGGAAAGAAGGTGCCCCCCCTTTTGGCATTCTTCATGAGCATTTGTGAGTGCAAGAGAGAGAGAGCTGAGAAAGGAGGAAGAAGTGGACTTGCAGAGCTAGAGAGAGAGAGCTGAGAAAGGAGGAAGAAGTCGACTTGCAGAGCTAGAGGCACGATTTCCTAGACAAGGAACTAGCATGCATTTCAAGGAGGCAGCTACAGCATGAGAAGCTGACCGTACTGTACGGATTGAGACAGACCGTACACTGGTAGAGGGCACAAAAATCGAGGAAACTTGCTGCACGGTATCCAAGGCAAGTAATGGCACAGAAATCAAGGAATGTAGCAGGCAGAAATTTCTGAGTTGTTTATACAATCAACAGGCACAATTTTCAAGGTATTGTACATAATTTATTGCTGGTACAGCCATACTGTATATGGATTTCTGGGCACAGAAATCGAGTTGTATTACATGTTTTTCTGGGCTGTGTGGAGTTGCACAGAAATCGAGATAAGTCTGATTTTATCGTTGTTGATATCTACTGTAAAGAAAAATTCTCAGAACACAAGAATAATAAAAAGCCTCCTCTCTCTCACTAGTTTTCCCCTTGTGGATTTTTCCAGGGTCTTGTTTTGGACCAAAAATATCTGTGTAAATTTTTCTGGTTGTGTTTTATTTCTGGTTATTGGCTGTGTTATCCACTCAGTTGCACTAGATGGATCTGCAGCTGAGCCACCAAAGACTGAGCAATCACTTGCTCATTTTTCAGAGTTCAGAAATCCAGCAGGTCATTTTGACCAACTTTTTTCGTATTTCCATCCCCTATGGGGAATTGTAAAAAAGTGAGGTTAGCATGATGATGTTGTAAAAGGCTTGGCCACCTAAGACTTGATCACGAGTACTTACTTTAGAGTTTTTTTTTCACTTGTTAATTATTTCTTGCCTGAGAACTTATTCTTATGCGAGTTATAATTTCTAAGGTTTTTCACTCAAATAACCTCCAAAGCTAGAGTATGTGCTCGTGGTTGGGCCTTGGCATGAAAAATCTAAGCCTTAGTGTCTAAATGTTCCTATTACCATGCTAGGTCATTGTTATCCCCTAGCCTAGGGATAACTAAGGAGATTATGTCTCGAGGTCCACAGATCCCAAACATGGAATACCGACAGCCATATTGACTTCAGCCTGGCCCTGGAGGGCCCATCTTTCTTCTTCAGTGCCTCCATCCTGTTAGCAGCAGCAACATCCGTCCCATTGGCTTGGTCCTTCAGCAGCAATGGGTCTTGCTCCACGAGGTAATGAGTCTGGGTATCATGGTATGTGTCACTCTGATTCTCAAAACATTTGAATATGTGCATTTGATTCTTTTTGCTTCATGACGTGTGCTTGGCCTTTATGCCTTTCCACTTGTCCATACATGGGGCAGTGACAGAATGCCCTAGCAAGTTGGTTCCCTTAGGAATGATTTTCCACCGGGTGGATTCATGAAAGGCCATCGTCCATTCCCACCATACTTCTCACTTTCCATCATCTTCCCTCTCATCCATCCCCTGCATTGGTTCGGGAATTGGGTTTGCCAAGCTAGCAAAGGGTTGTACCTTGCCTTGTGGGAAGAAGGGGCTAAAGGCCTAGAGGGTAAAAGTAGCTGCCAAAAGATAAAATCCAAAAGAACAAAACCTTCAAATGCTTTGCCCAGGGATCCCCGAGAAAGCAGTAAAAAACTTCTCAGCAAGAAATGGAGGGACCCATAAAATAAATAAACTCAAGACCTAGTTGGAGGATAGGGGGTCTCATCACGAGCCAGCCTATTAGGTCCATRGGCATGTAGCGGTATGACACAACCATTCAGTTGGTCACCATGCCAGGGTAGTTTCTCTTGGTGGCATAGCCAAGAGAAAGGGGGTCTCCTCACGAGCCATCCTTCTCATCTTCGTGAAATGCTTGTGGGTAACACTGTCACCACTAATCCCCACACCAGGGCAGTGTTCCCCAGCTATTCTCTTGAAATAAAAAGCAATAAGATAAAAAGGTAAACGGCATTAAATGGGCTTGGAAACATTTTAATTCATGACAAGGTGCAACTCACCCTCTTCAGAGACACCCACAGGTAAGCCATACATTTCCCTGTCGTCACTGCACCCATTGCCCAAACATACCCATAACACCTCATCCACTTACATGACCTAGATTGGTCTTCACCTGGAAACATCCCACATCTAATGAGAATTAGCCCAATAGGACCTCCTGAAACCCTCTCCAAACCTGGCTTGTAGAATAGCATAACGTCTTTGAGCACTTGTCTGGGAAAGGGGGTGTTGACCGCCTATTCAGCTAGGGGTCAACTCATGTGCCATGAAGATGCATCACCAGATGCAAATTTGATGAAGACAGTTTTGGTTCTACTTGGGTATCTGATGCCCCAGCACAAATTTTGTAAACGAAATTTCCGCACCCCTGCGTGGGTTGATAATGTAATAAGTCTGCATGGATCATAGTTAGGTCAGGTACTTTTGGATGTTTCCATTGGGGGAGTTCCTTTCACCGAGGGTTTTTTATCCTCAGGTTGTCAA
>JZKD02S1675125.1:385877-400858 GCA_000966675.3 Picea glauca | reverse complement strand
GAATCAGAATCCGTTCAGCCAGCTTCACCCTCTTCTGAAAGTGAAGAGGCAGATGATCAAAGGGAGGAACCTCATGAAGGGCCAAGTGATGAGCCCCTAGAACCTACTAAAGAGTTGGAAAGAACTCTTGAAGAACCTCCAGCCAAAAGAAAGCCAGGATGGCTTAAAGAAACAGCACTGGAAGCAGAAAAGATAGCTTCTCTGAAAAGAACTTTCAAGGAAAGTAAGAGGCATCACAGATTTGGAAGCTATGTTGCACTGATGAGCAGCATCAGTGATGTTGAACCTTCTTCATTTGAAGAAGCAGATGAATTACAAGTATGGAAGGATGCCATGTGTGAGGAATACAAGTCTATTCTAAAGAACAATGTTTGGGACATTGTGTCGAGGCCAAAGGACAAATCAGTGGTCTCTTCCAAATGGATCTATAAGATCAAACATGCAGTCGATGGGAGTGTGGAAAAGTTCAAAGCAAGATTTTTAGCTAGAGGCTTCACTCAGAAAGAAGGAATTGACTACAACGAGACTTTTGCCCATGTAGCCAGGTATACCTCCATTCGAGTTATTATTGCATTAGCTTCAGTTCTTGGTTGGAAGTTACATCAGATGGATGTAAAAACATCATTCTTGAATAGAAAGATTGAACATGAGGTCTTTGTGGAACAACTAGATGGGTTTGTTCTGCATAACAAAGACACTCATGTATGCAAGCTAAGGAAGGCCTTGCATGGTCTTAAGCAGGCTCCCATAGTTTGGTATGACAGGATTGATGGCTTTCTTAAAAGCTTGGGCTTTCAGAAAAGTGATGTTGATGTGAATCTGTACTTCAAGGTAAGAGGGAAACAGCCTGTTATACTAATCCTGTATGTTGATGATCTCTTTCTGATAGGAGATGAAAGGCTAATAGCCTAGTGTAAGAGGGAGCTAATCTCAGAATTTGAGATGAAAGACTTAGGCTCGATGCATTACTTCCTAGGATTGGAAGTGTGGCAAAAACAGGGCGAGATATTTCTGGCACAAGGAAAATGCACAATGGATGTGTTAAAGAGGTTTGGTATGATGGACTGTAAATACATGTCTACTCTGATGATTACCAACCTGAGGAAGTTGCATGATTCTGATACAGGCTCAGATTTGGTGGATCCCACCATGTATAGGCAGCTGATTGGATCATTGATGTATATGATCCACACCATGCCAAATATATGTTATGCAGTGATTGCAATGAGTCAAGTCATGGTTGAACGGAGACAAATACATTAGGTGGCAACAAAGCACATCCTGAGATATCTCATAGGGACCATTACCTATGGTCTAAGATACACATCCAATGGAGGTTTATTTTTGCATGGGTATGCAGATGCTAACTGGGCACGACGCCCAGTGGACCGGAAGGGTACTTCCGGATATTGCTTCAATTTAGGATCCGCTATGATCTCTTGGTCAAGCAGGAAACATGGACCCATTGCACAGAGTACAGCAAAGGTTGAGTACATTGCAGCAAGTGATGCTAGCAAAGAAGCAGTATGGCTCAGAAAATTGGTTTATGGGTTGTTTGGCGACCAGCTCAAGACGACGATGATTCACTATGATAATCAAAGTTGCATAAAACTGACAGAGAACCTGGTATTTCACGACAGGTCAAAACATATTGACATGAAGTACCACTACATTCGAGACTTGGTCTAGAGAAAAACTGTAAAGCTACCGTACATAGCCTCAAGCGAGCAAGTAGCTGATATCCTGACTAAGCAATTGCCATTGAGACAATTTGTGTCGTTGAGAGGCAAGCTTGGTCTGGCTGAGAATGACTCCCTCGCTGATAGGGAGTGTTAAATTTGGCAGCATCGACAATCATTCTCCAATTAGAGGCCATATGGGCCACCCTGAGGCTAGCCAGGGAGATTTGGAGAATCAACCAGTCTTGTAAGGTATTGACAAAAGCTAGGGGGAACGTACAACCTTTGTGAGTCAAACCAAAAGTCAGGACGAACGAGATGCTATATGATCTTGTGATTCAAGATGTAAGTCTAATGCAAAATTCAGGGGGAACGTACAACCTCTTTGAGCATAGACAGTCTAGTGCAAAAGTCAGGGGGAACGTACAGCCTCTATGAGCATAAACAGACTAGTGCAAAAGTCAGGGGGAACGTACAACCTCTGTGAGCCTAGTCAAGCCTTGCGAGCGATGAGCAAAAGTCAAGGCATCTAGCAAAAGTTAGGTTGAACATAAAATTCCTATGAGCTAGAAACAAACAATCTTCCTGATATTGCAAATGATGTAAATGTATTGATCTAGTGCCTTGGCACATGTAATACCATCCACCATGAAGAAATTCGAATTGCCATGTATAAGAGTCAAGTTGAATGAGTTGTTAAACTCAAGTTATAAAAGGTCAAGTTGTAAAAGTCGAGTTGCATAAAGTTGCATAAGTTGCATAGTTGCATAAAGTTGCATAAGTTGCATAGCTGCATAAAGTTGCATAAAGTTGCATAGTTGCATATTGCATGCATTGTTGATGAATGCAGCTATGTGAGACATTCTCCAGCTTACAAACCTGTGAGGTGTGGATCATTGCAGCTATGTGAAGCCTTTCTCTCAGCTTACAAACCTGAGAGAAAGCCCCTAAGAAGGGTATGTGTTTCCTGCCTGAGACAGAGCTAGGAACGTAGAGATGACCTCCTCCATTTAGAGAGTTGAGAAGAACTCCATATGATTATCCAGTGTGAAAGGCAATCTGTTGAGTTAGGACGTGCCCGTGGCTAAGCACAAGGTGAATGTGTGAAATCCCAAAGTGTTGGGTGCATCGTCATGAGAACGGAAATGAAGATGATGTATTAGCCTCCTCTGAGCAGCAGAGTTGACGATAAGACTCCATATGATTCTCCTATGTGTGACAGTGGGATAGAAGATCTGTAGAGTGGACGTGCCTGTGGATGAGCACAGGTGAACGTGTGAACATATGGTTCTTCTGTGTAATGCAGTGAATCGGAGCTATGACATCCCTACGGATGTGCCTCTAGTGGATGAGCACTAGTAGGTGTATCAGTTCCTTTGCTATATATTGTTCAAGAGTCAGACCTACCTGTAACCCTAATTGTTATGTAAAGGGTACAGGTCAGCCCTACCTTAATGTGTCTAATAATAAATGCAAAAGATAATTAATATTGTTAATATTAATTATAATAATAATAATAAATATAAAGTGACTTAGAGAGGTCGGCCCTGTTGAGCCAATAGACGTCTTTGTTGATTGGACAAGTCTAATATAAGTAAGAGATGATTCCCCATTGTGGAATCATATCTTCCTTGTGTGTTTTGAAATTACAGCAAATACATCTACTTGGAAAAGGTGCGCACCTCTCTTGGGTGCTAATCTTCTAGGGCTTAAGCACCCTATTGTGTGTTAGGTCATTCTTGGTGGTGAAATATGTTTCTCTTGAAGAATATAGCAAAGGATTTGGCTGGGTTTTCTTCCCTTGTTGAGAAGAGTTTCCCAGGATATTTCTTGTGTTCTTGTGCATGGTGTTTCTTCTTGTGATCTTGGTTGCTGCAACATTCTTGTTTATGGTTAAGACATGATAAAAATGAAATGAACTACATGCTTAACCTAGCTTATTGAAAAATCAGCATGCATGCATGACATGTGCATGTTGAGTTAGTTTGCGTGCATTACCAAGTCAAGGGCGAGTTGTAACTGAAGTCTCAAGTCTAGTTCTAAATTCGAACTAAGTGAAGTCTCTTGTCCAAGATCTATTTCAAGCAGAAGTCGAGTTATGAAAAAGCATGCAAACAAGTTTCGAATTCAAGCCCTCTTCATCCTCCTCTCCACTCCTTTATAAGTAGAGGTTGACCCCTCATTCTACACATCAAGTTATGTAGTGTGAGGGATAAGAAGTAGAAGGCTATGAAGGCTGGTATATAGAGCTGAGATATATCAGTCTTAGAAGGCAGCATATCTACCTAAAAGAAGGCAGCAAGTATTGTTACAGTGCTGGCAATACATATCAGTCTTAGAAGGCAGTAAAAGACAGCAACAGTGTTGGGTTTTATCCGCAGGAAAAGACAGCTTTGGTGTTGGTTGATAACAGCAGAATAGGGCAACAAGGCTTCTCAGTATTCTACATGTCATAAAGTCTGGTCTAAGTCGTCTTGGCAAGCTCATTTAAGAGAAGAATTTCATGGTGGATATTTGTAAGTGATCATACATTATTAATGCAATAAAAGAAGATTGTTTGTTGGGGGTTTTCTCCCTATATAGGGTTTCCCCAGGGTACATGTGTTGTGATCTTGCACGCTGGTAAATTCTTATGATTATTGTTGTTCTGGTTTATGAATGATGTTAATCTAAGTTCAAAGTACAGTCGGAATTTAAAGAATTACTTACAATTTACAATCAAGCTCAAAATTTAACATGGTATCAGAGTCTAGGGTGTGAAACAGCTTGTTGAAGTGCAGCAGTAGGTACACACAGATCTAAGCAAGCTTGATCACGTTTCCAATGTGAGGTCCATGGCATCCTCCATTTCTGTCAGAACCAAGGATAGGCTTGAAGAAGCTTCCAACTTCAATGTGTGGAAGCTCAGGATAATGAATATCTTGCAAGAGCATGATCTTGAGCAGTATGTAACCACAATGATAGAGGAACCCACCTCTAATGCAAGGAGAGCGGCCTTCAGGAAGAGTCAAGCAAAGGCCAAGTGAATTATCTTTGACTCAGTCAAAGACAGTATAATGCCAGCGATGACTTCGTTAATGACTGCCAAGGACTGTATGGATACCTTGGTAAATCTGTATGAGAAACAGGCACCAAGTCAGAAAAGGCCACTTAAGCACAAGCTTAAGTATTTGAAGATGAAGAAAGGCGAATCAGTAGCATCTTTCTGTTCCAGGATAGCTCGAATCAAAGATCATCTTTTGGTCACAGGTGTCATAGTGGATGATGATGATTTAGTGCAGGCCATATTTGATGGTCATCCTTCTTCTTGGGAGACCTTCTTAACCATCACTTTCTTTTCATTTTTGTTTTAGTAGAGGTCGCTTAGGGCTTTCCACATATCTTTTGAATCATCTTTTCCTAAGAGATATGGGACCACATGGTCCTTTATCCCATCAAGAATTAGGCTCTTTGCCTTAGCCTCACCTTTCTTCCAGATGACCAATTCCGTTGCACCCGTAGGAGCTGCTGCCTTGTCACTGACATGCTCTGACACATCATTGACTTCTAATATCATTGTCATCATTTCTTTCCAGGTGGGGTAATTCTGAGCCCCTTGTAACCTGTCTTCTACCCTCAAACTCATGGCCATTTTGTTCAAACCCTCAAGGTTCAAACCCTTGCTGTAGAAATCTTATGGTTTCCTTGATCTGTGCTTAGATCTGTATGATTCACTTCAAATCTGATAAGATGTTGTATCCTTTTGATGTCCTACTCTGATACCATATGAAATTTCTAAAAACCCTATTCACTTTTCAATTATTTAACTGATTTATCTAGGTTTTCTCTTCACAAAAATAATATGTACAGCAGAAATAATAACCAGGATCAAACTGTAAAGAATAACAGCAATCACAACACTTGTACACACTTGTTTTTGGATAATCGTCCTTGGAAAAAACCCCGAGGGAAAACCAGTGCAACAGATTTGTGGATTTTTATTATTATGTAGGAAAATATAGAGATCTCTTACAATGGTAAATCGGCCTCAGCCAATAGCTGTTCAATCTCAGCAAACCCTCCTCAATAGAATCGTAAGGCCTTCCTAAAGCCCTCCAAAAGACACCTAGAACGAAACAAAGGAAGAGAAGGTGAGCCTTTGCTCAATAGTACGGCCCTCCTACGTCACCCCTGCGTCACTCTAACTCGGACCTATCAGATCTGAAGAATACCTCTGCGATTTGGTGAAGAGATGAGTCGATCCACCTGTCAATGTCTCCTTCGTCCTCCTGCAAAAACTCTCACCAGCAAACTTGCAATCGATCTCTCTCATGAATCGAATCCTCTCTCTCAAGTGCGCACCCTAGCCAAGTTGATTTGCTCATATACTTTGTTGAGTAAGTGAAACCCTAATCTCCAAAGTGATGGAGGGTTGAGATCTACTCTCTCCATCAAGATTAAAAGACCACAACTTAAATTTTTTTTCACTTTAACCTTAGAAAAGGTACTCAATAAAGTCAATTGAAGATTATAACACATCAACAGTTCTTTTCCTAAGTTAGACTTAGGAAAACATTTAATTAATCAACTTAGCCTATGTTTCATTGTCCTCCACCATGCTAGGACGCTATAATGATGATGGAAGACCTTCCTTGCTACAATTTCAACATGACACACATAAATGACATTTTAGAAGGAAAACCATGTCTAGACTCTATATTAACATGAAAGGACATGTGGCACACAGTTGGAGGAGTAATGCCTTGTATGAGGACACTTGGATACAATCATGGAATGGGAGCATTGGATTAACATCTTGTTAGAGAGTGCACCATCCTGGAGGAGAGGCGTTAAACCCTAGGAGAATCATGCCTCGAGGGCGTTTCATCATGGGGGTTGGATAAACCCTAGTATGACACTTGTACATCCTTGTATTGTATAGAGTAGTGTTATCAGAACTAGACCGATCGACCCCAAAAATGTGAACCGATGGACATCAAGGTACATAGAGGGCTTGGTGATCTTGATTAAATGTCAGTTCCATACCCTCATACATGATAGAATCCAGTGGAAACATTGCAATCCTACCAATCTTGAAAACCTGAAAATTGTTAAGTCTATTGAATTTTGAATGGGACCTAAAATTCTACTTTCTCCATATGAAGTCCAATGAGGTTGGAACCACTCTCAAACATCCCAAAACAATTAATGGTAAGTTAAAAATTTAAGTAAAAGTGACATTACTTTACTTTAAGAATTTAACATTACCATTAATTACTAAGGTGGGTGAAATGGTGATGATAGTTAATTGAACATGTGGACCGATTTAAAATGTTTATTAGTGGTTAATGAGGGGATTTTTTGCCACCTAAGGGACCCACGACCCTCTTGGTCGCTAGGACGGGCCCGCAAAACTAAAAATTTACATGGAAACGGTTGCCAAATGCGCTGAAATGGCTTGGAAACGCCACCGACCGTTTCGTATGGTGTTTCTAAATCAGGAAACGTCGTACGAAACAGACAGCATTGTTTCTAAATCGGACAACGTTGTATGAAACAGACGACGTTGTTTCCAAGCCGTTTCATACCCGTTTCGACATTTTGGTGCATCTCGGGTACTAGTACGTGGCCTAGGAGGTCGTTTCCTACAACATAGCTATGATGTCAACTTAGGTCTAAGCCTAGGGTTATAGGTTAGTATTGAAGGTCACATTTTCTTTATTGGACCATGTCAAGGTAATGGTAAATCCAACTGGGAAAAGGGAGGGTCATGCCTTGTGTACACAAACCCTAATTCTCAATCTTGTGAGACAGGAGGCAAGAGGTACTAAAGTGATAACACCTACCCATTGTAAAATAGATAAGAGGAGGAGTCGCACGAACAAAATCTCTTGGTGTGGGGTTGACAATGACTATGTAGTGTTGACCACCAAGAAATTTTCAACAAGAGGCTTATATGGCTATATAGCATTCCTTGTTGGCTAGACTCATGCAATACATAGATACTGCTATAATTAGTCATTAAATAAACATAGTTGTTGACATATGCACTCATACCCACCAACACTATAACAATCTCCAAGTCACAATCCTTGCCAGCTAGACTCATGCAATCTGCAGATATTGTTGGCCTTGGTCATTAAATGACCATAGTTGTTCACGTAGGCATTCATACCCACTAATTGTGTTTGTGTTCCAGGTGTTTACAAAAATTCCACATTAGAAAGGTCAAAGAACACCAATTACATAATAGTCATAATCAATTAAATCATCAAGTTGTTTAAGGAATACTCTATCTACCATTTTATATGTGATTGGTTCAACAAGATTTCAACTATTATTTATTTGAATAAAAAGTATTAGAACAATTGCAGAAACACAATGATAGAGCAAAGAGTTTTTGTGCATCAGGTGTAGGTTGAACACCGTTGAAGGGCCAATGACAACCGGCCACTTAATTGCCAAATTTGCATAGGGCCATTGTCATTGAAAAAGAAAAAGATGCTTTTGGTTGGCTCCTGCACTAGATAAGGACTCAAGAAACTTTAGACTAGAAGACGGTGATTGTTTAAATGGGGGCAAACAATTGCCAATCAAAGTAGAAAACTAAAAGATGGATGACAGTTAGGGATCAATGAGGAAGAAGCTCCGACAGAATTCATTATGCAGGTTGCTGTTCTCTTAGTTTGCCTTGCTTGCGGATGAACTTGAGTTTCTTTTTTAAGTCCTAGTTGCTTAGAAGATGGTATCGTGATTCCTTTTCTTCTTTTCTACTATTTGTACAAAAGGAAACCACATAAGAGGATGAAGATATTTAAAAGCTGAACTATTTTCCCCTTCTCAGCATCCAATTGCATATATTTAACTATTATCCAGATTCTACATTTCAAATATAATAAAAATGTGCCAATGAAGTCGTGGTTCAACAGTCAAGACAGTGTCATGTCAGGCCACCTCCCAAAGTTCCGTTCCTCGTGCAAGCCTTGCGTGATATTGACAGAATAATAACCCCATGTCATAGCAGTTTATCCGAAGGAAAACTGCTTATGATTAGCCCTCCCTCTTTCGAGGGTCATCTCATATTGCCTGTTAAAACGGGCTACTTGTGGTGCCTGATGTATTCGGGCCAGTTTTAATGCTTCTGAAGTTTAAAGGAAGATCTTCCACAAGACGACTAATGATAATAACAATAACGCCAACGTGGCATTGGTTCACTGGTGAGGCTGACCGGGTATTAAGCTGTCCACCAGGTCCCATTCACTGTGTAAAATGCCCCACCAGAATGGAATCGATTTCAAAAGGATCAGGCTAGGTCCAAGTACTGGGCAATTTTGGCAGGCTACCTCCGATATGTTTCTCAAAGCATTTCAAACAAATATATAAATAAAGTATTGTTCCACCGTCTTTACTGAATCTGAATATCTCACCAGACCTATTTTCCCCTTTGAATTTCCAATTTTTTTTATTTCTTTACTTCTTAGATCTTCATCGTCTAGAATGCGGCGAAGAATAAATTATTTGACACCATCAATTGCATGAAGTAACAAAATTTACAAACAAAATCATATATTATGAGTACAATAAGCTCCAGAAAACGGTAAAACACATGTTTACCTGTGTAAACGCTTCTTGATCGTGAGGGAACTCGTTCAAAACCTCGAAGGTGTGAAATTCTGTAGATGGATCTATCAAAATTGCCGAGTATTCTTCTCTCTGAGAAGTGCGAAGCCACAGAATAAGCAAGAGAAAGAACCCCAAAAATGTTGTGGAGAGGATTAATTTAAGCAGAAATTTGTATGAATTTCGAGGGTTGGGGACATATGTGGTAGTATCTGAAGATCTGTCCATGCCCCTTGTGTTGTTGTTCCTCCTCTTCAATGCCTTGGCCATGAGCAGGAGGAATTCAATGGAGAAATTGTGTCTGAATTGCCTGCATTGTCTAGGGCACGACATATTAAAAAATTTGATACATCGAGAGACGGCTACTGAGTTGCAGGGGCCATAGCTCGTCAAGTTCTGTATGGAAAAAATGGCAGTATAGAAGCCTATTATAAGTTGGCCCAAGAACCGCGTGTTATATTGTCCAATAGCTTGCATATATAATAGTCATATTAAGGTGGAATGAATCATTGTTGTTGTGGGCAAATGTGTAATTTATGGTATGGATTTTTATGGACAAAATGTTTATTATAGGGTATTTTGACCTTCAAACAATGATCAAATATATGGAAAATATGTGATAGTGGATGAATTTATGGTATGGGTTTTTATGTATAAAATGTTTATTATAGGATATTTTTATCTTCAAAGGTGTAAGGTGTCATATGTATGGAAAATATGTGATAGTGGATGAATTGGTTAAATTTGATGGGTAAATGTTTTTTTGGTTTTTTTTTTTTTATTGGCTTATTTAATTAATATTGTTAATTTTAAATTTTACACGTCTCCACATACTCCACATACTGTTAATTTCAAATTTTACATATCATCAATAACATCTTCTTAATTTTTGAAATTCTTGAAAATTAAAAATTTATCAGTACCCATATATTTATATATAATATATTTATGAGTTCATTGTACAAATAAGTAATTAGAACGCTTGGAGGTGGTTGTTAGAAAAAGTTTGTCTGATGATCACGCATTATGCAATCTCAAGTCTCAACTTCAAGATAAGTAACAATTTTCAAAATTAGAACGTTGATTTGTTGTGTAAACTTGTAAAGCATGCATGATGTGGTCACAACTCGCTACCAACTCATTATAAATTTTGTAGCACGGGTTGAGCGGCACTCTCACAAATCATAGGGATTATTTGCATTGTATCACATCATGCAATCTTGCATGCTGAAAATTGACGATTGGGAGGGAAGAAAAGTTTAGGATTCATGAATAATGCCCAGTGCCCACATGCAACTGCCCAACAAGGTAAGGCTCATATATATTTAATATTAAATAGCAATGGTGGTTTATGTTTTTTGAAGTGTACATTGTCATGCTTGAATTCTTGGAAGTTGTGACTGTGAGGATCTCGGAATTTCCTATGCCATCAATGCTTTAAAGGATTCCACAAACTTCATTTTTTTCACATCTCCATTAGTAGTAGACATTTCTTCATTTTTCTGTAGATCTCACTCATTGGACTAATCTAATTTGTAATTCATTATACAGAGAGTTTGAACAAAATTTACCAAAATCGTGATGGATGACAACAATACCTCATTTATATGTTATTGAGTCCTTGTGCTCCTCTATTGATTTGAAAATTAACATGCTACCTACCTCCACCTCTCATAGAATACATGCATACAAAAGAGGTGACACATAGAGGCAGAATATGTATTATATGTGTCTTGACGGGCAAAAAAACACATATAATACATATTGTTTAAATGACTAGCAAAAATAAATATAAAACGTCATGCTAATGACAATTTTAAAAGAAACCCCTCTTAAAAAATTTACTTAGCGGTTAAGAGTGCTCATCAAATTTATACCCTTGAGTGGAGGGGTGTTTGCAAATTCCAATTATGTATAGTAAAAGATGGGGAAAAAAAGATTAGTTTAGTTTAGATTCATATTCACCTTGACTTTGACTTGTTGAAAGGATCAAATTTGAAGTGTAAATATTTTTAAAGGTGTATATGCTTTATTTTTGGATTTTTAGGAATTTAATTGTTCTCGAGTGAATATATCCATGACTAAAAGAGATTGCATGCTTTGGTTTACTAGTGTTTAGAGGGGACTTTCACCATCTCATTCAAAGTTTCAATCGTGAGATATATAATTAACTGTGAGACCCAGCTAGAGAGGATATATATTTGCAACTAGCCTTACTAGATGATGTTTACTAAAGGTAGCCACCCAAATTTTATAAATGTTGAAAAAAAAGATTCATGGTTAAAATGGATCTATTTTAACTTGACTTCATATAGATATATTTTTTCCAAGGAACACCTTACGAGGAAACTCCTAATCACTTCACCCCATTCATGGATGGTACCCAATGCAAACCCGTCAATAGTGATTGTAGTGCATGTCCCAACAAAGACATTGAGTGAGGCACGCAACAAAGGCAACAAACATGGGGAAACGATCATGAGACCCCCAACATGAAACTCCAAGCACCTAACCACTCAAGTTATCCCACTGACTAAATTTTCAACGATTCAACATTTTCAAATTCACCTTCGCGGGAATTCGACAAAGCAATCTTTGCTTTGCAATTTTGGATAGTTGATATTAGTGTTTTTACTACAAAAATAGATTCAACTACTTCTAATACCCATACTATACTCTAAATGTGTAATGTTGGCATATGATATCTGCAATTACATCAATCCAAAATAATTCCTACGAAGTTTCAAGGATAAAATGCCAATTTCCCCTCCTATGATTCTCAACATTCAAAAAATGGCAATTTCATTATGCATTTAGACTGCATGCACGCACACTGTATTTATTTGTTTATTCAATTTTGTAACACATATTACACATTGACCTCGACTATAAATATGTCTCTAGTTGCACTAATAAAAAAATTAATAACATTTAAGCAATCATTGTGACTAAATGTGAAAACCTACATACTCAAGCAATTAAGTTAATATAATATTTTAATAATTAACACACATAGGCAGAAAAATGTCTGTGTGTGTGTAAAACAATGGTGTAAAAGAAAAATGAAATAACCCCAATATATATCCATCTTAACTTCAAATCTATCAAGCATTGACAAGCATCTAAGATAGCAAATCTTTTCTCAAATTCTTGTGCTCTACAAAATGTTTACACTTTTAGAAATTTGATTCCTCTCTAAATTTAAAATGGATATAGAATGGTTATTGTTGTACATAATATTTTGATATGTAGTAATAAAGGTGCTTCGGAATCAAAGATTTTCATACACATATATATATATATAAGTGGCAATGATAATAATGTCAACATGGATGACATCATTATCCTTACATGATGTTAACAAGTGAGCATCTTTAATGTCTCAAAGCTTTGACAAATAGGGTTGTGGGTGCTAGGATTCTCGTGTTACAAGGTGATTCCACATAAGGTGTCTATTGGCGACCAAGATAGGTTGGACAATGACTTTTCAAAGGAGGATCTTTTTGTAGGACTAAGCTCCATGCATAATGAAAAGTCTCCAAGAATTGATGGATTGCTTAGTGATTTTTATAAGGCCATGTGGGACACGATGGGGGATGATTTTTAAAGCTTGGCCATGTAGGAATTTTCCATTGGGGATTTGATCGAATCTCTCAATCAATGGATTATTAAGCTTATTTCAACTAATGCTACTAGGATTTTATTCAAGAGGCATGTTACTTTTCTTAGTGTTTACTATAAGAACTCGTTATCCCACATATTTTGTTATGTCTATCCATTAATCACGGGTGTCCTTTGACACCATACCTATATGTGTTAATCATCGATGCTTTAGGCTATCTCCTAGAAGTTGCCTACATCCAAGGGCATGTTCATATCATTTCACTTCCTAATGGGTCAGAGATGGTTAATAACCACTTTGTCAACAAATCTCTTATTTATCTATGATATGAGTGGATCATGATTTCATAGATGTGTAAGGATATTTAGACACATAGGAGTTAGTTAAGATCAACTTGATATAATATGTCGTTAGGTAAAAGTGTGTTTCTTTAGTATACATTTGTAGTTAGGTAACTCGACGATCACGATATGTTCCCAACATAGGGTGATTTGATAGATCATATTCTCTTCAATCTTAACAACTACATTGATTCATGGCTTAACACTTGATTGTGTTAGAAAAATAGGATCGCGGAGCAATAAAATAAAACAAATGTGGAAATAAAACACAGAAGATACGCAATACAATAGAGACACAGATATACGTGGTTCACCCGGTGTGGGCTACGTCCACCAGAGAAATTGTCAGGTCCTTCCTTTATTATTATCCAGCAAATGAAGGGATACAACCTACAACACACTCGTTGTAACTTCCTCTTCTTTCTCTCACAGTCTCCTCTCTCGGAATACAATATTTGCAATGATACATAGCCGCAATACATTTCCCTCATAAAAGAGGGTTGCCTTCTAGGGAAAAAAACCCTAACATAACTTCTATCGTCAGTTCTGCGTCTTTATAATGAACGGTCCAGATTTACAATGAAACTACAATATACATTTACATGACAATTTTTCCTTCGGGGGCCCGCTTGCCCCCGGACCCCGCAGAGGGGGTAACCCCCCTCTACACTCCCCCGCGTGGAGGAGTGTACATTGTTTCGGGGTGTAAAGTCTTCATGGGGTATAAAGTCTTCATGGGGTATAAACACGGCTGGAAACAAAGACCTCTGAATCAGGGAGATAATCAAGCTCCACAACCAACAATCTCCCACTTGAAGACTGATCTCAACAACTCCATCGTTGTTGTATCTGCTGGACTATGAACCTTCTTGGACCTGGCAAAATTCTCATCTTCACCTTCATGCTTGAAGACCAACTAAAACTAAGTAAGAACTTAGTTTCTCCCTGGTTACTCCCTTAGTTAACATGTATGTAGGATTATGGCTAGTGTGTATCTTTTCCAACTTCAAATGTCCATCTTCCAAGACGGATCGTATGAAATGGTACCTGAGCTGTATATGCTTAGTCTTCGAATGGAAGGCTGAGTTATTTGCAATATGAATGGCACTCTCACTATCACAATACAACCTGTTATTCTTCTGCTTCTTTCCCAATTCCTCCATAAACCTCTGTAACCAAAACATCTCTTTACTAGCCTCTGTAGCATCAACATACTCTCCATATGTTGTTGAAAGTGCAACAACCTTTTGCAGTTTCTAAATCCAACTTATTGTTGTTCCACCTATAGTAAAAACATACCTTGCGGTACTCCTCCTGCTATCTTTATCACCTGGCATATATGAATCAACATATCCATGTAGAACAGTGTATGAACCTTCAAAACATAATGCATGAGTAGCAGTACCTCTCAAATACCTGAGAATCCACTTTACTGCCTCCCAATATTATTTACCTGGATTGTTCATATACCTGCTCACAACTCCCACTGCATGTGCAATATCTAGTCTTGTGAAAACCATCATATACATCAAGCTTCCAACTGTTGATGAATAAGGGACCCTGGACATGTATTTTATCTCCTCTTGTGTCTTGGGACACATTTCCTTAGTTTATTTGAAATGGATGGCCAAAGGTGTACTGACTGGTTTTGCATTCGACATTCTAAACCTCTCCAACACCTTCTCTATGTACTCACCCTGAGACAATGTCAATTTGCGATTTTTCCTGTCTCTTGTTATT
>JZKD02S1675125.1:371569-382403 GCA_000966675.3 Picea glauca | reverse complement strand
CTCACAACTCCCACTGCATGTGCAATATCTGGTTTTGTGCAAACCATCCCATACATCAAGCTGCCAATTGTTGATGAATAAGGGACCCTGGACATGTATTCTATCTCCTCATGTGTCTTGGAACACATTTCCTTAGTTAATTTGAAATGGCTGGCCAAAGATGTACTAACTGATTTTGCATTCTGCATTCTAAACCTCTCCAACTCCTTCTCTATGTACTCACCCTGAGACAATGTCAATTTGCGATTTTTCCTATCTCTTGTTATTATCATACCAAAGATTTTCTTTGCAACACCCAAGTCCTTCATCGCAAATGAATTAGCTAATTTCTTCTTGAGCACATTTATATCCTACATATTAGATCCTGCAACAAGCATGCCATCTACATACAATAGCAAGATAATATACCTTCCATTTTCTAGCCTTTTAAAATAAACACAGTGATCATAATGACATCTATTATAACCTTGTTCTATCATAAACCTGTCAAACTACAAATACCATTGCCTTTGAGCTTGCTTTATGTCATACAAGCTCTTCTTCAACCTGCATACCAAAAATCTCATTGCCTTTGACCTCATACCCATGTGGTTGACATCACTAACATTTTCTTCACTAAATGGTTTCAGAAGTTTTAGTTTTCATAAATATTTCTGTTTGCAATGAGAAATATCTTTCCCATCAATTTCTTTTCAAACTTTAATGGTTTTCTTGCAAACAATTGTCAATTCATGTAAGTGTGCTTCTAACTTCTGGATTTGTAGAAATTGCATAATTCTTCAAAGTTTTATGTAGGAAATCAAACCTTGTGATGACCTTAACACTGACATGATTAAAGAATGTCTGACCATAACCCAAAAACATTATACACCTTGCGATCTAGATCTGCACAAAGAGAATCCATTGGGAATGGTAACTTTCAAGCCAGGATGTGGGATTTATCTAGAGTGCCTACACCAAGTGCTATTAGCCTCACTCCAGCTAAATCAAACTTTGGCTTCACATATTTCAATGTCGAGGGAAACTGCCAACATCATGGACACTCAAACTGCCTAAGGAAATATACCACAACTATTCCATTGTTTTGGCCCCAGAGTTCTTTGAACCGCATAGGCTCTCCACTGGTAGTAAAAATGTTGATGGAGCCAATCAACTCTTCTTCACCATAAGCAGTAGGATCAGAGGCGACCCTGGAGATTATACTGCTCCTCATATTACCCTTGAATGCATTTATAGATAGTTGATTGGGAAATTCCATCGACACCTGGGTGTTTTACTTTAATAGGTGACAAATCAATCTTCCTTTTCAATCTGATGGCACCTCTACATTCATCATTAGGCGTTCAGGTAATCTGCTCTGCATCATGATAAAAATTGTCATGACTTTGAACACCTGCAAGATCTCCTCCTAGCACTTTAGTGTGAACTTACCATATGGTTGACAATGATACCCAAACTGTGAATGCTCCTCCTTTATATATGCATAAACAACAACACTTGGCGTTCATGCTTCCCTTATCCAAGCTTACTGGAACTTTCCTTTAATATGGCAGACTATATCTCGAATGAACCTGGAGAAAAATAACCACATATGTTTAAATATATCAGTGGTTTATATATATATATCGATGTGTAGTGCACTAAGAGCACCCTCGTGGGCTCCTCCTCCATGTGGCTTTGCGCTGTCATTGAACTTGGAGGTTAATACCCGACGTTCTTGTGTATTGACATATCTTTCATATCGAATCAATGGAGAAAACAAGCAGAGGCAGTGGATTACCATCCAAATGATCTAAAAAACAAACTTCTATGCTGGCATGGCGACCCACGCATAATCTCGTTGACATCTGCACAATCAATCTGGCACCTGGCACCTTTGCGTTGTAATTTTAACGTATGGGGATTTATCCCACATGCAATAGGATAAACGGTCCACAAACATTCATATATGCCAACTCTTCCATAACTATTCGATGAGTTGTGTGCATGGTCTCGTGAGCTTGGTGCTTGGTTTGAGCATTGACTTGTGTTGCATGTGGTCACTAACCTGTTTGTTGAGTTGATGCTAATCCGTGTTGTGTTTGATGCAAGTGTTCGACAGTTTGTAAGATTTGGAGATTGGCCCTCGAGCCAATATGTTTTCGCTAAAATAAACATAAACATTAAGTAAATGACCAAAAAACCGAATTTTTCCCAAGTTTTAATGAAAACAAACAAGGAAAACATGAAAAATAGTAGTGTTGCATAAAAGACATGGTTTAAGCAGTGTTCCTTTGCATTTTGATACATGTGACATGGCACCTGTGCTCTCAAACTGTGGTGCTAGAACATTCCATTAATATTTTAATGCGTTGAGCAGATAGCTAAAGCCCCTTGTGGGATCCTCCCCATGATGACTTGTGTTGTGTTGCTAACTCGTCTTGTGTGTTGATTGAAGGTTCACTTGGCTCTGGAGATTGGCCCTCGAGCCAATATTTTTTTTGTTTTTCCAAAATGAGCATGAAAAAAGACTGACCTTTTGTCAATGTTGGCTCTTGGCTGTATACAATATTATTCAATAACATAAGCAATCCAGATATGGCCCGAAAACAATTCTAGCGAAGAATTCAAGGATTTTAAGGAAATGATATGATGTTTTATGATGGCACTGCAAGAATGTCACTTTTCTAGTAGCGCACCTATATTCGACACATGTGTTGTTGGAACATACCACCAAATTTGAAAATTTTCCCCTGTAGATTAGGGTACTAACACCTTGTTGGCATAGGGACAGACCCAGGATTCAACCCTTCGACAGTGCACCAACAAAACTCTAACTACCGACCCTTTCGACAACACCTATGAAGCAGATGAAGTCTCACCCAAGGTAGAGGCAGGGGGGTTGCAGGACTCAAGTGTTTGCAACCTATCCGGGACACAGATCTGGGATCACAATACTTAACAGAGCACTTAACAGTTAACATTCATTAGTCTTTGACCCTTATTCATATCGCAGGTTAACACCCTAATTACAGAATAGCGCAGTATTCACCCAAATCTAACACATCCAAGCACTTAGCACTTAACACATAGAAATAGATCAGATCTAGCATTCATTCATGATATTAAGAACTAAGCTATTACATCAAATGCATATAACATACATAAAGATTCATCACTAAGCATAAATCACATCAATAACACAAAGCAATCACAACATAGGATATACGTGGTTCACCCCCAGAGTGGGGCTACGTTCACCAACTCTTCATCTTTTTTATTATCTTCTTTCAATCTTCTTAAATGCACAGAGCCTCAAAACCCACTCTGCATGGGACACGAGATCTACGCGCACCTCGCCAGATCCTCCTTCCCCAAGTTTGGTCACAACACAGAGCCTTCTTACAATCACTTGCACTTAGCTCTGCAAGTCTTAACACATAGTATGCACAAAACCTCTTACAATCACTTGCACTTAGCGTAGAACTAATCCATCGACCTTTCTTACATCGCCTAGCTACTTATTTATACATTACAAAAGGGGCCTAAGCATGGGTAAACCCATGGGCCGACATCCCATACCCATTACATACACCCTAAACCCAAAAAGCCCGCAAAAGGGAGCGAGATCCCGCGATCTTCACTTCGCTTGGGCGCTCCATCTTCGACGAGCCTGTCAAAGTCCCAAAAATGGTCAAACATGACCAAGGTTCTTCCAAAACTTGGTTGAGGGCCAACACTCACCTCTGACTTGTCCCGAGTCACTCTGATCTGGGCAACTGTGCTTCAAAGGCCTCGAGCTTGGCTCGAGCTGCCTCTACTTGTTGTTTCGCCAGGGCCTCCTACTCGACGAATTCCTGAATGGTCTTCTCGGTGACAGGTCCTTCCAAGTGTTGTTCCACTGTGGTGACCACTTGTTCCAGGTGTGCACCTTGTCCCTCGATCTCCTCAAAAAGCGTGCAGGCTTCGTCCTGGACCGACTGAAGTCTCTGGGTCACTTCCATGACTT
This sequence comes from Picea glauca, assembly GCA_000966675.3. Lineage (NCBI taxonomy): Eukaryota > Viridiplantae > Streptophyta > Pinopsida > Pinales > Pinaceae > Picea > Picea glauca. Next base: position 378,415 of record JZKD02S1675125.1, on the reverse strand, counting down.
TACTTTGGATAGCATGGACCTGCTACTGAACTGCGTGCTGTTCTTGTGACCTTTTCATCTTCTTAACTGCTAACAGTAGCTTCAACTATGCTTGTACTGTCGCTGCTTATTTCTCTGCTTTCTGGAGTTGTGACTCCAATGTCCTTAGTTCGAGGTCCTCTGCAAGGTGCTCATATGTCTGTGTGCTTCTATTGCTGAGTTGATTGCATTCTAAGGCCAATGCCTTGATTCTGTCGACTGCGCTCCTGGCAGTTTCTTCCTTCTGATCTCGCACTTCCTGCGGAGTGCTCAACACCACTTGCAATTCCAGTTCTGCTACTCGTGCCTAGAGCTACTAAATGGCTTCAACGAGCTTCCCCACTTGGCTCTTAGTTGTTTCCTCTTCCATCTGTGCCAAACCCGACAGAGAGCGAAGTGCTCTTGTACCTGCTTCTTTAACTCTAATCTACTCCGCGAGCAACTGTTCTTTTTCCTTCTGGATTTGCGCTCTATCCTCTGCAAACTTCGCCTGGAGGTCATCTTTCTCTTGCTGCGCAACCCGACGTTGCTCTAGGGCTTCCTCTTTTGCCTTCTTCAATGCCTCTGTGGCATGTTCTTTTTCTTCTTGGACTCGATGAAGGCGAGCCTCTGTCGCATCTACTATTCTGCGTAGTTGGGCAGACTCGTCTCCTACTTCTATGCCCCCAAATGAAAACAACACGGTAGACACTGTGTGGCTCGAGTAAAGAGCTTGTTGTACCCCTTTGAGCTCCACCTCGATCCTGTCATATATTGTCTCTTGTTTGGCTTCGCTTCACTGCAAAATGTCCTGTGAGGTATCTGATACAACAACGATGATGAGGTCAATATCATCCACCGTAAATACAGTATGTAGGTGAGGTTTGTTGGCTCGTGACTTCTTCCATGCTGAGGGTTTCTTTGGAGAAAGATTTCTTTTATTGGATGCCTCAGCCTCTATAAGGGGATCTTTAGGCGGTGTCACTTCACCTTGTTCCTATTTGTCTTCTTTCCCTTCCTCCTCTTCTTCGTCGACTTCGTCACCTCCTCCTCCTTCGGGTGAATTTGGTTTAGTCTCCTCTGATGCGTTGTTCAGTTCTTGCACCTCTTCCTTCTTTTTCCTTTTGCTGCTGCTAGGTCCATCATACTCTTCTTGGGTGACTACATGACTTCTAATGAGGTCGGGGTCAAAGAGTTTCGTCTGTTCTACTGGTACAAGGAATTATGCAGGCCATTCCCTGGTTATTTCCTCCATATCTTCCTTAGTGAGTTTGTAATAAGAATGGAGCTCTTCCTTGTGTTCGTCCCCGCGCGCAGTGATGTAAATGAAGTGTTTGTTTGCGCGAAACTTCGTTATTGGCCTGAACCTATGAAGTGTATTCAATGTCATGCGAGGGAAAGATTCAATGGCCCTCTTTAGCTGCAAGTAATAGTTGTGGAACACTGCATTTGACTGTCATTTCTTTGCCATGTCACTTGAATACCAGAGGGTAGTGAACTTCGCGGCCAGTGGTTCAGACGGCTCGATTTCAGGGAAGGTCACTCCTTTCAGCATCTCCCAACCAATGAAGGCAACGAGAATCAACAACCTGCTGAAGTGAAACTCGTAGCCCTGGTATTGTGCTTCTCGGCAATCCTGCTCCAACTGGTTGACGAGGTAGCTCACCCAGTTCATCTGCAACCCTTCAACGCATTTTCCTGCGAGGTAAATGACAAACCCCGTGACCTACGTTGGTCTGTTCTTCCTGACGAACTTACCAATGATCAACTGGAAAGCTAGGCACACTATGCCATTTTGGATGGATGCTACCTTGTATCCCCGCTTCCCTTTCTCCACATCGCCATAGGTGTCTTTAATTCGTTGCGCCAGGGCACGGTCTACAGCCTTCCCTGGGTAAAAATCCTGAGGGTGCGGTCCTTTCATGCTTAATCCAGTGATCCGGTGGATCAACGTCGAGTCTACGGTGATGTGTCTATCCAACCAAAGGTAACTGCCATGGTAGCATGACAGGAGGAGTTTAACGCATGAATTAACCTCCTAATGTATGTCAAAGTGTGGTATCTTCATCACATTGAGGATTGTCAATCTTGCGATGTCCATGGTCCATGGATGGGGGATTATCTTCAACTTCTTCCCCGCTGTCTTGGTCAAGTACTTGTGTGGTGTGAGCATTCCATAGTTCTTGAGGTCTCCTAAGTTGAAGTCATTGATCTTGAGCGTTAGAGTCTGTAACACCCTGTTTCCCCCAGGTTGTAAAAATAACTATACTGGCCAAGAATTGTGGCAAACTCAAAAATGTGAATGTATGATGTGAATGGACCTGGTGAAAAAGGTCGATGAATGTGAATAATATATTGTTTGACTGCTGAGAGGGGATATGCTAGAAAAGAGACCACGATGGCTGAAGAAAGGTGGTGGAAGGCACCTGGAAAGGTGGCGTTAACTTCCATCGAAACCAATACCGTATTTGGACTTCACTGTCCAGGAGAACCAAGAGCGGATCGTTGGCCCCGAATTAAATGACTTGCCAGGATTGGTAGGTAAATGGCTCCTCATGAGTAATGAGGGATGGGGGGGGCTGAACCGCCCATTCGTAGAGCCGTCAGGCCTGACCAGTGCGAGGGAAATCGTGCCACACGCAACCTCGCAAGAGGAAAAAGGCATGAGGGAGAAGCGAGAGGGGGCAGACGAGAGGGAAGGAAGAGAACTCTAAAAAATACATAGTGAGTGATAGTAGAGAAGGGGGAGAGTAACCCTCGTTCTCAGTCACTGGCAAACAAAGACGCAGTCTTGCAGCATCATGGTCTCAGCTCGGGGGTGGCTAGTGGTAAATCCTATCGGAATCGCTGAGCCTACGATTGGGTGTAAACAAGCACCCCTCTCAACAGTTGCACTCACTTCTGGTGTTATTTCTGATAAGTGTTTTACATCTTACATCTTGAAATTTATATGCTGACATATATGCTCATAGTCTGTGCAGTTTTATGAATGGTTTGAGTATAAGACTGCCTGTGTAGTGTTTTGATTCAGAAATGGTGGTTGCATGCTTATAATGGAAGGGCTACGTATGGCTTATGTTTATAAATAGATTTATATGTATATATGCACAGTGAATCAATTCAGAATTCAAGCCATTTCTCAGGAAATCTATACCCTTATCTGTCTCAGGTGATACCCTGGATAACTCTCCCCATAGAGACACCCTTTTTGAAAAGCTCAGAAAAGGTAGCACTTTGTGTGCAAATACTTTGCAGAGGCGCAGAATCCCTTGAGGATTCGAAGAATAAGCATCGATCAACGGATGAGATCCCGTCGGAAGATCTGCGATCATTCACGACCGCTAGATTAAAGGAATAAATGAGGGCATTAAATGCCTTAACCCTTTTTTCTTTATCTTCGGGAGTAGCGAAGAAATCGGGACCGTAGATCCCCAAGGTCCATGAAAGAATCTGGACTGTGGATTCGTGTCCAGGCAGCTTAGGAACAACGCAATGGAGAGACAGGTCTGAGCCATCAGATCTTGGTCTAAACAACCGAGAGACGTTGGATTTGTTGAGAGTTGCACGAGGTTTAAACCTCTCGCGAAGAACATCATAAGCGAAATTCCTGAGAAGGATTTCGTATTGGGGTTTCGGCATTCGGGAGTTCGGGAGTCCGGAGGACGAGAATCTGGGCATTCGACCTTAGAAGTCCTGAAATAGCGAAAGAACTCGAGTCGTCCGTTGGGGGGGAGGACATGTGTCATGAAATCACCCATATTGGGGATTCAGACATCGGGAGTCATAGAGGGAAGTCTTTCGACTTCGTGGGTGGCGAAGTCACGAGAGAATTGCAACCGTCCATCTGAGGAGGACAGGCAACACCTTGTCGTGTACACAGACCCTATAGGAATCACAGAGGTCGAGGAAATATTTCACGGTTTCAGAGAAGAGAAGCTCGTGAGGGATAATGCCATTTTGTACATAGAGCCTTAGCTGCAAAGGTTGAAGAGGAGAAGCAAAGTCCAAGACCTTTGATACTTAAGAAATCTTCCAAGGAGAAGGAAGAGAAGCGCATGTTCAAGGAGGAGCTACAACTGTCGTTAGATCAGCTGGAGCGAAATAGATCTGGGTCGTCGAAAAAGTACGTCCAGACGCGTGCAGAAGAGAGCAGAAACAGACGGTAGAGAGAGACTTTGTGAAGAACTGCCGAAATGTCATGGGCCGTTTGATCGCACTGAGTTGCAAGGGAGTTAAGTCATAGAAGCAACCATGGGAGAAGTTGTATGGACGGTGGAGACACTTCGAGATAGAAGTGGCGAACAACTGATAGCCGTTGGATCTTTCAGAGTTGCAAGGTGGTTAGGGTCGGTGCAGTCTCGAAGAGGTCTGAGTTCGGGATCTCGCATCTCGAGGTTTCGCAAGAAGAGAGCGCAAGCGTTGGGTGCTCCAACTCACAAAGTCGCAAAGTGCGAAGTGGCGAGGAGAAAAATATGAACTGTTGGATCCAGGAACAAGAGGACCGTTGGATCAGAACTCCATGGAGATATCGTATATCGGAAGTTCAGGGGTTCAGAGGTTGGAAGGGGTCACTTTCGACCACAAAAGTCACGAAGTGCCGAGAGCCGAGGCTCATGAGAACACGTGGCATATCCATCAAGTGGGGCCCACGTGATTGATAGGTGGGCACGCGTCGCCCGGAAAGGAGTCAACACTCTGTTGACTTCTCGCATCTCGGAGATTCGTGAGATAGGAGCACGAAGGTTCAATGCTTTGACTTGCGAGGTTGTGAGTTGCGAGAAGTGCGAAGAGGAAGTCAACCATAGCTGACTTTCACGTCTTGAGATTTCGGAGAAGAAGAGCACGAGAGCTCGATGCTTCAACCTGCGAGGTTGCAAGTAGTGAAAAGTGTAAAAGGGAAGTCATGCATAGCATTTCCCTGAATTGTGAAAAGTCGATAAGCGCTTGGATGGGTTAAGTGCGTAGACATGGGACAGGGTCATGTGGACAAGACCCTAAGGGGGAAACCTGCCACTCGCTATCCCTATCGGAGTTCGGTGCTTCATCGTGTCGGGGTTTGTAGAGTCGAAAGACTCGACGCTCTGGTAGTGCTGAGTCGCGAAGAGCGAAAGAACGCCATACTTGTTCGGCCTGTGGTCGCGAGCCACGATCACATGGAGGTGGACAAGGAAGGAACTAGCCTATGCTATGACCCCTGTAGGTATTTCGGGGATTCTGATCCTCGAGAATTCGACGAAAATTTTTGTTTTCCTTAGTGGGTATCTGACAAATTGGTATCAAAGCATGGTTACAACACTTGGCCTGCTTGGGCTCATGAACGAGTTGTGCAGAAACTCCGTTCAGAACACTCTTAAAAAGAGTAACCCCCTGTCTTAACCTTCCTAATCAAAAGACGAAGTTAAGAATGAAAAACTCCTATTGTGTGTGTGTACATGTAAAAATATGAATTATGAAATGGTTATAAATGAATATAAATATTGACTAACAACCAGTGTTTTTCCTTTTTCACACAAGCGAAATATCAACCGCGGGAAATTATCAACGCATAGTATGGTGACTCACCAAGAAGTGGGAGAAGGCTCCCACAATAGATACAAAGATTTTGACGAAAGGAGGGCAGTAGGGAACCCTTCATATCTAGCCGAGACTGTGAGGAGCCTCATGGTCGAATTACAAAGTTGTAAGGCTGACAATGAAAGGATGATGAAAGAACAAGAAAAACAAACATAAATTAACGTAGTTTTACTGTAGAGTTTATCCGATCTACAAAGACAAATGCAACATGAACCTGAAACTCATAAACATGGTCATATCAGTGGCCACACTGATAGGAGCACCTAGAAAAAGGTCCACCGTAGAGGTAAAGGACCAGTGTCGAGTAATTCCTCTGAGAAGGAAGCTGGCGATTCAGAAGGCTCTTCTCGCAGCAGAACCAGTTCCTATTCCCGAAAGAAACAGAAGAAGCAAAAGCCTTCCAAAGGCCAAAAATTTGAAGAATTCAGAAAGGCCAAACCACCCTCCTTCGACGGTGAAATAAAGAAGGGAGAGGAAGCAGAGGCCTGGCTGCTTGGACTAAAGAAGTATTTCAGAGTTCATGACTTCTCATAAAATCTGAAGGCCCGAGTGGCCACTTTCAACTTGAACGGAAAAGTTTCCATTTGGTGGGAAGATCTTAAGGATGTGAAAGGGGTTCGCGAAGAGGACCTGTCCTAGAAACAATTTGAGAAATACTTTCGGAAGAAGTATTTGTTAGAAAAATATTTCGACAAGAAAACTAAAGAGTTTTATGAACTCAAACTGGGACAACTCACTATAGAAGAATATGTCAACAAATTCCTCTATTTGTTAAGGTATGTACCCTATATAAAACCGGAAAAGGCAAAGGTGCAACGCTTCATGAGTGGGCTACGCAAGGACTACCGGAACATAATTGAATTTGATGAGCCAAAGACCCTAGAAGGCACTATTTGAAAGGCAACCTATTGTCATGAACAATTTGGACATCAAGCAGAACCTCGCGAAGGATGGAAACAAAGGAATAGTTCAAGGTTTCAGAAAAGGGGAATTAAATCCCCAGGATTTAAGAACTATAAGAAGAACCCAAGAATGAGCTTCCTAGCCCAGAGTATGCACCAACAGAATTTTTCCTCCTTGAGCGGAAATAAAACTTCTGGACCCATATCAGTGAAGACTGATAACCCAAAGAGAGAACCTTTGAAATGTTGGGGCTGCAGAGAAGAACATCTATTGAGAGACTGTCCACACCGACAACATAATAGTTGGAGGATTTATAACATCCAAGAAGCTACTACCGTCAATGATGTGGCCAGGAATGTGCCACAAATTTAT
>JZKD02S1675125.1:346891-358944 GCA_000966675.3 Picea glauca | reverse complement strand
GCATGAAATGAAGCCCCTGAATCTACTACCCAAGACTCAGAAACATTATCTACAGAAATAATCAAATCATCTTGTAACACATCACCTGTTGCATTTGCTTCCTGATTTTTCTTCTACTGTCCATCTCTTTGTTTCTTTGGATCTCTGCAGTCTTTATTTATTGTTCTTTCTTCCCACAATTATAACACTCTATCTTTCCAAATCTGGATTTGGATCTACCCTTCCTAGAATTCCCATGGTTCCTTGAACCCTTTCCACTATCCTCTTGTCTTCACCTGTTCTCCATGTTTAACACATTACTTGATGTCTCACCTGTGCTTTCTATTGCATTTCCTCACTAAGGATAACACCGACAACATCATCAAATTTTAAAGTTTTTGAACCAGAGGGAGAGTTACTTACAGCCATGACTAAGCCGTTCGAGCTTTCTGGCAATGAGCACAAGATTAGAAGAGCCCTGACCTCATAATCAAAGTCCACTTTTATCTAACTTAGTTGATTAATACCGTATTAAATTCATTTAAATGATCTGCAATATATCCACCTTCTGACATATTCATATTAAATAATCTCTTCATTAGAAATACCTTATTAGACGTCGAGGGTTTTTCATAAAGTTTAGCCAATCCATCCATCAACTCCTTCGTTGTCTTTTCTTTCGAAATATTGAAAGCCATCGATGCTTCCAGGCTCAACTGTATCATTCCTAGTGCCTTTCTGTCAAGAACCTCCCATTCTTCATCCTTCATGGCTGTCGGCTTCTTTGCTATTCCACCCAATGGTAGGAATAGATCTTTCTGATATAAATAATTTTCCATCTGAATCTTCCATAACTGGTAGTTTTGACCGTTAAATTTCTCGTCCCTAAACTTTCCATCTTCTGCCATTGCTCCCACTCGAACCAGGAACCCTCTTTTCCTACGAGTTACCTTTCGCTCTGATACCAATTGTTTGAAAAACAGGATCACAGAGCAATAAAATAAAATAAATGCGAAAATAAAACACAGAAGATACACAATACAATAGAGACACAGATATACGTAGTTTACCCTATGTGGGCTACTTCCACCAGAGAAATTTTTAGGTCCTTCCTTTATTATTATCCAACAAATGAAATGATACAACCTACAACACACCCACTGTAACTTCCTCTTCTTTCTCTCACAGTCTCCTCTCTCAGAATACAATATTTGTAATGATACATAGTCGCAATACATTTCTCACATAAAAGAGGGTTGCCTTCTAGGGTAAAAAACCCTAACATAACTTCTACCGTCAGATCTGCGACCTTATAATGAACGATCCATATTTACAATGAAATTACAATATACATTTACAAGACAATTTTTCCTTTGGGGGCTCGCTTGTCCCGGGATCCCGCATAGGGGGAAACCCCCCTCTGCACTCCCCTGCATGGAGGAATGTACATTCTTCCGGGGTGTAAAGTTTTCATGGGGTATAAACACGACTGAAAACAAAGACCTTTGAATCAGGAAGATAATCAAGCTCCACAACCCACAAATTGGTCCATGATCTCTATTTAAAAAGCATGGAGGGTCATTTGTCGATGATCGATTGTGCGAAACTCTCTTGTAAATCTCTGTGTAACATTTTCTTGTGCATTAATAAATTGCTCCAAGTGGTCACGTTGTATGGGCCATGGATGTTTCCCCGTAGGGGTTTTACTACATCAAAACATTGATGTGTTGATCTTTGATCTGGTTGTGTGTGTGGTTACTGAAGGTGGTCATCCTCTGTTGGAATACATGTGTTGTTGAACATGGTATCAGAGTGCATTTGAATACTTGATCTCGTTGTAGATCGAGATCGTGAAGTTGTGTTGTCGCATATTTGGTTTTTTCCACTTTCGTACATTTCTAGGATGAGAGGACTATTCCATTATGTCTAGAGCACTCATTTTAGTCATGAATACTTTTCGTTTCACTAAAAAAGGTTTCCATTTTCCCAAGATACGACCATTTCAGTCAAATCCGAAGGTATAAAGCTCAAATACGCCCTTTTTAATTTTTTACAGAGATAATATTTCGATTTTCTGTCTTTTTATTTTCGAGTTGCTACTTTTTCGATATGTGTATGCTCTTTTCCTTGCACTCTATGCGATCTCGAAAAATCAGAAATAGAGAAGAAAGGGTTTTTGTGTCTGCGTATGCTCTTTTCGTGTGCTCTGTGTGATCTCGATATATCAGAAACATAGGGAAATTTTGTATTTTCCGAGTAAGCTAACTGAGATTTAACCCTTATTTCCATCGTTAAGCAAAAAAAAATTCTTGTGTGAAAAGAATTTTTTATGAGCATGCTTTCTAAGGCCATCTTCAACAACAACAACAACAACAACAACAATTCTCCTTCTTAACAATATAATGTTTTTTGCACTAGCTCATTTGGTTAAAAGTTGTTTTATTAAGTAAGAGGTCTTGAATCCAAGTCTATTTTTGTTACTTTTTTTGAAAAAGTTCATGCATCCATAACAAAGTGTATTTCACTTTAAGTTATAAAAATGAATCACTATCAAATAACTTTAATATTTTATTTTAAGTTATTTTGCAGACAACTTTCATTTACAAAGTAATTTAATTGTAAAAGTGATTCCCGCTAATTCTATAAAAGTGGGTCACTTCATAAGTAACTTATTTAAAAGCAAGCTTATAGGCATAATTAGGAGGAACATCACCACGTGGACTAACTTCTACTTGTCACGTAGCTCTTTGGTTACCGTTTATGCCTTTTTTCAAAAGGGCATAACTTTCACATCCAAAGTCCGTTTTCAGTTCCCTTTTTTTTAAACAACCTATTTTTTTGAGATATTTCCATCTATACCATCAATTTCATATTTTTTAGCATATTTTAACATGACATCTCTCAATGATATTTTGCTTACCAGTACCAACTATTTCTCATGGAAATCCCATATGGAGGATGTATTAAGAAGCAAATGATTGTAATGGATTGCCTTGGGGAAAGAACTAGAATCCACCTATGATGAAAAGAAAGTAAAATGGGCCAATAAGAATGACACAACACGTGTACTAATCATAATGTCCATCTCTCCTGATTTAAGATTTGGCCTTCAAGGAATTGATAACACTCATGATGTTTGGGAAAAGCTTGAAGTTGTGTTTGGTAAACACAATATTATTCGAGCCCACCAGTTGGGGAATTGGTTAATGACCTTAAGTCCAAATGATTTTCCTTGCATTGAAGATTACTTATCTACGTTCAAAACACTTAGAATCTTATGTATAGAATGAAAAATATTTTTGTCAAAAGATCGATGCATATATGTTATTCTTTCTAAGCTTGGTAGTGCATATTTTTTTTTTGTATCTACATTTTATGCCACCAGAGAAGCTCTACGGAGTGCTTATAAAAAATCCTCTCTTGAGTTCTTTTGTGATACTCTGATTCGAAAGAAAGATAAGCTTTTGCAACTTGGATTGATTAACATTGCAGGTACATCCAACAAAGCCTTAGTGGCCCAATAGAAAAATAAATCCAAGATTCCCAAGAAGCAACATCCTCACCACAACAACAAGTAAAACAAGGCCCCCAAACCCTCTCATCCAACTAATGGTGACAAAGGAGAAAAATCTAAAAGTAAGAAGACCGATGAAAAACATTGCAACTTTTGTGGGAAAGATGGTCATGTGGAGTCCAAATGTATTAAGAAGATGGAAGTATTACCACACAATTTGTACTTGTCCCAAAGGGAAAGGCTAAGGGAGGCAAAGTGGTGTAACAAGAGGTTATCCTATCACTGTCACCTCAACATGATACCTCTTTCTATTTAGGGTTGATGGCCCATGGGAGACCTCCCCGGTGACTTGAGTGTTTGAGAGGGAAAAGGTTCAAGTGTCTACAAAGGTATCCCCTCTCACAAGTCATACTGATCAGAAAGTCCCAAGGTTTTAACCAATGAAGTAATGAAATGCTTAGATGTACCTGCCCAAAACAAAGCAACAAGAAAACAATATCTTTTGCAAGCACAATTTGATGTTAGTACTTCATAAAACAATGGACTTATCAATAAAAGCAATAGTTGATGTATGATGAAGCAAACAAAATTTTAAAACAACAATGTTTATAAGATGATAGCTTCCAATAAATGCCCAAAGAGAGCTTCACAATGACAAAAAATAATCACTCAATAATAACAAACTACTAGTATTTGTCATAAGCTAATTAGAGAGTGTATAAATCAACTTTACAATTTCTTTTAGGTGCTTTTATTGCTGCAATAAATGGCTGTAGCTTACTTTTGTAACAACAACAAGTAGGTTAGTAAATTAACCTATTCTAGGGTTAGGAGAAGTTAGTAGATGGCTTGAGGTAAAAGTTTTGAGAGTTGTGTTCATCAATCACTCAAGTGCAAGGCTTAGATTGGTGCTTTTAGGGTTAATGGAGTCTCTTTTAGAAGCAACAATCTTGAAGGAACAAGTGATAATATGAGAGCTAGAGACAAGAAGGTCAATGATTGAAGTGTTGGTAACCGAAGGCTTCAATTACTAAACCCTAGGGGGGAAATTGCCACTAAGAAGTAGGTAACCCTAGGCCCTAGCAGTTTTCCTCCTTCTTTAGCTCAAGGATGAAGTAGATGACGACTAGATGAAGCAAATGAAGCTAGGGTGTTGCAATGGCAAGACCCTTAGCACAAAGCTTCAAGAGAATAGGGTTTCTAGCACAATCTAGTAGGTGAGAAGTTGTTAAGGCAAGAACAATAACATGTGCTTTAGCCTCCTAGGGTTTTAAGCCAGCAATTTCATAATCTTGGAAGAAATGCAAGTTAAATACACCATAACCATTCAAATGAAGAAGAATTGCAGAAAATTTACTTACATTCACCAAGAATCATCTAACAATAGGCCTAGTTGAAGACTTCCACCAAGAAAAATGCTAAAATACACCAAAACTAGTCTCCTTCAAGAAGTGTGCACCGAATTTCAGCCAATAAACCCTAAGTGGGTGCAAATTTCATACCTCACTTAAGTGTGAGTGAAATATCATGAAAAATAAGAGAGATTTTCCCCTTATTTATACAATACAAATGATCTGTAATTTACAAATTAGGTCAAAAAGGCCAACATGGCCAATTTACATGTAATATCTAGTTTTTACATAAAAATGACAAATTAAACTCTAAATCAAGCAAAAAAGGTGACGTCATGCCCTTTTAGGGTGACGTTGGGCCTTTGAGGTGAAAGGTTGGCCTCCAGGAGCAAAACGTTATGCCTCCCAAGGCCTCTGGATCAAATCACACGTGCCACTTGGCACACAATTGCCTCCAAAGTGTCCATCAAATGTTGGGTGTCGTCAAGGGTCACATAGGTGACGTCATGGGTCTTCCAAGGCCAACATCATAGTGGAAGGGCAAGACCCCCCTGTTGACGCTAAAAGACTAGTGAGTCTCAAACATCAACAACTTCAACCTCCCGCGGGGCTAGGCGAGAAGAGGCAGGAATGTCACCCTAGGTTTAAAGCCCCAGACAGGAATGCGCATTGAAATTTTAAGCTAATTTTCTAATAACCTCGAGTTCAAGCATAGATCCCTTTTTTTATAATTTTCTTTTAGTAATATTTAATTTTTATTTGATTTATGATTCTATGCCATTTACGATTTAATCATTTCTATGTATAGTTTTATACAATTGAAAAAATTAAAATCAATAAAGGAAGGACAAATGATAAAAGCAAAGGCAATGTTTTGTTTATTTTAACAAAACAAATTAGGATGGGGTAAATCAAAATAAAAGTAATAAAAAAAACAAAAGAGTTTTACACATTATAATATTTAATGATTGAATATAATTACACATGAAGCATTTAGCATTTATGAATGTGTTCAATTCCAAGTTTAGGATTAGAGAATAAAATTAAAAAGATAAAATAAAAATAAAAATAAATCAACTTTATATACAAGATTTTACCAGTCAAATCGCTGGGCGGAGGGGGGTCCCTTGTCCCACAAACAAGGAGGTCTCATACACCAATTTGGTGTGCTGGCTTGACCGTGACCTTAAAAATAGATTATTATTATTATTAATAAATAAACCAACTGTAACTAGAAACCCGAGCGTTTGCTTTCAAATCCACTGATAAATGAGATAAATGACCAGTGTTCATCTCTACAGCAGCTCCAACATTTGTAGCCAACTCAGCGTGAGCAAAAGAGATATACTGTAAGTTATTTTTCATGGCAATGAAAAAACTAACGCGATCATAAATAAACTCTTTATGATGTCTACTCCAAACATATGCGCTTGTGCTATCCCTGCGCAGAAAGATACAATGAAATTGCTCGTTCATACGGATTCATAATATTCTAAACTCATGTAGACTTTGCTCACTAAACAATGTCTCCCATTCCAACGATTCCTCTTAAATAGCTTACACGGGGATTGGTGGTCATATTTCTTCTTAAATGTCATGGATCTATGAACTCAAAATGATTCTGTGAAGTAACATAATCCACTTTAATAGGAAGCTCTCCCATGAAGTAACTAATCCATTTCCTTTGTAAATAGCTTACACGTGGATTGGTGATCATATTTCTTATTAAATGTCATGGATCTATGAACTCAAAATGATTCCGTGAAGTAACATAATCCACTTTAATAGGAAGCTCTCATATTTGAATGATGAAGGTGTCATGTGGAAAGGGGATGAAAACTATAATGACATCATCAAAAGTTATGGAAAATTCTTTTAAGAAATCAAACTATGGTTGAATAGAGAGGCATGAGAAATATTTGGAAAGTGGGTTATGTAGAAATAGGAAGTAGGACATTTTGCATATGGTTTTAGTTTGTTTTCAAAGTTCATTTATTTTCTTCTTATTCAAAGGTTATGTGTATGATAATAAAGGGCGGCATAAGGGTCTAATATATATATATATATATATGGTATTAACATATTATTTATGAGTAAGAACAATATATGAGAAATGGGAAAAGAGGATTAAATTGTGAAATTTCTATAATCTCAACAAAATTACCAAGCGCCATATCATCCTTGTTGAATGCTCGTAATAACATGTGTCTAACTCAAAGTTTGTAACTTGTGCAACATCAAAACTAACCGATGACCATCATCGTTAGCCATTAGCAACTGTCCATCATAATCTCCAAAACCTCCTTGAATGGTGAGAAACCTCACGATATCATCGAGCCATCTAGGGTCTGACTATATTGGCGAACTTTTAAATATGCGGTAGCAACTCAACGAGAGTGTGCAAGACTTTGCGCATATACTGAAAATTGAGGGGAAGCCTGGCAATACTTTGTCGGCTAAGTATTGTTGACAAAAATCATCGTCAACACTGTCTTGTGTTGATCCTCAGGTTTGATTTGAATTTGGTTATATCCTGAAAATCCGTCCATAAAAGAAAATACTTTGCTTCCTGCACACTCGTCGAGAATTTGATCAATGAAAGGTGTCGGGAAGTTGTCTTTAGGACAAGCCTTGTTCAGGTCACAAAAATCCATATATACACGGATGGTTCCTTGCTTCTTATATACAAGAACGGGGTTGGATACCCATTCAGTCTAGGGAACCGGGTAGATGAAGCCAACATTAAGTAGCTTCTCCACCTCTGCCTTAATAGTAGGGGCCTTTCGAGGGTTGATAGCTCTAAGACGTTGCCGAACAGGCTTAGCATCTAGATAAGTTCTAATCTCATGTTCGACAATACGAGGGTCGATTCTTGGCTTCTCTTCATGTGACCAAGCAAATACATCTCAAAATTCCTTGAAGAGTTCGGTGTAGATCAAGATTTCTTCTAGCGAACAATCTACACCAATAGTTACGTTTTCAACCTTGCCAGGGGTACGAGAGATATCGATTGTGATGGTAGGAGAAATACTCGCCATGTTTCCTTCGGCGTAAATGTCGTGCGTATCAAATGGAACTACGACGTGACCGACTATCTCACTCAAAGTAAATTGAAAGTCATCTTGTTCGATTCTTTCAAGCTTTGGGAGAAAATAAGAGCGGTGATGCATATCATCTCAAGGCTTGTCGAAACCATTCATGGCTTTGATGATAGCTTCGTCTGAAGGCAAAGTCCCATCGAGACAATCATGTGAACAAGAAACGGAAGTGGCCCACACGGGCCTGAGAGCGGGATCCTCCCCGTCCGTTGGCGAGGTAATAGGATCGGGATCGACGAAAGAGTCAAGAAAAACTTGATACACAATCTTTGCTGCCGATAGTGGCATGGCCATTCCAACATGCAATTGAACTTCACCAGACGAAGTCGGGGAAGGTAGGGTTCACATATCACTAAAATAGGAAGTGCGGAAATGAATGGACCTCCCTGTCGAGACGGGCCTACTGGACATGGCGTAAACATGGTGACTCGGTGCCGTGAAGTTGAAGGTACCCATAAGGAAAGAATACATTCCGACACTGATATTCTCAGTTCCCAGCTGAGAATTGTCGATCACAGGGATCAACGGTCCAATGGATGCATTAGGACTAGAGTACGCAACGGATAACTAGTCGATCGTCACGATCTTCCCTTCAAGAGGAAAACAAAGAGTGCGGAAGACGGACGATACGATGACGACCATAGCATAGGTCCAATTGCATCCTAGTAACAAGTTATAATCAAGAGGCGCATCAACTACCTCGACCTCCACCTCTACCGTCTTCCCACCTAACTGGACCGGAAAGGCAGGAAAAATACACTGAGGGCAAAAGGAATGATCGTCAAAAGCAATCAACATGTTTGATGACTTAGAAAGAGTCAGAGAACTGAGAGCTTTCCAACATATCAGGGACATCACACACATAGCAACGCCTTCATCAACAACCGCACATTTGATGGTATACTTTGAGTACTCCACATGGATTTGGAAAGCCACATGGCAAGGCAAGCGAGGCTTCACATATGTGATGTCAAAATTGATAACTTTTGAGCCACTGGGTTCTAGAGCTCCTGAAGCAGATACTAAGGCATTCCTCTGTGAAGGACGCGTTTGGAGTACCTCCAAATCCGACATCGCATAAGGGGTTTGACCCAGATTCTCAACAATAGAGTAGTTCTGGGAGGCTCTAGCATTTGGATTGTGGGTAGAGAGCTTGAGTACTCCTTTTGGAATACGAGGTGGTGGCTCTGGTTTTTCAATCTGTAAAGTTGTCTCTTGAGGAGGAGGAGGAGATTCTAGAATAGGAATAGCGTGTGAAGAGTTATAATCTTGAGATTGAGTGGCTACATTAACTTTCGCATCGACCATATTGATACAAAAATGGTCGCCATCTTGCAACAACGGGTTTGACTCCCACTAGCCGCATTTTCGACATTTGAGGAACTCGAGGCCATGTGATGGTTATGTGGAAACGGATTCGTCAGCACGAAGGGCGGTAGAGATAATAGCCTCGCAGCTTCCACAATTTTGGGGCATAAATGGATAAGGTGATCATTTGTGCAAAGCTTACAGGGAAACTTCATCTTACGTCTTTCTCATTTTCCCCCTCCATCATTATTATTTGTGTTCTCATTATTACCATTGTCCTCGGGTTTATTACCATTTTTCCCACCCTTACGATTATTGCGTCCTTTCTTCTTATTCCCGCCTGGTTGCTAGTTACCATTTGGGTTGGACGATGATTGCATGGAGTGTACATCCGCTGACTGAGTGGGGTTGGAAGACACAGACGAATCTGGCCCTCCTGCAGATTGGTTAAGAGACAACTCTTTCATATGGCTTGTCACCGATTCTACGGACTTTACATTGGCGGTACCTACAATGCCATCGACATGAGGTCCAGGCTTTTGTCTAGGGTCGTAAGTAGACCGCAATGCATCCAGAAGAAGGTGGTATAACATCCCAGACTGAGAATATATCAAGTCTAACTACTAGGCTCTAAAGATCGCTTCTTCCTCAGTGGTAACCCCATAAGTAGCAACGTCCTTCGAGATAGGAGCATGTAAAGACTTAAGGAACCATTCTAAAAGAAAGTCCATGGGTATAGGGGTCTTAATCAACCTCTTCCATCTACGCCACTCCTAGATGTGATTCGAGATATGAGTGGCGATGTCTTGGCGTAAAGTCGACAGAAGTTCTAAGCCAACATCGTAATGATTGGGCAACTCGAAGTGGTTAAGGAAGACCAACACCAACTGACTAAAAGTCCCATATGCCCCCTAGGTATCTCAATATACCATTTTGTAGCAACTCCGATGAGGGTGTGTTGAAATAATCTTAATCAGATAGAATAGTCATTAAGGGAATTCGATGAGCACCAAAGGTGAAAGGTAGTGACGTGATCACTATGATCCTCTCCATTCTTACCTTCGAACTTCGAGATGTCTGAAGGAAGTTTGGTGGGGATGGGGGGCCATGTAGGATCATGACTGACAGGGTTGTTCATTAACTTAGACAAGTCTGACAGATTAAGCGTGGCTAGAAAAGGGAGTCGGGGTTGCGGCGTCTGGCCCCAAGCTCCTGGGAAAGATTGTGCTTGAGGATTTTCATCCCATCCAGGGTTCTGGTAAGCACCATGGCCCTGTCCGGGATTATAAGGCCCTCCTCCGGGCTGATTCATATAAGGTGGGTTGGGCATCAGTCCAGTAGGAATGTTCTGTTGAGGGTTATAGAAAATGCCCCTAACCGGATTGGCTCCGGGTTGAGGGTTGCCCAAAGCGTGAACTAACCTCCTCCAGGTGGGAATCTGGAGGATAGAGGTGGATTCGTCATGCCAAAAGTATTGGTCGAAATCTGCACCGAGGAGGTAGGGCTATAGGACTAAACTTGAGGAGAAGCTTGTTCCCCAGGTTGGTTGCTCCACCTAGAGGTAAGAGAATTAGACCCGGGGTTAAAAGTAGGGACGCCTCCCATATTAGGAGTCATTTGAGGGATTTGAGAACCACCAAAAAAAAAGGAGTGTAAGGAGGTGTAATGCCCCCAAGCCCAATGCTAGCATTAGGGCCAACAACTGGGATGGAGTTCGAAAACTGTGAAGTAAAGTTGGGCATACCATACGAAAAATTACTAGAAGCCATAGGGATGGAATGAACATTATAGCCCGGTGAGTGTCCAAGAGACACAAAAGGGTTCAAGGTGGTAGCTTGAGCATTCACTATAGGCCAAGCCATAGTAATGATAGGTGCCTCTGGCACTACAACCATGAAGGTTGCAGGAGTTGAAGGGGTGCCATTAACTATAGTAGGTATGGGAGTTGAAGCGCTCCTGGTGTTCTGAAGACTAGGTTCAATACTCATCCTTGTATAATCACAAGTTTGAAAAGTGGATGTGTGAGTACCACACCTAATAACTCTACGCCTTTGTTGGCAGCCAACCCATTTTTTTTGATTACTCTCAAAAAGCTGCCTACACCCCTTGCGGTATCATGACAAATCATTGTCGCTTTATGCTGATCGATATTCGTCTTATCTTTTGCGACAATTCCAATTCAATTTCGTTTTTAGTTTTTCACAACTGCAAGTGTGAAAACACTTCTTTTCGCTGATTAGATTGTCGTCATCTTCAGTTGATACTTGATCACTGGTTTATCATATGATTGCTAAAAGGTTTTATCAGACTTATGTTCTTGATCATTATCTTACCTTGATTGCGCATTTTGATATATTTCATTGTCAAACCTTTGGGCATGAAAGTTATTGGTCTTATTTATGAAAATTATGATGGATATGGTCATATTGTTTTTATCCTTGCTATGGGCTTTTACTCGATTCTTATATGAACAAATTTTATTGCATGGCTCTAAGACTTTGGAATACAAACATGTATGATATGATATGCGCCAAATACATTGGCAAGTTCATAAAGGTATGATGGCAATAGTTTCATATCACATGAGTTAATCATATTCAACCTCGCGAATTGATACTTGGCATGCTATTTGCAAAGTTTGCTTATACGTTGGTTGTTATATGAGTCCCGAGCTGTGGATTAACAGAAAACCTTGTGATTAAAGCGATTGATTGAAATGATGAATGGGCACGTTGAATCGATACTTAATGCAGGTACTGTGTTGGTTTTAAACTTAACACTTGGCGCGTTATTGTCATTTGA
>JZKD02S1675125.1:314635-334435 GCA_000966675.3 Picea glauca | reverse complement strand
TTTGATATGAATAGATCTGATAAGAATAATGAAAGATATGTTATACCTATGCATAGAAAGAATTTTTGGACTAACAAATGGATGCAGGATCCTAGAAAGAAATTTTTGCAGGCTAACCATTATGATCCTAGTGTGCAGTACAAGAAGAGTTGGGGATCATTGACGAGAAGGAGAGGATTAACCCTTTGTTACAGTTGCAGAAGACCAGGACATTTTTCTAAGGAATGCCCTAGGAGAAACCCTAGTTGCCTATGTTGCAAGGCTATGGACCATGAAGTACTGGATTGCCCTAGAATGATTGCTAGACTTGAAAAGATAAATATGGAACAAGAAAACTCTGAAGGAGATCAAGAGACTAAGATTATAGAAGAACCCTAGAAAGAATCAGAGATTATGTTACTGAAAATAAAAGAAACCCTGGATGAACACAAAGATGCCAGTTTGTCAGAGATCTTCAAAGAAAAGGAGAAAATCGAAGTAAGAATAGGAGACTTCAACATTGATTGTGCTTTGGATGAGGGAACACAGATGAACATTATGACATAAAGTACTTGGGAAACCCTAGGAAGGCTTGTTATGGTTCCTTCACTAGGAAAAATAGGGTTGTTTAAAGGAAAAATGGTAACCCTATGTGGCAGAATTATCCAAATAGATATGAGTACCCATGGAGCTTCGACAGAGGAAGAATTCGAAGTTATTAAATTTATTGAGGACCGTGCCCCATTCCCAGCTTTGTTAGGCAAGATCTGGATTGAAAAAGACCAAATCCAGAGAAAAGAAGAAAAGGAAGCCCTAGAACAGAAGAAGCAAGAACTCATGGAATTTATGACTAGAAGGATCTCCTACTTGATGGAAGAACAAGAGGACATACCTAAGTTATTAATTACCAGGGACTTGGATGTTGAAGCTATAAGATCATTAGAGAAACCGTAGAATACCGAAAGACTTAATTCGTATGATGAAGGAGTATTACCCTTGGATCTGAAGAAAGAATCTCAGCATCGCGAATTGACTATGTCAAGAGAAGATAAGAATCAGAATGGAAAAAGGATGACTGAGACGAAGCTCACTGGGAAGAAGGATAGAAAGCTAAGCAAGAAGAAAGCCAAGATCGAAAAGTTACAGAAGATTCCAGAGGAAACTTCACAGAAGGAAAAATCACAGGAATTGAGCTTCGTTGGGATATCAGAACAATGACATATGCCACTTCGCCGAGGCAAAGTAATATAGCTGTTGGAAGCCAATATAACCATTCGACTGCTGCTCCGAACGGGTCAGAAAGAATTTATGGCTCACCACTAGACCGTTAGATCGTGCCATAATGAACAAAACACAAGTTAATGCAGCCTCATAACCGTTGCAAGTAGACCATTGCTAAGTTTCCCTACTTAGTCTGTCGCGCCATGCACCGAGAATACTTTTTGCTAACTGAGAATTTGAGCCCAACACTTGAGATTACTTCACCTTTAGATCATCATTCACTGTAGTCTCTGAATTCAATTTCACACCCGAGCTAGTTGACCCAAGCTTATATGTCGGATGAGCTTAGCGTTGCTGAGAAAGTAATTGAAGAAGTTTTGATTGACTTAATGACTGAGAGAGTCATGTCGGAAAGAAGAATGTCCACCGATGTCCAAGCATTATCGACGATGGGAGTGCAAGCCTCCCTATCAACTACTCGAGCAGGAACATCTCGAGTCAGCACAAAGAGAAGAACTAAGCACAAGGATGACATCGCAAATGCCAAGCTTATCCCATGCATTCTACCTACTTACTTACCACCTCTAAGCAGTGCCATCAACCGTGACAGTGTACCTTGAGAATTCGAGTACACTTTGATCATCGCGTACCTTCCGAAAGGGGTGCCTGCAGTTCGTGCTGACCAGGATAAGCTCGCAACACTGGAATTTAGTGATTTTAACCTTGGAGACTGTAAAGATTACAACATGTTATCCCCGCATAAGTACTTAACCAAGACCAAAGGAAAGAATTCTAAGATTGTCTCGCAGTCATGGACCCAGAACCTCGCGCAGTCCACACTGCTTAATGTAATGAAGATCCCGCACTTCGAAAGACACCAGGAAGTCAACGCATGCATCAAGTTGCTACTATCCTGCTACCATGGAGGATACTTATGGTTGGACCGCTGCATCACTGTGGATCCCACCTTGATCAATCGGATCACAGTACTTAGTATGCAAGGCCTCAACCCACAGGAGTTTTACCCAGAAAAGACCTCAGATTGAGCACTAGCGCAGAGGATAAAAGAAACTTATGGCGATGTTGAGAAAGGCATGCAAGGCTACAAGGTAGCCTCTATCCAAAGTGGTGCAGTGCGCCTTGCCTATCAGGTGATCATGGGCAAGCTAGTTCGCAAGAACAGACTAACACAAGTGATTGGATTCGTAGTTGACCTCGCAGGGAAGTGCGTTGAGGGACTACAGATGAACTGGGAGCAGTACCTTGTAAACCAACTAGAGCTTTATTGCAGAGAAGTGCAAGACCAAGGGTATGAGTTCCACTTTAGTTGGTTGCTCATACTAATCGCTTTCATCACCTGGGAGCTACCAGAAGGTGCCACTTTTTCGGATATCGAACCCTTCGAACCACTAGTCTCAAAGTTCTGTACGCTATGGTACTCCAATGACATGAACATGCAGTGGCAGTCCAATGCTGTCTTCCACGCCTATTACAACCAATTGAAGAATGCAATCCAGTCTACTCCGCACATCACCCCAAACACACTTCATAGGTTTAGACCTTTGATAAAGTTCAACGCAGACCGCCACTTCACCTATATCACAATGTGCATTGATGAACACAAACAATAGCTCCAATCATACTACAAGTTGATAGAAGAAGACTTGGAGCAGATTACCAAGGAATGGTTGGTGAACCTCCTTGTTCCAGCGGAGCCCATAGAAATGTATGATGTGGAAAGCCCTGAAGCTATGATGGATACACTAGGACCAAGCAAGACTAAGAAGGATGATGAAGTTCAAGATGTCCATAGCACATCTATGAAGACCACTTCGATCTCACCTGCGCAGGAGGTGATTGTGAAGAACTAGGTGGCACATAAGTTGAGAAAAACAAAGGCGAGGTTACTCCGCCTAGAGAGGAGGAGGATCCCTCCAAGAAAAGGAAGACTAGCCCACCAAAGCCATCATCCCAAAAGAAAGCTAAGGCCACCCAGACTATGTTTAAGAGTACCCTCACCCCAGACGACTTCGACTTCTTAACTGCTGCACTGAATGATGCTTCACTAGAGATTGCAGAAAGACAAGAAGTGAAGTAGGAGGAGGTATTTAACCAAATCAAGGGTGAACTTCAAGAAGTGCAGTAAGAACTCCAGTCCAGTCGAGCAGTTTCTACTACGCCCTTGACAATTGGAACAACAGGGACAGGCGATGAGCCCACCCAATTACACCAGATCGTCAATAAAGTTGAAGCTTGCCTTCGACGAGCTCAAGAAGACATAGTGCAAGCCACTCAGGCTTTGACACAAGCACATAGTGCACTTCTAGAACAACAGAGTAAGGAAGAACAAGAAAAGATTGCCCTGAGAGCAAAGTGGGATGAGGAAAAAGCATAATTACAGTAGAGTAAGGACTAGTTGCTAGCAGAGCAACTTGAAGTACAGGAAAGGGTTCAGAAAGCACTTCACTCTGTGAAGATCATAGAAGTAAATATTGAATAACGTGTTCCACAGTAGGTGACACAACTTGAAGAAGTAATCTAGCAACTTCAGCAGCAGATCGTAGATATGGAACTTCGTACCGTGCTCGAGACTCCTCAAGAAATAAGAGATCTAAGGGAGGCAACTGCCCGCAATGCAGTTGGCTGATTAAAAACCTTTACCTTGGAATACAAGAAGCTGAGCACTAGAAGCACCCAGACTTATGAGAACCTCATAGAGAATCTAGAGTTGCAGGCATTGGAGGCACAACTCCAGGAAGCAAAGCAACATCCAAACACGCTACAGGTGCAACTGAAGGCCTTGATCCCAGTCGAGAGAATGAAGAGGTTTGCAAAACAATGCACCACCCAACAACAGGTTCACACACTGCAAAGTAAAGTGATGGAAGTTTCCCAACGACTTCAACCAATCCAAGAAAAGGCATGCCAATTGTTCACTGAAGTTGAAAGCCAGGGAGCCAAGCTTGAACATGTTGTCATCACTGCAGAACAATGCCTGGAAGGGCCACTAAATGACACAGTGATCCAAGAGTTCACTGAGCAAGAGGCTGTCACACTGCAGTAGGTCGAAGCAGCTCAAGCCAAGATCGAGGCATTCAAGGCGGAATTGATCAGACTAGAGTGATTCGGGATGAGTCACAGGTGAGTGTTGGGGGCATGTTGGCCCTTGACCAAGTTTTGAGGAACACTTGGTCATATTTGACCATTTTTGGGACTTCGACAGCTTGTCAAAGATGGAGTGCAACGCGAAGCGGAAATTGTGGAAGCTAGACCCCTTTTTGGGTCCCTTTTAGGGTTTTGGGTTAATGTAACGGGAAAGGGATGTCGGCCCATGGGTTTACCCACGCTTAGGCCCACTTTTGTAATCTATAAATAGATACTTAGGAAATAGAGAATGATAATACATCTATGTGATGTATAGATGATGGCTTAGTGCTAGTAACTGGATCTGTGTGATCAGATGTGGATTGTAAGAGCTTTGTGCATTATTGTAAGAGGCTTGCAGAGCTAAGTGCAAGTTGTGGTAGGAGATTGTGAAAGGCTTTGTATTGAAGTGCAAGGAAGAAGGATCTAGCGAGCTGCACAGATCTTCTGTCCTATGCGGAGTAAGAATTGTTGAAGCTCTGTGCTGTAACTGCTCGACCGAGATAATAAAGAATAATACTTTGTGGACGTAGCCCCAGGGTGGGGGTGAACCATGGTAAATCAGTGTGCTGTGCTCTGTGCCTTGACCTGATGTGTTTGTCTCTTCCTTTGCTAAGTGATTTGATGTGTTTAGATAGATCTATTTATGTTTTGTGCTTCTAAGATACGAATGAATGGTAGATTTGGTATGTAAGATGCTTAGTGCTTGATCTACTGAATCTAATCTATCTTGCTGTGGTTAAGTGCTCAAATTATCTTAGATCTAAGTACATACTGCAATTCTCTGTGATATCTATGAAGTATCATAAGGGTTGAATATTGATGAATAGCCTATGCTAAGTGCTTGCTAAGTGTTATAATCATAGATCTGTGTCCCAACTATGGTTGCAGATACCTGAGTCTTGCAACCGCCCCTGCCTCTACCTCGGGTGAGACTTCATCTGCTTCACAAGTGTTGCTGAAAGGGCCAATAGTTAGGGTTTTGTTGGTGCCCTATTGTAGTGTTGAACCCTGGGTCTACCCCTGTGCCAACAACCTATTTGTAGCTTAATATATATCTTCCTCTTATTTCTCTTTACTTAGAATTTTTTTGAGTATTGCCAGGTATACTTTCTTTCCAAAATAATTTTGTGTTCTACAAAATGTACCCCCCTTTTCCATCGCATACAAAATGTACCAACGCTTAACCATTTTATTGATATTTCACGGGTTCCCAGGTTGGTGGACTTGCAGGTTCATTTTCTTTCCATTTTAATTCCCCTGCATGAACACTTAGCCATTTTCTTCATTTTCTTTACACCACAAGTTCACGGGTTTCTAGACTCGCAGACTCATCCTCTCATATTCTCCACACTATCGCCCCACCACCTTGCCATTTTAAATCCTTTCTCACATTTTTCAAAATTTGTTTAATGCTACCATTATGGAAAGTGACCATTAATTAATTTTTTTAAAGGCCATTATTGATTGCATACTTCTCAAGGTAAATACCATTAAATGTGTATTAACTTCTCCATCGAAAATAACTTAAGTCATATTATTGAAGAATATTTTATTCCAATATTGTAAAGAGTTATACATAGAGTTCACTAGCTACAGTGAGATGGCCATGAGACAGAAACAATTTCGTGGAGATACATTGAACATCTTCGCAAGGGAAGACTACAATTTTCACTGGTCAAGGTCTTACTAGTATTTAAAAACATTTCCCCTACTAGAAAGAAATCAAAATAAAACTTGGACATTAGGTTTGGCTCTAGCTAGTTGTGTTCCATAAGTTTTCGATTGTAAAGACATAGTCTCTTGGTGCGTCGATAAATTTATTCAAAATTGAAGGGCAATTGTACTGCACAATGGATCCCATATCTCTCTAGCTCCTTCAACTTTCAGGAAGATGTTGAAATTACTAGAGCCAACTAGTACATTCAATGGAGATGAAGCTAGAAGTTTCCTCAAAGAGAAGAACAATGGAATAGAGCTTCTGCAAGAATACTTAGAAGACCTTTAAATAATGTCATAAGATATATCCAGAATTCAAGTTAGTTCATTGAAAAATCCCTACCGAGAAGTAGCATGGTTGTTTGCTGGAATTATAGTTCAAGAGTCTACGCAAACCATTCCTTGGTTGACTTGTTATATTTTTTATTTTACAATCTGTTAAGAACCAAATATCAAAATAGCATAAAAACCTTAGAATAAGTACTCAACGCCTTGACAAAGAGATAAATTTAGATAATAAGCCTCTTCGAGGTGGCAACCTCCTTATACATCATATGAATTCACAAATATAAGATGATTCCAAATGAAAAGGTCTCATTGGTATATATAGGAGACTAGGAGGTACAATTACAACTAATCAACCCAAGTCGACATAAATAAAATAACAATACACATGTAATATTATCCAATTAAGAGATAATGTGCCACGATTTAGGGCTTAACACAATCCACGAAGAAGCGATTATCGATTGGGGAAATTTTTTTTTCACTGAAATTTCTTCACAATTATCAAGCTTTAAAGAAACTAAGAAGTTCTACAAGGCTTTTTACTTGATTTTCTCTATTACTTAATGTCATACTTTCAAGGGGTTGAACATTGGGAAAAGGGAAAACTGTAATGTTGACCCTGTGACAATTTGGTATCATGTCCTGTGGAGGCAAAAGGCTACTCGTTTCTTTTATGAAGTATATAATGAATTACTAGTGTATGTTTTTAAGAATCTTGTGTTTGGATAAAATACATCCAAATTGTCATAGGAAGCATTAACTTTTCTGGATAAAAATGGGAGTATGGAAAAAACCAACAAATACAATATTATAAGGATCTATTGCTCTCATGAAAAACCCTTATATCTTCCTTACTGTGTTCCAGATAAATTATTTGTTGTTGAAGTGGCAAAGAAATAAAAATATTAGTTGCATCTATTTTATGAGAAAAATAAGAAACGATTTATCTTGCTACCTTGGAAGGTTGACAAAATCTTTCTAAGAGGACATGCTAAAATTGATGAATAT
Organism: Picea glauca; assembly: GCA_000966675.3. Taxonomy (NCBI): domain Eukaryota; kingdom Viridiplantae; phylum Streptophyta; class Pinopsida; order Pinales; family Pinaceae; genus Picea; species Picea glauca. The sequence goes on along the minus strand of JZKD02S1675125.1, from coordinate 327,076 downwards.
GTTACATAATTCGAGCAATATAACATGAAATTTGCAAAAGATATTAAGGGTTTTGATCCTAATCATCTTTTTCATGATCATATGGTATCAGTTGGATTTAGTAATACACTTATGAATACTTTCATATTTGGAGAATAAGAAGGAGACAACCATGATCCTCTGGTTGAATGCATTGAAAGGAAAGCAGGCAATATTGAAACTATCATAAGTACCATAGACCAATATAATCAAAAAGGAAAAACCTCTAATGAAAGGAACACCTAGTCTCTTATTGTTTCTCAAAATATCATGCAATCTAGAAAGAATTCCCGGTCTACAACATCTCAACAGAGAAGGTCTTCAATGAATAACTCAGATGATGGAGGTGATAAAAACCCTCCTCAACAAAATTTGAAAAAATATCACAAGTTGCAAATAAAGAGAAAGAGGACTAATTCCCAGCAATAAATTGAAGAAAATGATGGAAATATCATGTTGGCATTGATGTCAACACGAAGACAAGAAGTACCATAGTGGAGTATGACACAGAACTGCAGTAAAATATAAAAGAATACTAAGTTACAAGAATGCAATGGACTATCGAAATACAAGGGATCACCTAGTCGAGCGCTTTGAAAGAATGGAACAATTTCAATTACTACACTGGTCAAGTCGAGTTGTAATGGTGACTATATATTCTTTTGAGACGTGATTTTGATGAATAGAACGAATAATGGCAAGTTTCCCTCTTGAATAATTTCACTTGCACTATCATTTCAGAGTGTAGTTGAAGGGAAATTTGTTGATGCAACACTGAGAACCCTTGATTCTGTTAGATCAACATGGTAATAAATATTTCGTAGCAATTTTTGGTCATCATTCTTTCGAGACCGAAGTTGGATAACCCTTTAAACCCAAACAATTTTCACCAGCCACCGATGGTTAGATCCACTCACGTAGTCAATTGTTGAATAAATTGTCATTGATGTCAAAGGTTATTAAGTGGTCAAATATATGTCAAAGGTTAGTAAGTGATTAAATATAAATGTGACCTTAGTATCACTTTAATAAATACAAAAGTGGAAAAGTTAAGTGGAAACGAAGTTTACGCAAAAGTGGATTAAATATAAATATGAATTTAATAAATAACAAAAGTTGAAAAGTTAGGTGGAAGTGGAGTTTAAAGAGGAGTAAATATGAAAGTGGAATAAAGAAAAAAGTAAAAGTGAAATTGGATTAAAGAAAAAGGTAAAAGTGAAATTGGATTAAAGAAAAAGTTAAAAGTCAAAGTGGAGTTAAAGAAAAAGGGTAAAAGTGAAAGAGCACATGGTATGTGCGCATGGTATTTTCAAACCTTGGTGTTATTTACCTATGGTAAGGTAAAAAGTGAATTAAATCATGATAGTCAAAATCTATTGACCCAATTGAAAACATGACTAAATGATCTAAAAGGACCATTGGTTTATTGGCATTGTATTAATTAAAATAGTATGGTTAATATCATATATTGAAAAGGCACATACTTATAATGAAGAGATGCATTCCTATATTGAAGAGGTGCAAATTTTCAGTTGTACATGACCATTGGAATACTATATAAATGAAAATTATTGTTGAAAAAGGGCGTGTCTTTGGGCTTGAAATATAAAGATCAATAATAGTGTCAGAGACCAAGAAAGTAAATGAAGGTATGCAGTTGAAGACAAAGAATATTATGAAGATTTGAATATTGAAGTATTTATCATAAAAATAGAGGTTGGGTGGTGCTAGGGCTAGTTGGAGCCTACAAAGGAGGTTGTAGCCTCTTTCCAGTTGAAGTTGGTAAACCAAGGTGTTGAATCATCTTTTCAGTTATAGCTGAAGAAACTAGGGAGTGGTGCTTCCTTCTAGTCGGTGCTAGTAAAATCTAGAGGGGTTGCAAAATCCTTCTAGTTGGTGCTAGTAAAATAGGGAATTGGTGTTTCCTTTGAGTTGGAGCTCATAAATTAAATGTAATCTTTATTAAAAATAAGAAGAACATTTGTTTCTTTTGGGTTTCCCATGTTAAAAATTTGTGTACTGTACCTTTCTATTGATCATTTATTTTGATTTGTTAAAATTAATAATGAAATGGTTTTAAATTGTGGAAAAAGGATAATACTAATTCATTCCCGCCCTCTCAGTATGAAACAATATTCTAACTATTGGTATTAGAGTGGGTTCTTTCATCACAATCTAATCACTGGAAGGAAGATTCTAAGAAACCACAATGGATCAACAAGAAGAGATGTCCTCAAACAAAGATACACTATTCAAAGGAGATACCTATGCATTCTGGAGTATAAGAATGAGAAGTTACCTAATGGAATTGGGATGTGATGTCTGGATATCTATGATAAAGGGTTATGATGTACCAGAAACTACTTCTTCGGACATAACTGCAAAGAAAACCTGCAATGATAATTCAAGAGCTGTAAATGCAATTATGGGTGGATTAACAAATAATGTATTTGTCAAAGTCATGCATTATAAAGCGACAAAAGAGATTTGGGACAATCTAAAAATCATTTATGAAGGAGATGCCAAAGTTAATCAAGAAAAGCTTCAAATGTACAGATGACAGTTTGAAAGATTGAAGATGAAAGAAGAAGAAAAAATTGCAAAGCATCCTCTAAGAGTTTATGAAATTGTCAACACAATCAGAGGACTAGGAGAAGAATTAGATGAAAAATTAATAGTCAAAAGGGTACTAAGATCACTTTGAATGAGATATGATCCCAAAGTATCTACCTTGGAAGATCGAGAGAATCTTGAAAAACTCACAATGGATGAACTACATGGGATTATCATAGCCTATGAAATGAGAACAAGATAAGAAAAATATTCAAAAGGTGAAACAACTTTCAAAGTCTCAAAAGGAACTAGAAATAATGAACATGTATCGAATGCAAGTAACCCAGACAAATCCGATGGAAGAATCAAAATTCATTAAGAAACTTAAGAAATGATCTGAAAAATACAAAGGGAATTTACCTTTCAAATGCTTCAACTATGGAAAAATTGGACACTTTGCTTCCAAATGTACTTATCCCAAGCAAAAAGACAGTGATGAAGAAGAAGATTACAACCAGAAAGAACATAAAAAGGGTAAATCCCAATACAAAAATAAATTTTATAAGAAAAAGAAAAACTTTTATTTAAAAGAAGACAGTAGCTCATCTGACATGAGTGAAGATGACGATACAAAGGTTCTATTTATGGGAATAAAAACTCAAACTGACACCACTAAAGATAATAATTATGAAAATGAATAAAATCTAGAAGTTGAAGTTGATCTTGAAGGATAACTCATTAGTTCCCTCAAAGATCTGAGAAGATGTAGAAGGAAGAACAAATTATTAAAAGAACAATTGTTAGATTATAAAGAAGAACAAAAATCAAGAGAAGAATAAGGTTAAAAAAGCATCAAGAAAACATAACAAATCATTACTGATTTGAAAACTCATCAATAAGAAGCTAAAATAATTGAATAAGTTTTAAGTAAACGAGTTTATGACAAGGAACAAAAATGTGAAAAAATAGAGGCTGAAATAGTTCTTCTAATAAGGAAACTCGAGAAAGGAACTAACCATTCAAAGTTTGAAATTAGTTCAAAAATATTGGATGACATCCTTAACAGTCAAATACCATCAAGTAATAAGGCTGGACTAGGTTATGATCACAAAGAAACTAATAAAGGCTCAAAATATGGAATACAAAAAAGTGATAAAAATCCAAAAGGTTATGCAACTTCCCTATAGAGCTCCTTCAAAAAGGAAGAAAACAAGATAAAGATAGATTCTAATTGACATAAATCTACTCTCCCTTCAAAAGAAAATGAATATAGAAGGGATACAATTTCAAGAAGAACTCTCCCAAAAGGGTATCGACAACTCTTTCTTGGCTACTATTTTTCTTATCATAATTTTGGGCATAAAGCATTAGGCTGTAAAGCTTATAGAAAGAACTATCATAAAAGTGTTCAAAGAATGGCCATAGAAACAACAAGTCTAGTAGCAATCAAAGGAGTAGAAACTATAATTCATTTTCTCCATTACAAGATTACAATATTGAATGCTACAAATTAAACAGTTATGGTCATAAAGTTATTAATTGTAGACTATCGAAATATTCCACGAAGATAAGTATTTCTAATAGTCAAGAAGAAAAATATAAGAAGATATGAAAGGAAAAACAAATAGAAGAAAAGGAAACAAAATGTAAGGTAGCCTTATATGCCAAGAATAAAAGAATCCTATGGTATGTTGACAGTGGATGTTCAAATCATATGACAGGAGATCAAAACAAATTCCTCAATCTGAAAAGGAAAGAAAAAGGAAGTGTTATATTTGGAGATGATGTTTCTTCCAAGATACTTGGAAAGGGTATAGTCAGTCTGGGAAATAACAAAGCTAAAGTAGAAAATGTGCTATTAGTTGAAAATTTGAAGCCTAATCTCCTCAGTGTGAGCCAAACATGTGATCAAGGACATATTCTCATATTTGACTCTCAAAAATGTGAAATTAGAAAAGAAGACTCGGGGAAATTAGTGATTGTTGCACCAAGGACATCAAGCGATGTATATATCTTAAACACAAAAGAAGAAGAAAAATGTTGCACAAGCCAAATAGATGAAAGTTGGCTATGAAACATAAGAATGGGACACATAAGCTTTGATAACTTGATAAAATTTAGTAGAAAGGAAGTTGTGAAATGTTGAAATAATGTTCAATACTAAGAGAGGTGTGAATCAATATTGTTGTTTTTTATTTTTAACAATTACTTTAAAACAATAATTTTATCAATACACAACAATTGAGCAACTATGAAGTATAAGACACAAATATTTATCTTAAAAAAAAATATTCTTTTAACTGAAAATATAATGTTTATATGTTAATTACAAGTTGCAACTTGTGAGGGACACCAATCCATTTTTTGCACCAACTCAAGGAGATACCAATCCCCTGTTTTCCAAGCACCAACTCCCTGTAGATTAGGATGCAACCTGTAAAGGACTCCAATCTTCTATTTTTCAAGCACCATCTTGAGGAAGATGAAACTCCTTGTTTCATGCTTCAACCTGTAGACGACTCCAATACTCCCTTCCTGCTCCCTCCCACCCTCAATTCATGTGAATGTTTCAATTTCTTCCTTGGAATCTGTCTGTATAATTATCTTCTAAATTAGACCACAGAGACATATTTCTTTCACCAAGCCTTTATGTTTTATATAGTCTTCTAACGGGTATGAAATTGAACCATTGTGTCTTTTCGACAATGAACCATTGCACCTCTTTATTTATTTTAACAATAATGCTGATATTTTGTCATTAGTTAAAATTTTTGTCTTTAATTCAAAAGAATTCAATTTCCTTGTAAGTTGTTCAAAATTTATCCTACACTTGCCAAAAACCTTGTAGCTACACTGGAATGGTTGGGTGCTCAACTCTGTTTTCTATTGTTATAACTGTTTTGAATAAAACTTTGACCCTGAGGAGTTAACTAGATTCAAATTTTGATTTTTTAATAAGGTTCTTTGAGTGCCTTTTCAAAACAATAAAGTTCTTCTTTAATTTATTTTACAAAATATTCATAAAGGCCTTTCAATACATCCTTATTATTTCACAGGTTCAAATTCGAGCTCTTAAAGCCTCTCTGGTGTATTTCTTGTAACTAATTAAAGGACATGTGCTTAATTCATGGCCCCTTTTTCTCATAAGACTAAAAGGTTGTGATTAGTAGATAACCAAATAGGGTGTTGGGCCTATCAACCATATGATTTGAGGTCATGATCTCGAGCTTCCTCCTTTAAATACTTTCACAAATTCTAATTCTCACAGGACCATAGTCGTCACCATAACCCAAGGAAAAGGGTGCTTAATAATACATGAATGTAAGGTTCCAAGACCCTACCTCATTTCCATATGACCAAACATTGTGACCAAGCACTAACCCAATTGGAACTTAACTTATAACTTCAACCTTGGTTGGATCAAGAGTTGTGTTTTAATCAAATCTTGACTTCAATGGTTGGCGTCCATTTTCGTGTTTCCATTTGTGTTGATTCTAGTCACAATCATAAAAAATGAACTAACTATGGATTGTCTAATCCAGTCGATGGTGGACGTGACATAATATAAGGTGGATTTGATTTGAGGCTTTGGGTTCAACCCCGTCAATTAATCTTCATGCTAGTTTAAAAAGCGAAAGGGATTAAGACTGTCAGATCTGCTTCCTCTCTTTCTGATCAACGATCAACATTCAACAGTCTCGTGGCTTGATCCAGTGATATAGTGATCACAATAATACTCATGTCGATACAATACCTTTCTTTATCACATTTAAAATGATGATAAGAGCATCAATACTTGCAATAGAAGAGAAGAGAACAATTGCAATATTTAGTTTCTTAAACCTCATATCAAGGTAGAGCTGCAAGATCTTAGGTCTTTTCTTTTTGAACCCTGTATTAATTCAAATTGATTGGGTGATTATGAACTTCCACCAATGATAAATGTGCCTTGGGTATTTTTGTTGATTAATTGGGTTGGTTGTCTTTTCAGGCGAATTCGGAAAGACCATAGTACTATCAATTGAATTTCAACCCTTGAAGAAATTCCGGTAGTGAATTCCGATAGCACAAAGGTTTGGGTAATGGAACCAAGTTTGTTTGATGGATAATGATATGAGTTTTGATATATTTTTAGGTAAGACTATTCTAGATGGATAGTACATGTCATGCTATTTCCAGTGGTATGTGGAACGTCACATAACTCCTCACGGTTAGAGAGTTATGGCCATGTGAAGTTGGAGAACCCTCATGAGTCATCTAGAAGCCCCCAAAGGTCAAAGTAGTCAAAGTGTTTGCAAAATAAATTATTTAAATAATAAATTTAATGGACAACTCCCTAAAATAAGGAAAGTGGGATCCTACATGAAATTATAAATAAGAGGCAAGTCTCTCTCATTTAATCACACTTGAACCTATTGAATATCATTGAATATCTATTTTGTGAAAGGTTATTTGGGCAGGTATTATTGATAGAGAAAAGTGCGGCAGGAAAAGTGTGGTAGGAAAAGTGTGGTAGAAAAAGTGCGGAAGAAAATGTGCGATAGAAAAATCGTGGCAGAAAAAGTGCAATAGAAAAATCACGGCAGAAAAGTGCAGCAGAAAAATTGCGACAGAAAAATCATGGCAGAAAAAGTGCGGCTGAAAAATCGCGCCAAAAAAGTGCGGCAGAAAAATCGTGGCAACAACATGGTTGGGGTCTATTTATGAGAGATATGGCACATCTTGTTTAAGGTATGTTTTGTGAGTTAGAGTTTATCTCTTGAGATGGTATTGGATGTTCAATATTGCTGCATATATCAGATTTGTTGAGGGATACAATTGGTAATTTGTTGTTCGTATTTTGCATATGGGTATTGGTCTTTTAGTTGTGATGTGTTGCTGAAGTTGTTGGTTTAGCTTGAGGCTACATAACAGTGAGGTTGTGGCACATGGTTTGATGTATGGGTTTATGGTATTTGGTTTATGGATAGAGTGATGAATTGTTAGATAACTTTTGATGGTTATATTGGTGTATATCTTTGGTATATGGTTGAGGTACATGTTGGGTACATGGTTGAGACAAGTAGTTGATGAGTTGGCACATACGTGAGGTGTATAGTTGATGAGGTGGCACATACATGAGGTGTATAGTTGATGATGTTGGTACATCGTGATGAGTCAAGGTTGATGCATGGTACATATTGGTTCAGGTTATTGGTACAGGTTGTTTGGTGCAGGTTGATTGGTACAAGTTGTTACAGGTTATTGGTATAGGTTGATAGTGACAGGTTGACAGTGGCAGTGGTTGATTCAGTGACAGTGACAGGTTGTCTAAATTTGACTTTTATATTTCAGGTAGGTTGGATGGGGCAAGGATAGGTGGTTGTATCTAGAGAACTTAGAGGGTTGTAGCCTCCTTCTGGTTATAGCCATAGAATTAGGAAGTTGGAGCTTCCCTCATGTTGTAGCTTGAAAAACTAGGGGGTTGGAGCCTCCTTCCAGTTGCAACTGGGAAACAAAGGAAGTTGGTGCTTCAAATGAATGTAATTCTTCAAGACATATAAGAAAAAACATTCTGTGGTTTTCTCCCGCTTTGGGTTTCCACTTAAAAACACTGGTGTATTGTGTATGTGTATGATTGATCATTGTTCATTGTTTATTTACTCTGCAATTATTGGATGATAATGCTACACTAATATAACACTTGCATTATATTGTTAAAAATGATTAAATTTCTTTATTACTGATTCACCCCCCCCTTAGTAATCCAACAATTGGTATCAGAGCAGGTTCCTTCAGAAATCAGTTTAACCATTGAAAGGTAGATCATGGAGCACAACAACATGTATAAAAATGGAATACCACAGTTTGATGGACAAAAGTACGCATTTTAGAGCAGAAGGGTGAAAACATATATACAGGCACATGGATTTGAAATTTGGCAATCACTTGTAGATAGATACATAGAACCAGCAGTTCCGTCGACAAATGAAAGAGAAATAAAACTCAAGAAAAATAATTCCAAAGCCACAAATGCATTTCTGAATAGTCTTTGTGAATCAATTTACACCAAAGTTATACATTGTAAATCTGCTAAAGAGATTTGGGACAAGCTTCAAAATATTTATGAAGGAGATCCAAAAGTCAAAGTAGCAAAGCTTCAAACTTACAGAGGTCAGTTCAAACAACTAACGACGAAGGAATATGAGGATATTGCAGCTTACTTTTTACAAGTCGATGAAACAGTAAATGCAATCATAGGATTGGGAGAAGAAATTAAAGAATCTGTAATTGTTCAAAAGGTACTAAGATCTCTTCCTATGAGATTTGATCCTAAGATATTAGCACTAGAAGAAAGAGCAGATCTAGACTCAATAAGCATGGACGAAATACATGGATTATTCACAGCATATGAAATGAGAACTGAACAGGAAAATCCATATATAAAAGAAGCAACTTTCAAAGCATCCAAAAGGTCAAAGCAAAAAGGAAAAAAAAAGGAAAAAGAACATAGCAACAACAATGACATCTCAGAAGATGATGAAGAAATGACCAACTTTGTCAGAAGATTGAACAAGGGAACCAATGCCAGATATAAAGGTAAGTTTCCTTTGATTTTTTTTGATTGTGATGGTATTGGTCATTTTGCTAACAAATGTCCTCATAAGAAAAATAAGATGAATGATGAAGATTACTCAAATAGAAAACAAACATATAAAGGAAAAAGAACCACAAAGAAAATTTTCAAGAAAAGCTTATGCACCAAAAAAGACGTCTCATCATCAGATGAAGATGAAGTTAGTGATAGTGAGACATAAAGATTTCTATTCATGGCAGTAGAAGACTCTGAATAAGAAGAAACCGAAGAAGAATATGAAGAGGCATAATTTGACTACCGAGAAGAATTGTTGTGTGCCATAGAAGTTATAAGAAGAGAAAATAAGAAAAACAAGAAGCTACAAGCATAACTATACAAGAAATAAGACACTCAAGAACTAGAACAAATGATCACAAATTTGAAGGTTCAAATAGAAGAAGATAACAGAGTTGAAAAAACACTCAAAGAACAACTAGAAGAAGGAGACATGATCATTGGAAATTTGGAAGCAGAGATTATCACATTAATAAAGGATCTTGAAAATAAAAATATACAGAACAACTCAAAAGTTTTGAATGACATTATCAACAGTCAAAAACCTCATCATGACAAGTCAAGAATGTTGGAATATTGGTTGTTGTCATTGATGTCAACCTTAGTCATTGGTTTTGGACCCTAATATTGATGAAGGTATTTGGACATGAAGGACAATGCACATGCATATACAACACCCATGGATGTATAGTATACATCATGTTGTTTCCAGTGGTAGGTGGCATGTCATGTGGATCCTCATGGTTGAGGAGAAATGATTTTTTGAAGATGACAAAGTGAATTGAAGAAGGAAGTATAGGTCAGACCTGAAGATAATTAAAGAAAATAATTACAAAATAAGAAAGTGTCAGGTCGGCCCTAATGTTAAAAGGAAGTGACATAAAGGGTATAAATACATCTCATTAAACATTCATTTTTCAACACACACACATTTGTAAATGAACAAGGAGATATATATCAAATTTCAGAGGAAATTTGAAGTAAAGAAGGCCGAATTTCAAGGGAGGATGAAGTCTTTTGGTGATTTGTTCTAAGGTTTGTTATTTACAGGTCATCTTAACATTTTCGCTATAACTTGTTTTATAGAACGATTTAGATGGTGAAATTGGTATGCTATTGAGAAGACATATCTAGGTACCTGTGGTAAAAATTGCAGCTCTTTATTCGCTATAATTTTGGAGATACACTCTATGGAAGATAGGGTTTTTGATTAGTCCTGAAGCTAGTCATAAACATGTGTTCCAGGTAAAAAAATCATAACGTCTTCATAGATATTCCAAATAAGTGAGACCAATTGCATTGGAATTCGTACGGGTTGTAGTTTCCCGTGTACAAATTTCAGAACCGTATGTTAAATATTGAGCACGGGGTATGCTGTACAAGTTCGCTCTCCTGAATAAACCAGAATTGAATAAGGTCTACGATTTTCTCTATAACTCTTTTTCTGGGAGGATTCAAGGAGTGAAACTTAGAGGAGTTTTAAAGAATACATTGAGTAATATTATCTATAGGATTAGAGTATTCCGAGAAGTGAATAATTGCACAAGTTGAAGAATTTGCAGGAAGCATTATCATGTTCTATGTGATGGTTGGTTGATGGTGATAATTTAATGTAAAGTTTTATTATCTCTCATATATTCCTGGGTGATGTTACCCATGATTTTGGTTGTCATGATGATGTATTGATGATGGTGTACTCAGGCTCTTCATTAGAACTTTCTCCTGAGAAAAGTTACCTTCATCTATTTCCAGAAATCATAGTTTTGAGGCAGGTTCGTAGGTTGCTAATACATTTGCCTACGAGAATGCATGATTCTCGCAGGTTGCCTTAAGCCAGGGTGCGAGAAGTTCGCACTGTGTCTAACTACTAGGGTGTGAACTCTTTCTAAAGAAGGGAAAACGATGAATTCTCGAAGCTTCTAGAAGGGAATCTTCTAGAAGGATGAGATGGCATTCGAATGGTTATCTAAGTACTGGATTTCCTGATATTTTGGGATCATTCCTATCCAAGTAACTAATTAATTCTCTCTTATATATTGAGGGGATTCTCATGGAAGAGGTTAGCAGCAAACAAGCAAGAGATTTATTGGAGAATTAGTGAAAGATTGTATGAAGGACTGAAGCTACAACAACTAGAGAACTCCAGCAAGTGTATCAAAAGTGGTTGATCTTCTTCATGCAAGTGAGCAAGTGTGTGTGTCAGAGCTAAGGGCCATTGAAAGGAAGTTTGTAACATCAAGGCTTAGGTTGTAATCTTTACTTTCCATCAATATGATACAGTAATGTGTCCCTTTCCCATAAAGTTAGTTCCACTTTATTGTATAACTCTTTGATCATATACATAGATTGAATGTTGAATAGATTGTGTTTCCTTCACTTCGGTTGGTTTGTATTGTTTTGATCTTGACTGTACGAGAGCACTAGAGTGAAGTAGGAACAACAAAGACCAAGGAAAGCGATCATAAGGTATGTTCTTTGATCGTATCTTCTAGTATATTCAATAGTTAAAATCTAGGGAAAGAGTATCATTCTGTCTTGCTTTGTTCTAGATCCAGGTGGATCTAGGGAGATCGTTTTGTGTCTGCACTTACGGATTTATCCAATAACAAAATTGGTGACTCCACTGGGGACAATCCCTTTTTCTTTGTGGCATTTTTGTGTTTTTCTGTGGCCATTTGCTCTAGTTTCATATTTCTCTTGTCTTATCAGTCTCCGAGTCTTTAGGATATCCTGATAGACCTTCTGGGTCCAGAAGCCTTTATCAATTTTACTTCAATTTTCAAAATTTTTGTTATGTTCAGGAGTTCTCGCACTGCACTTCATTGCAGCCTACGAGAATTGGTCAGGTTCGCACCCTGCACATAGGTTTCAGTGCGAGGTTCTCGCACCTTGCTAAAGGGTCACCTGCGAGAATCATAGATTCTCGCACTGTGTAATATTGCTTGCCTGTGAGCATAATTTTTTCAAAATTTTGAAATTGAGTTTTGGTCTTTCTAACTGCCCAGATTAGTTGAATTACCCCTTATGAGTTTCTTGGACCATTGATTGATATATTTCTTTCTTTAGTTTGCATGTGTGAATAGTTTTAGGGTTTCAAGGTTTTTCTTGTCCTTTGTGTCTTGAATTTCGTTTCTTGACTCTTCTTGGCAAAACCATTCTCTCTGACTTCAGATTCTGAGTGTGTTTGATTAGTTGAGAACCAGTGATTGGTTGAAAGTTGAGTACTTGGTTTTTCTCAT
>JZKD02S1675125.1:301593-314388 GCA_000966675.3 Picea glauca | reverse complement strand
TTGTTGACATCAGTGTAGAGATTGCACGTATTACGGGGGTCACTCAGAGGTATACCCACAATGATGAGTGGAAGCCTTTTGAGTTGATTTCGGGCTAGATACCCTACCCTTGCGTCTGGATCGGACTATCGACTGTTCCCCCAGGATTTACTGTTGTTGGTGGTGACCTTAGTGGCCTATCTCTCTAGGTTCTTACCCAAGGTGACTGTGAAGGGGAAAGTCTTCACGGTACCTGGTATTGACGTTGATCAAAATCACTCGGGCTCCTTGGAGGGTATACCCACGATTATGTGTGGGAGCTTGCACCAGGGTGTAAGTCCGTTAAGCAGGTTGTCAACATAAATTTTCCACTCTAGCCTCGTCCCTTCTCGTCTCGTTGTTGTGATGTTGGATTTCATCACCAACTAGTGGCTTCGAAATTAGAAGGTCTTGTTTGCTTGGTGTTGCTTACTAGATTTTGTTTACTAGCACGTGTTGTTTTTTTCTCGAAGTTGTCCATAGGAATTTCTTTGCAGATCTTGTCATTCATTTACAATAGATCCCCCACGTCGTTCACGTAGAATGCAAGGTTTATCTCCAGAACATCTGGACGGTTCTCAACCCTTGCCTACTAGTACACCTGAGGGCTCTCCTCACCAGAGTGAAGTTCCAGTTGTTACCCCAACACACATGGAAACAAGTGAAGTCCCAGTTGTCACCACCCCACAAGTGGAATCAACTGACTCTCTAGAACCTTTTCGAATTACCAATACTAGAGAGGACTAACGCATTCGCCGTGGTGAACGACCTTTTGTGCGATTAAATTCTTCTGGAGAAGCAGTTGTTGCACCTTCTAAATCAACCATTGGGCCTTTTCCCAGGGTAGAAAGCCGAGATCCTTTTTGGTCAGGTGATTTCCGCAGGGTCCTTTTTGGTACTGAATCACCTACAGTTTACGAAATTAACCCTCCGGTGTTTTCTGAGACAGAGACTGTACCGATGACTACCACTTATCATTTTGTTCTCCTTGACGAGATGGCCCATCTCGCGAATACTACGAGTGTCCCAACTGGGATTACTGCAACTAGTCTTGCTCCTATCAATACCCAGCGAATGCCTGATGTCATTCCGACACTACCACCTGGATATCAAGCGTTGAATGCTTTGTTGAATACTTCTGTTCCAACACCTCCGCAAACTCAATCTGGTACTCCTAGGGGTCCTTCTGGGCATCGTATTCCTGGTTTTATTCCGACACTCCCTCAATTTCCTTCTGGTAATCCTAATCCTAGTGGCACTATACCATCCATTACACCAAACTTGTAGATTCCCGTTGGTGGACAAGGTGGTACGATTCAATTTCCTTTTACCGAACACAATACAATTACTACACAACCTACGATTGGCACACAACTTCCAGTTGGAACTCCACCTACGATAGGGGGACCAACCCCACCTTTTGGACAAAATATACCTCCTGCTTTGGCCTAGTATTGGAATCAGATGTTACAAATTTTTCCTCAAACGACTGGGGGGAAACAAACTGTCCCTACTGTAGGCCAACCATATCCAGGTATACCCAATCCTATTTGGGGTCAGGGTCACAATGCTCAAACTCAGGTCCCTACTCAAACTCAAGGTTACAATCCTTGAAACTACTATCCTCTCCAGCCACCACCGAATCAGCCAGGGTCTTCCCACTATGGGAAGAAATCATACAGGCCTACTGGTTTGCCAATAGGGCTTCCACCCTAAAGTCACCAGTACCCGCAGGTGAATTGACAATTACCTTTTCTTGCTACTTTGGATTTTCCAGATTTGTCTAGGATTCTGAATGATCCTATTCGTCACTCTCCCTAATGGCCTGTTATTCCGGCCAAGATTCCATCAAACATTCCTAAATTCGATGGAAAAGTGGGAGAGGACCCGAACAATCAGGTTATGACTTTTCACCTATGGTGTTCATCCAACTTGTTGATGGATGATTCTATTCGTCTACATCTTTTTCAACGAACTCTTACAGGTTCTGCTGCGAAGTGGTATGTTGAATTGCCACGAGGTTTCTTCTCTGATTTTAACACCCTAGCTATGGATTTTCTTACACATTACCAGTTACCGATTCGTTATGATACTAGGACTGAGATTCTGACTTCCTTCAAACAGACAAAAGGGACTCATATATCTGATCATATCCATGAGTGGCGAAGGAGACGACGTCTCGTCAAACTTGAACTCCCCGATCAGTTACTGGTTGAATGGTTTACAAAGTCATTTGTGAATGAAATAGGTAAGGATATTGCCATGGGTGGAGTTGTCATGGAAGGGCAGGCTATAAGTCATGCTCAATATATTGATCTCGTTTATTCGCAAACGGGAACACTTTATGATTTATTACTTGAGTTACCTCGTCCTGGTACTTCCAGCACTTTGACTACTCCAGCTGCCTCACATGCAGCTGACGGTGTGATTGGTACTGCCCAAGCCCAATCACATTCTGTTTCAAGCACCAATCCTAAGTCTGCTACTTCTAATGTTCAAAATGCTCCGTCTCCTGCCGCTTCCACCGGTAAAACTTCTGAGGTGAACGCCGTTCAATCCACCCCGACCGGTAAAAATAAATCGAAAAAAGGGAGAGGCAAGAATAAGGAGGGAAAAAATAATAATCAAATAGAGCAGCCTAAAAATACCCCTGTTGAAGACCGGGATAAGCGCAAACCCCACTACCCTTGCCTTATCTGTGGTGACGATCACTACATGAAGGATTGTCCACGACGTGCCGAGGTTACTAAGTTCCTTCAAGGAACGCCAAAACCATCTACGACGGCAGTCTTGTCCTAACCCTTCCCATCTCAACAACAAGCTCAGTTGGTAATCCATGACCAAACATCTACTTCTACGACACCATATGTTTTGATGTGTACTGATGATTCTAAGAAAAACAACATTGCACTCATGACTAGAGCCAAAGATTATACTCCATCTAAGGAGAAGGTTGACGATTTACCTTCTGCTTTGGTACAACCCTCTCCACCGACTCCACCTACGAACGATCCTCTTCATCTTGAACGACCGAGCCTTGATATAGTTCTGCGACCACCCCCAAAAGGTGTCATTAGAAAATCAGATTTCAATCATCATGCTCGTGTGGCCCAGAACTATAGCATTGTCGAAGATCTGGCCCAAGCACCTTCAATGATGTCTGCCCTTGAAGTCCTTCAGTCTTGTCCTACACAACAGAGGGCTTTGTTGAAAGCTATCGGTGGAATTGACCCAACAGATACGAATTTAATAGTCTTTGACTTGGAAGATCATATTCCAAGGTTACCCCCTCAGCTTGCGTTCTTGATACAAGTTGTTGTCTTTGACAAGAACATTTGTCGAACTGTTATCGATGAGGGTGCCTCTACGTGTGTAATGTCTTTTGCTTGTTGGAAATCCATTGGCTCTCCTCCCTTAAATGAATCACAAAATACTCTGAAAGCCTTTAATGTATCTAGTTTTAATCCTTACGGTGTTCTTCCATCGTTGCCTATTACTCTAGAAGGTAAGATAGTCCAAGTTGAAGTGGAAGTTTTCGATGCTCCCCTTGATTATAATCTTCTGCTTGGTCGTAGCTGGATAGATTCCATGCGCGCTGTTGTGTCAACACTTTTCCATGTAGTATGTTTTCCTCATCAAGGAAAGGTTGTTACGGTTGACTAACTTGCCTTCTTTAATTCCGATACTCGTACTGGCAATGTGCCGTTTATAGCTAAAACCCCACCGGGTTATGAGAATGTCGATGTAGGCATTTTAAAAGACTCTTCGTTAATGGGTACTTTTTCCATTCCACCACCCGATGTTCCACACCTGTCAGTTGCTTCTATCAACATGATCTCTGCCGTACCTCATGAACTTCCTGTGTCTTCCGACCCTTGGATAGTCCCTGACCCTGGAGATCACACTAGTTTCAGCGACGTCATGCCATTACGTCCGGTTGAGTCTGCTTATCACGCCATTCAATCGGCAACACCTTCTACACCCTCTCGTAACGAGTTGTCTCTCGATCCTTTCCATGTCATCTTTCCCACTGAAGAGATGATCATGTCCATCATGGAAGATACCCCTTGGGACGATGGGCATCATCGTTCCATACTCTTTCTGGAACAACACACTCTCGAGAGCTACCAACGGATTTCAACTTCGTCGACCGTTGTTATCATATCGACCGTTCCCGGATCTACACATGATGTGTTTGCCAAACGGAACCTCAGTAATATCTCTCCCACGATTCCCATTGACATATCAGTTAAACCTGGGATAGTTGAAAATGTTCACATTGGAGCTTCGTGTTCTCCGGATGAAATTGTCACCTATACATCTCTGTTCAAAGAATTTCGTGACATCTTCGCCTGGAGCTATGAAGAGATGCCAGGTATCGACCTTGCAATTGTTGTACATGAGATAAAGACATACCCCAGAGCTAAAACAATCCGGCAGCGCCTTCGTCTAGTCCACCCACGTAAAGCGGCGGCTATCAACCTCGAGGTTGAAAAACTTCTCAAAGCCGACTTTATTTATCCCGTGGCTCTGACAGAATTCGTATTCATGTATTCATGTATGTGTTGATTATAGGGATATTAACAAAGCCTGTCTAAAAGACAATTTTCCAACCCCTTTCGTCAACCAGATTGTTGATGACTGTGTTGGAAGTGAAATCTTTTCTCTCATGGATGGTTTCTCCGACTATAATCAAATTAACATCGCTCCCGAGGACCAACATAAAACCGCTTTTGTTTGTCCTTAGTGTACTTTTGCCTATAGGAAACTTCCCTTCGGTCTTAAGAACGCTGGCGCGACGTTTCAATGTGCTATGTCTTATGCTTTTCATGATATAAAGCATATCGTTCAACCCTATTTGGACGATTTACCAGCTCATTCTTTGCACCGTGTCGATCACCCCACTCATCTTCGAGCCATTTTCGTTCGTTGTTGGTTCTATCATATTCATTTAAATCCTCATAAATGCATTTTTTGCGTAGAATCCGTTCGTCTTCTAGGTTTCATTGTTTCACGTCAAGGGATCCGGGTAGATCCTCTTAAGGTTAAGGCGATTCTTAATCTCCCTCCTCCTTCTACACTGCGCCAGTTGCAAAGTTTGTAGGGGAAAGCAAACTTTCTTCGTCGTTTCATCCCTAATTAGGCCGAGATTACTTGTGGTTTTACAAGGTTACTAAAGAAAGATTCAACGTTCATCTGGGATACTGTGGCCAACAATGCTTTTGAGGCTTTGAAGTTGTCCCTTACAAGAGCTCCGCTTCTCTTCCCTCCTGATTATAGTCATGATTACTTTCTTTATCTTGCTGCCTCATAGTATACCATTGGCATGGTTCTCGTTCAAGAGGATGATAGCTTATTGTATAACTCAATATAATACAGCAATGTGTCCCTTTCCCATAAAGTTAGTTTCACTTTATTGTATAACTCCTTGATCATATACATAGATTGACTGTTGAATAGATTGTGTTTCTTTCACTCCGGTTGGTTTGTATTGTTTTGATATTGACTGTACGAGAGCACTGGAGCGAAGCAGGAGCAACAAATACCAAGGAAAGCGATCATAAGGTATGTTCTTTGATCGTATCTTCTAGTATATTTAATAGTTAAAATCTAGGGAAAGAGTATCATTCTGTCTTGCTTTGTTCTAGATCCAGGTGGATCTAGGGAGATCAGTTTGTGTCCGCACTTACAGATTTATCCAATAACAAAATTGGCGACTCCATTGGGGATCGAACAAAATTGGTGACTCCACTGGCAACCACCCCCGAAAGGTGTCATTAAGAAATCGGCCTTCAATCCTCATGCTCGTGCAGCCCAGAACTATAGCATTGTTGAAGATCTGGCCCAAGCACCTTCAGCGATGTCTGCCCTTGAAGTCCTTCAGTCTTGTCCTGCACAACCGGGGGCTCTCTTGAAATCTATAGGTGGAATTGATCCAACAAATAGGAATTTAATAGTCTTTGACTTGGAAGATCATATTTCAAGGTTACCCCCTTAGCTTGCGTTTCATATACAAGTTGTTGTCTCCAATAAGAATATTTGTCGAACTGTTATCGATGAGGGTGCCTCTACGTGTGTAATGTCTTTTGCTTGTTGGAAAGCCATTGGCTCTCCTCCTTTAAATGAATCAAAAAATACTTTGAAAGCCTTCAATGGCTATGGTTTTAATCCTTATGGTTTTCTTCCATCGTTGCTTGTTACTCTAGAAGGTAAGACAGTCCAAGTTGAAGTGGAAGTTTTCAATGCTCCCCTTAATTATAATCTTCTACTTGGTTGTAGCTGGATAGATTCTATGCGTGTTGTTGTGTCAACACTTTTTTGTGTAGTATGATTTCCTCATCAAGGAAAGGTTTTTATGGTTGATCAAATTGCCTTCTTTAATTCCGATACTCGTACTGGTAACGTGCCATTTATATCTAAAACCCCGCCGGGTTACGAGAATGTCGGGGTAGGCCTTTTAAAAGACTCTTCGTTAATGGGTACTTTCCCCATTCCCCCGCCCAATGTTCAACACCCATCCGTAGCCTCTATCAGCATGATCTCCACCGTACCTCATGAACTTCCTGTGTCTTCCAACCCTTGGATAGTCCCTAACCCTGGAGATCACACTCGTTTCGGTGATGTCATGCTGTTAAGTCCGGTTGAGTCTGCTTATCACGCCATTCAATCGGCAACACCTTCTACACCCTCTCTTGATGAGTTGTCTCCCGATCATTTTCGTGTCATCTTTCCCACTGACAAGATGATCATGTCCATCATAGAGGACACCCCTTGGGACAATGGGCATCATCGTTTCATACTCTTTCTGGAACAACACACTCTCGAGAACTACCAACAGATTTCAGCTCCGTCGATCGTTGTTGTCATATCGACCATTCCCAGATCTACACATGATGTGTTTGCAGAAGGGAACCTTAGTAATATCTCTCCCACGATTCCCATTGATATATCAGTTAAACCTAGGATAGTTGAAAATGTTCACATTGGAGCTTCGTGTTCTCCGGATGAAATCATCACCTATACATCTCTGTTTAAGGAATTTCGTGACATCTTTGCCTGGAGCTATGAAGAGATGCCAGGTATTGACCCTGCTATTGTTGTACATGAGATAAAGACATACCCCGGAGCTAAACCAGTCCAGTAGTGCCTTCATCCGATCAACCCATGTAAAGTGGTGGCTATCAAACTCGAAGTTGAAAAACTTCTCAAAGATGGCTTTATTTATCTGGTGGCTCTGACAGAATGGGTTTCTAACCCTGTATCGATTGATAAGAAAGGTGGTAGTATTCGTGTATGTGTTGATTATAGGGATATTAAAAAATCCTGTCTGAAAGACAACTTTCCAACCCCTTTCGTCAACCAGATTGTTGATGATTGTGCCGGAAGTGAAATTTTTTCTCTCATGGATGGTTTCTCTGGCTATAATCAAATTAACATCACTCCCGAGGACCAACATAAAACCACTTTTATTTGTCCTTGGGGTACTTTTTCCTATAAGAAACTCCCCTTCGATCTTAAAAACTCTGGTGCGACGTTTCAACGTGCTATGTCTTATGCTTTTCATGATATAAAGCATATCGTTCAACCCTATTTGGACGATTTACCAGCTCATTCTTTACGCTGAGTCGATCACCCCACTCATCTCCGAGCAATTTTTGTTCATTTTCGGTTCTATCGCATTCATTTAAATCCTCATAAATGCATTTTTTGCGTAGAATCCGGCCGTCTTCTAGGTTTCATTGTTTCATGTCAAGGGATCCAGGTAGATCCTCTTAAGGTTGAGGCGATTCTTAATCTCCCTCCTCCTTCTTCACTGCGCCAGTTGCAAAGTTTATAGGGGAAAGAAAACTTTCTTCGTCGTTTCATCCCTAATTACACCGAGATTACTAGTGGTTTTACACGGCTACTAAAGAAATATTCAGAGTTCATCTGGGATACCGTGGCCAACAATGCTTTTGAAGATTTGAAGTTGTCCCTCACGAGAGCTCCACTTCTCTTCCCTCCTGATTATAGTCGTGATTACTTTCTTTATATTGCTACCTCAGAGTATACCATTGGCATGGTTCTCGTTCAAGAGGATGATGCACACGATGAACATGTTATTTATTATTTCAGTCAAAGTCTCACATCAACTGAAATCAAGTATCAACATGTTGAAAAACTGGCTTTGGCTGCCATTCAAGCCGTTCAACGCTTTCGGCATTATATTATCTCAAGGAAAAATACAGTGATTTCTCATTGCAACCCTATGAAAAATATTTTGACACGTCAATTGCTAGGGGGCAAGTACTCCAAATGGATTATCATACTCCAGGAGTTTGACTTGGAATTTGATCGTGCCACGTCTGAGAAATCCTTAGTTTTTGCTGAGTTAATATGCGATTTTCCTCACTCTACCATGAAAAATGTAGCAGTAGATTCATTGCCTGATGAATCTCTTTTCCTTATCAGAATTGATGATCTTTGGTATGGGGATATCATTATATCTCTCCAAACTTAGACTTTTCGGCCTACTTTGTCTAGTACTGAACGACATCGCATTCGTTATCAATCTTGTCAATACATTATCCTTGGAGATACTCTTTACCGTCGGGGAATTGACTCTGTTTTTTGACGTTGTCTGACTTTTGACGAAGCCAAGAAAGCTCTGAATGACTGCCATTCTGGAGCATGTGGTGGTCATATGTATGGGTATGCTACTGCCCAGAAGATCTTATGCACAGGGTATTTTTGGCCTTCCTTGTTTAACGACTGCATTACTGCCGTTCAGAAGTGCCATGCCTTCCAGACCTACAATCAGAAAATTTGGTCACATCCTGCTCCTCTTCATCCATTGGTCTCAGCTGGTCCTTTTGCAAAATGGGGCATTGATTTTATGACATGTCACCCTCACTCGGCCGGGGGGCATGGTTACATCATTGTAGCTGTTGATTACTTTACAAAATGGGTCGAGGCGATGCCAACATTCGATAATACTAGAAATACTGCAACATTGTTTCTTTTTAACCATGTCATAGATCGTTTTGGTGTTCCCCAAGCTATCGTTACTGATCACGGTAGTCATTTTAGGAATTTTATGATGTCTGAACTTACGAAAAATTTGGGTCTTCGTCATGATAACTCAACACCCTATTATCCGCAAGCTAATGGCCAGGTCGAAGCAATCAACAAAGTTCTTATAACTATGCTTAGACGGATGATAGGCATTCATAAAACAAGTTGGCACACGATATTGTTTTCGACATTGTGGGCGTATCAGACATCTAACAAATCTGCTACTGGGTTTACACCCTTTCGATTAGTCTATGGTGTGGAAGCCATTCTTCCTATAGAATGTGAGATACCTTCTCTGAAACTAGCTATCAAACTCTTACCCAATACTTCTGCTGAAGAAGAACGTCTATTGTATCTGATGCGATTAGACGAAACTCGACGTGACGCCACTCTAGTAATCGAAGCCCAAAAGAAACGTGTCAAGGCACAGTATGACAAGCATGTCAAGCCTCACATTTTCTCTGAAGGTGATCTTGTTCTTCTCTATGAACAGGATCGAGATGTGTTAGGAGCTGGGAAATTCGAACCAATGTGGCGAGGTCCTTATATTGTTCATCGAGTTTTGGAAAAAGGAGCATATGAGCTAGTTGATTATGATGGTATCCCTTTGAGTGAACCCAGGAATGGGTTGTACTTGAAGAAGTACTATGCATAAACCATTTGTGCATAAGTACTTGTATTTTATGTATCATACTTTGTGTGTGTTACTTTAGTTTGTTTTTGACGTTATCTGGTCTATGCCCTTATGTGATGTTGTGTTTGATTGCCAGATGTCGGAGTCTTCGCTACCCTATATTGGCTTCGCTGATGGTGCTAGCCGTAGTACTCGGAACCTAGATTCCGCTGCTTGGGCAATCTATACCCCAACGAATGAACTTATATCTTTACAAGGTGTATGTCTTGGCCGTGCAACCAACAACATTGCAGAGTATAGCGCCGTTATTGAATTATTGGTTGATGCTATCTCACTCGGAATTCGTCATTTGGTTGTGCGACTTGACTCGCAGCTTGTAGTACTATAGCTAAGTAATATCTATTCTATTTGAAGTCCTACTTTGTTATAGGTGTATTTGCGAATTCGTCTCTTGGAATGATATTTTGATCACATTAAATATCAGCATATTCCTAGATGTCTTAATACATTAACAGATGCATTGGCTAATTATGTATTGGACAGACATTTGAACCATTTATAAATGAAACACATTAAAATTCACACAATATAAAGTAAACCGGTAGAAACCATCTGTATATATAACGATCAAAAGAGTTTGTTTTTACAAAAAGTTTGTCCAAAGACCAAAATATCAAAATTTGAAGCTTATAGCTTCTACAAAGGGACGTCACGGATGAAGTTCACGGTAACACATGACTACCCTAGCAACCCTATGGAGCAGTCGACCCATAGCTACTGATACCCCTACAGTGTGACACTGATAGCATCGTGGAACCTCTTCCAGAGTCATATCTAGAATGTCTGTTGTCAAGCCCTCTAAATTCTGTTCCACCACCTGATAATCTTCAACATACTGTGGAGCTGCTGATGCTACCTCTCCCCGTCGTTGGATAGGAGAAGTGCCAGGAGGTCTATACGGTCCAACATCTGTGTTATCAACAAACATTTTGTGTTAGTCTTTGGATAAATATATAAAACAAAAAAAACATTTGAATATGATAAAAAATTCTAAAACATTTAAAAAGAGAAAATGCGAGTACTTCTTACCGAGGTCTCCCCACTGAGCGTCCTCAGGCAGTGCTAAATCCGGATCTCCTCGAAAATCCAACCTGGCATAATCATAGTCATCGACCATCAACATCTGGTTTTGAATCCAGTCGAAGAAAATATTGTCGTACTTGACGATTGGTCCTGCCACGTGCCGGGCCATGAGCTGACACCATCTCAACATTCTTGGATCCCTAGGGCCCGAGAAATCCCACTCAACCTGTAGTCTAAATATGGGGACCCTCTCGAGGAAGAAGGAAACTAAAAAAGATCCATATCCAAATTGTTTCAATTCACCCCGCCTGCATTTGGTTAATTGCCTTTTGATACTGCGAAGCACAATATCTGCCCAGTTGAATACTCGGGGCTCTGTACACTTGATGGCGTACTGGAAGTAGCTCTGTAATTCCATATGGGGAGCAGAACTCCCAGCCATCCGAGCTATAGTAAAGAGGATAGTGCGGAGGGTTAAGTCTTGTACCCCCCAGATAACAAATTTTCCCTTTTTCCTCTCAGCTTCAGGTACACAGTATTGATTGCAGTATTCACTCATCTTTAATCCACCGCCTCTACTACCGGTCAGGCTGACATAATACCCGTGCCTGGATAATCCAGTCAAGAAGTATATGTCCTCAATGTCTATGGACAATGTGTGAGCTCCTACATTGAAAACTTGCTGATCTGGATCCTACATACGGACTAGATACTCCAATAGTCTGACTTGGGCCCTCATGCCCGTGATGCGAAAGTATTTTAAGAGCCCACAATATCTCAATGCAGTTATGGTGGGAGGATGATTCTCGGCATTTGAATTATCTTCCTCATGTTCTCGTTCACGCCACTCAAGCACCATGTTTATGGCTATTTATCTGCACAGGGAACATACAAGGAAGATTAATGATTTTATTCATGATCTGAATCTTTTTCATTGGCTAAATATTTTTTTTTTTTTTTAGTTTTGCCGTTCTCGCAGGTCACTCATTTACACATTGCGAACCCCTCACAGGTGGCTCATGGCTCACCTGCGAGTATGCATCATTCTCGCAGGTCCCGTATGGGCTTCATGTGAGAATGCCAATGTGCTTGTAGAGTTCAAAAAACAACTTGAAACTAAAAAATTAACCAATGAAATTCAAAATTTAAACCATGAAAATGTCAAGAATGAAGAGCTTACCTTAATGCTGCAGACGAATCATTGAATGACCTCTTGTAGCTCCTGAAAATTGACGCCGAATTTGGAGGGTAAAAAGGGGGTTTTGGAACTCAATAGTGGAAATATGAAATGATATGGTAAAAATGTTTATTTACTCATTTAATTTACTTTTTACTATGTCATTTTTGGGTTTTTATGCTTATCTATTGTTTAAACCTAATTCCTAATATCAAGATGAGTGTAATGACTTGCATGTGTGTTGATATTGATGATTACATACAAGGGTATGAACATATTTTTCTCCGTTATGGTGTGATTTTGATTGTTTTTTATGGTTTTTACATAAAACCTCGAGCGTCGTTTTTGTCCGTTCTTGCGCTCGTAAAAAACATAAGAATGTGATCGAGGATAGTTTTATCACTTTTCTGGCTCAACAAGGTTATACGAAAAAGGAACCCCCATGAAGTTCTCTTTAAGCTCTTTTCAGACTCTCTAAACATGAAAAGATCACCGAGCGACCTTGCTGTTTTCACGCTCGATAAAGTATTTGAAGTATGCATCTGGTGAGCGATAATTTCTCTCTTTTTCGGTCTCATCCAGACTATTTTATGAAAAAGGAACTGAGAGAGTTCTCTTTTAAGTTTTTTTCCAATCTCTATAATCTTGAAAAACCTTCGAGTTTACTATCTTTGGACTCGTTAAACAAACATTGACAGACCCGTGACGGGACCGACCACTCCTTCTTAGGGTTCGTTAAATATACTCTGAGGGACTCATCCGAAGGATGAGCTTATATCAACAAGCATATGTTATCCTCCTCAAGCTTGCGTAAAAATAAAGAGGTACT
>JZKD02S1675125.1:281315-300759 GCA_000966675.3 Picea glauca | reverse complement strand
GAGGTACTCGCCAGAAATGGTGGGGGAAAATTTGGGAAAGGGATATGTTTCATCTTCGTATTGATTGGCAGTAAGTGTCGCTCTTGAACATGACACCCCCTATTCATCATTTAAATCCAGTTTGGGAAATCCATTTGTCTCTCTTTCGATTGATTACAAGGTCATTCCATGTGTCGTCTTTGAGTCAACACTGCCAAATCATTGGTCGTGTCATTCATATGTTCAAGAGAAGTCCATCTGAAACCTATATTGAGTCGGCCATCTGCAGTTATCCATTCTCTTCGTGTCGGCCTTCCCTGTGTCCAGTCCAATTTGCGACATGATCTATTTCACCTTCAAACTCTATTACTCATTTCATGTCATTGATGGGAGATACATTAAGGCCCTCCTGTGATGAGTTTTGTTCCATCGACTTCAGCTCATTATCCCGAATCAAGACTTATAAATTATTTAGTACCTTTGAGCTTGCATGCCTCAATGGCAAGTTTCCTCACTTTCGACAGTGGGTTTACATCATTGACCCCTGATCGAAATATTCCGTCGGATGTTCGACATCAACTCATTTATTCACAGTTGATGGATTGTACTATAGTACCTTGGGAGTCATTGACATCGATGGTGATTTCCCTCACACTTGTTAACGGTCTCATCAATGACCGGTAATCAAGTGGTTTCTACCATGTTCGACTTCAACACATGTAATCACATGGTTAGATTCTTACTTTGGGCGACGAAATTGAAGACCCTGGATATTATCTTTGTGATCCAGGTTGCGATGGAGTATGTATAATTTGCGACACATAGATCCACTGTGTATGTTCGTGGCTATGTCGTCTTGATTTGAAATTTCTCACATAGATCCACAGTGTATTCAGGTGGCTATGCTATATTTTGACGGCATGGATCCACAGTGTATGATTGGTGGCCATGACTTATGTCTATAATGTCATCAGTGTGTGATCTGAGTATGGGAATGCCTACCTCAAAATTGGTATAAATGATATTCTGCAGATGCTTGGGTGTTTGCAGGTTTTCAATTAGATGTGATCTTGGTTCTCGACACACACATGCAGCTTACAAAGTCTATCAGTTGTCACTAGTTCCAACCTCATACTTTGGGGGGAATTCTGTTACCTATGATTTTGGTCGTCATTATGATGTATTGATGATGGTGTACTTAGGCTCTTCATTAGAACTTTCTCCTGAGAAAAGTTACCTTCATCTATTTCCAGAAATCATAGTTTTGAGGCAGGTTCGCAAGTTGCTAATACATTTGCCTGCGAGAATTCATGATTCTTGCAGGCTGCCTTAAGCCAGGGTGCAATAAGTTTGCACTGTGTCTAACTACTAGGGTGCGAAATCTTTCTAAATATGGGAAAAAGATGAATTCTCGAAGCTTTTAGAAGGGAAACTTCTAGAAGGATGAGATGGCATTCGAATGGTTATCTAAGTACTGGATTTCCTGATATTTTGGGATCATTCCTATCCAAGTAACTAATTCATTCTCTCTTATATATTGAAGGGATTCTCATGGAAGAGGTTAGCAGCAAACAAGCAAGAGATTTATTGGAGATTAGTGAAAGATTGTATGAAGGACTAAAGCTACAACAGCTAGAGAACTCCAGCAAGTGTATCAAAATTGGTTGATCTTCTTCATGCAAGTGAGCAAGTGTGTGTGTCAGAGCTAAGGGCCATTGAAAGGAAGTTTGCAACATCAAGGCTCAGGTTGTAATCTTTACTTTCCATCAATATGATACAGTAATGTGTCCCTTTCCCATAAAGTTAGTTCCACTTTATTGTATAACTCCTTGATCATATACATAGATTGAATGTTGAATAGATTGTGTTTCCTTCACTTTGGTTGGTTTGTATTGTTTTGATCTTGACTATACGAGAGCACTAGAGCAAAGTAGGAACAACAAAGACCAAGGAAAGCGATCATAAGGTATGTTCTTTGATCGTATTTTCTAGTATATTCAATAGTATATTCTAGATCCAGATGGATCTAGGGAGATCGGTTTGTGTCCGCACTTATGGATTTATCGAATAACAAAATTGGTGACTCCACTGGGGACAATCCCTTTTTCTTTGTGGCCTTTTTGTGTTTTTCTGTGGCCATTTGCTCTAGTTTCATATTTCTCTTGTCTTATCAGTCTCCAAGTCTTCAGGATATCCTGATAGACCTTCTGGGTCCAGAAGCCTTTATCAATTTTACTTCAATTTTCAAATTTTTTGTTATGTTCAGAAGTTATCACACTGCACTTCATTGCAGCCTGCGAGAATTGGTCAGGTTCGCACCCTGCACATAGGTTTCAATGCGAGGTTCTCGTACCTTGCTAAAGGATCACCTGCAAGAATCATAGATTCTCGCACTGTGTAATATTGCTTGCCTGCGAGCATGATTTTTTCAAAATTTTGAAATTGAGTTTTGGTCTTTCTAACTACCCAGATTAGTTGAATTACCCCTTATGAGTTTCTTGGACCATTGATTGATATATTTCTTGCTTTAGTTTGCATGTGTGAATAGTTTTAGGGTTTCAAGGTTTTTCTTGTCCTTTGTGTCTTGAATTTTGTTTCTTGACTCTTCTTGGCAAAACCATTCTCTCTGACTTCAGATTCTGAGTGTGTTTGATTAGTTTAGAACCAGTGATTGGTTGAAAGTTGAGTACTTGGTTTTTCTCATTTGCTTGTTGATGTGAAAGAACATTTTCATTTGCATTGAGAAGACTCATTGGTTTGCTCTTTATTTTTTTTTTCATTGAAAGAGTTGATTGGGTTGTTATTGCTTGATTCTTTATGATTTGATTGTCTGCTCTCTCATTGGTTTAGTGAGAGTTCTTTTTGGAAAGTGAAAAACAAGCTTTTCTTTCAAAAACATTGTTTTTTTTGTCTTTTAGAAAACATTTAAAAATCAAATTTTAGAGATTGTTGAAGTATTTGAAAAAGACACATAGAGCATTGTCATTTGATAAGTGATTGTTTGTGAAGGCATTTGCAAGGAAATTTTGCATTGTAGTATAGGGTTGATCTGGAAAATACTCTCTCTCTCCCATACATAGGATTCATTGAACGGAAAGTGTTATATTTCATTATCATACTTGCATTGTTTGGGTCAGAGTCATACAACATAAGTTTCATTTCCGTTACCTTTGAGTAAACAACAACTCTGAAGAACATTGCGTAATCATAAAATTTATCTAGTAACATTGCATAACATTCCATTTAGGCCTAGTTTGTATGTATAAATAGATGCTAAAGAAATGTAGTAAGTACAAATGGCTAAGTGCTAGACCTCAGTGAACAAAGGAATGTAAATGCTTTGTGCATACTGTGTGAGACTTGCAGAGCCATGTGCAAGTAATTGTAAGAAGGCCTGGTGTTGTAACCTAGCTTGAAGAAGGAAGATCTGGCAAAGTGTGCACATATATCCTATCTTCTACGAAGTAGGATCTTGATGCTATGTGCCTGCAAGAAGCTTGACCAAAGATAATAAAGAAGAAGAGTTGGTGGACGTAGTCCCAGGGTGGGGGTGAACCATATATATGTTGTGTCTCTCTTCTTTGTGTGATGTGATCATGTGTTTATGTCTTTTCTTGCTAACTGCTTCGATATATATAGATATATCTATTTATGCTTTGTGCTAATAATGTATATGGATGCTAGACTTGACCTATGTGAATGTGCTTAGTGCTTGAATTTGTTAGATTTGAGATGTTTTTGTTTTGCTGGGTGATATTTTATATTGGATCCAGTTGAATACTACGATGCTCTGTAATTAGGGTTTGTCTACACTGTTACCAAGAACTGGATATTGATGAAGATTTACTGCTAAGTGCTGTATTAAATACTAGAATCACAAATCTGTGTCCCAGCTAAGGTTGCAGACATCTGAGTCCTGCAACCACCCTTGCCTCTACCTTGGGTGAGACTTCATATGCTTCGCAGGTGTTGCGGAAAGGGCCGATAGTTAGGGTTTTGTTGGTGCGTTGTTGTAGCGTTGAACCCCAAGTCTACCCTTGTGACAACAAATGGTTTTGTTGTCAGGACCTGAAAATGTGACTGCTGGGAACTAAGGAAGAAGAATCTTTATGCAAAGATTTGACTTGAAACTATGGAAGCTCTGTGCATAGATCTGTTTCCCTAGTGCACAACATTCTACTTGGCTTGTGAAGCTCTCTACGAAGAAAAGAGGTCAGATCTGAAGAAAATAGGTAAGATTTGCAAGCTCTGTGCTCTGATAAAGGTAAGAATAGTGAAAAGTTCTAGATATGAAAGCTTTGTGCTCTGTAGAAGTAAAACAAGTGGAAATTTTTGTTTCTAAAGCCTGGATCTAAGTATGCTTGATAGATTCTGTCCTAACCTAATAACTAGGGCACTAATAGATGAAAGAAGGTTTGATATGAGTAGATATGATAAGAATAGTGAAAGATATGTTATACCTATGCATAGAAAGAATGTTTGGACTAACAAGTGGATGCAAGATCCTAGAAAGAAATGTTTGCAAGCTAGCTACTATGATCCTAACGCCCAGTACAGAAAGAGCTGGGGATCATTTAAATGAAAGAGAGGATTAAACCTCGATTACAGTTGTAGAAAACCAGGACATCTTGCTAAGGAATGCCCTGGGAGAAGACCTGGTTGTCTTTGTTGTAAAGCTATGGACCATGAAGTGTTGGATTTCCCTAGAATGATTGCTAAAGTTGAAAGAATGAATCTGAACCAGGAAGACCCTAAGGAAGATCTAGAAACTATGATTATGGCTGAACCCCAGAAGGAATCAGAGAAAGTACTGCTATTGATATAGGAAACTCTGGATGACCACCAACATGACAACTTATCAGAGATCTTCAAAGAAAAAGAATGTCTTGAAGCAAGAATATGAGACTTTGACATTGAATTTGTTCTAGATGAGGAAACACAGGTGAATATCATGACATAAAGAACTTGGGAACTTTTAGGGAAATGTTCTATGACTCCTTCATTGGGAGGAATAGGACTATTGAGAGGAAAATTGATAAACCTATGTGGAAAGCTCACCCAGATATCTATGAATGCCAATGGGACTTCGACAAAAGCAGATTTTGAGATTTTTAAATTTATGGAGAACAACGCCCCATTTACCATGTTACTAGGAAAACCTTGGATTGAAAAAGATCAGGCCAGAAGGAAGGAAGAAGAAGAAGTTTTAAAGTAGAAGAAGCAAGAGTTAAAAGATTTCATGACTAGAATGATCACACACTTGATTGAAGAACAGGAGAAAAGATCGAAGCTATTTAACACCAGAGACCTTGATGTTGAAGTTGCAAGAACACTAGAAGACCCACAAAAGATTGAAGTACCTATTCCAGATAAAGAAGAAGTATCACCCTCGAATCCTAGGAAAGAATATCAACAACGCGAAGTAACTATGCCAAAAGAAGTTAAGAATCAGAATGGAAAAAGGAATACTGAGATGAATCTCACTGGAAAGAAGGCTCGAAAACTAAGCAAGAATAGATCTAAGATTGAGAAGTTAGAGAAGGTTCCTGAAGGAACTTCGCAGAAGGAAAATTTGAAAAATTGGAGCTTCGTCGGAATAATAGAACAACGTCACCTGGCACTTTGCTAGGGCGAAGTAATATAGCCATTGAGAACAATATATCCATTCAACTGATGCCCCGAACAAGTAGAAAGGCATTTATGGTTCTCCACCAGGCTGTTGGATCATGTCGTAACAGACATAACATAGTTAATGAAGGCTTATCGCCCGTTACAAGATATCCATTGCCATGTTCTCTATTTATCCTATCGTGCCATGCAACGAGAACACTTTTGATAACTGTGAATCTGAGCCTGTAGACTCGTTGATTTTACCCAGTGATCATTGCGCCATTTCCCTCTATCCTATTGCATTGTCTAAGTTACTCCTCGAACCCGAGATTTCCAACCCCGAGCACGTATGTCGGACGAGTTCAGCGCTGTAGAGAAAGTTGTTGAAGAAGTTCTGATCGACCTTATGATTGAAAGAGTCATGTCAATATTTGCAGGCGTACAAGCTTCATCGACGAGGATGGTGCAAGCCTCTCCGTCGACTACTCACAGATCCAAACCATCCCGACCATCAGCATAAAAGAGAACAAAGCATGAAGATGACCTCGCAAATGCAAAAATGATTCCAACCATATTGCTCGATTACATCCCACCATTGGTTGGCGCGATAAATCATGATAGTATGCCATGTGACTTCGAGTACCCCATAGTTATTGGGTACCTCCCGAAGGGGATACGCGCAGTTCGGGCAGACCAGGACAAGATCGCAACATTAAAATTCAATGACTTCAACCTTGGATATCGCAATATCTATTATATGCTCACCCCATACAAGTACCTAACTAGAGTAAAAGGGAAGAACTTAAAGATTGTCCCTCAGTCGTTGACCCATAATCTCGCGCAGTCCACCCTATTGAATGTCATGAAGATCCCACACTTCGGAAGACACCAAGAAGTCAATGCCTGTGTCAAGTTGCTACTGTCATGTTACCATGGTGATTACTTATGGATCGATCACCGCATTATACTTTACCCAACACTGATCCACAGGATCATAAGACTGATTATGAAAGGACCCGACCCACAAGATTTTTATCCAGGAAAAGCTGCAGATCGCACGCTAGCAAAAAGGATCAAGGACACTTACGACGATGTTGAGAAGGGTACAAGAGGCTACAAGGTAGCTTTGATCCAAAGTGGCATAGTGCACCTCACATGTCAACTGATAGCTAGAAAATTAGTAAGGAAGAACCGACCTACATAGGTCACCAACTTTGTCGTTGACCTTGTAGGGAAGTGTGCGGAAGGCCTACATATGAACTGGGCGAAGTACCTAGTTAACCAGATGGAGCTAGACTGCCGAGAAGCACATGACCAGGGTTATGAATTTCATTTCAGCTAGCTCATAATCCTCATTGCATTCATAGCCCGGGAGATGCTGGAAGGTGCCACTTTCCCAGACATAGAACCGTTTGAACCGATCGCCGTGAAGTTCTCTACCCTGTGGTATTCAACTGATATGAACAATTAGTGGAAATCAAATGCTGTGTTTCATACATATTACCTCTAGTTAAAGAGAGCCATCCAAGCTGAGTCTCGCATGACTCCAAAGACCCTACACAGGTTCTGACCCCTGATGAAGTTCAACGTCGATCGACACTTCATCTACATAAAAATGCGAGCAAATGAACATAAAGAGAAGCTCCAGTCATATTAAAAACTAATAGAAGAAGACCTTGAGGAGATTACTAAGGAATGGTCCATTGACCTCTTTATCCCCGCCAACTCCGCAGAGATATCTGATATTGACAGCCCAGAGGATGCTCATAAAGAACAAGATACACCCATCACCAACAAGCCAAAGAAGACTGAGGATGATCTAGGTGGATATTGCTGGCCACCCACCTTTTCCAACTGGTTCAAAACAATTTTCTAGCAATTTTGGCAATTTGCTATTTTTAGTAGTTTTAACTTTCGGGACCATTTTGAGGGCATAAATGAAGATTTTTTGGGATTTACCCAACTTAAAAATATCCAAATGAATTATTGAGGCCCAAAAATTAATCTCCTCGACGATACCTTTCCAACGGGCTATAATACACCTAAAACGGAGATCGTATGCAAAAGTTACGACCCCGGGAAGTTAATGTACTAACTTACCCAAACGGGGCCCACATGACTTTTGGCGCTTCATCTCCTAGGGTTAGGTTTTTGGATGTCTAGGGTTTTTTTCATTCCTGTTTATTGTAAAAAGGCCTTCAAAGCCTGATTGTAATCTTCTTCTTATGAATGAGCACAACCGTCACATCTCTTCTCAGAGATAAGCCACCACCATTCTAGCAAGCTTGTTTCCGCTGCATTTTACAGTTTCAGCTTATTTCGTTATTGAATAGAAAACCAGTTTTACTATATCTCTGTTATTTTTTGTTAAGAACATGTTAATAATTTGTATTCATTTCATTCTGATCATAAAATACAGATCAATGGTATCAGAGCGGTCTACTCCTTATCATCTTAATGCATGTCCCCAACGAGGTCGGAGTACAAAGAGTTGGGTCTCGAGATTGTTTCTCTTGAGAAAAAATCTCTCGCATGCCTAAGAGACCTCTCATGGCAGGATAAAAGAAAGATGATGGGATAGGAGATCCTTTCAAAGTATTTATTGAGGAATCCCTCACTCAACAGAGGAACGAGATGATGGATAGTTTCACGCAAATCCTTCGACGACTACCAACAAACGATGCATCTTCTTCAAGCGGAGGTGCGGCCCCCTTCAAGGTACAAATAAAATTTTATATTCCTATATTTGAAGGTTAGATAGACGCAAATGTTGTAGACAAATGTTTGAATATACTAGAAGGGTATTTTTCTGTCCATAACTTTTCGGATAAAGAAAAGATTACTTTTGCGCTCCTCAAAGCCATTCCCCATGTCAAAGATTGGTGGGAAAATTTTTGTGAGAAAAAGGAAACAGAGGAACCCTCATTATTTATAGTGATAGCCACCTAGGAATCCTTCAGGGATGCTATTAAGGAACAATACTACCCTGTCGGAAGTTGTGACGACCTGTATACCAAATGGACTACACTGTGGCAAGAAAGGGACCAAGCAGTGTCATATTTCACAAATCTCTTCCATACCTTGCGCAACAAGTCGGATATCAAATATTCAGAGAAAAATCTGGTGATCAAGTACCATGGTGCTCTACATAGATACATCCAGACCGAAATGGAATTTCTGGACATCTCCTCCTTGGGTGCGGCCTACCGATATGCTGTCAAGATCGAGCAGAAGTTCAAACAAAAGATGCGACAATTTGGGCCCGGGAACCCCTCACAACAAAAGCTAGTAAAGGGTGGAACCAACCCATAGAACAAAGGACATAGAAAAGATGGACAGTATTAGGACAACTAGTCCAATTTGCAAGAAAAGAAGGACACCGAAAAGACAAAGAAAGATACCAAGAAGTGGTGCAACTTCCACAAGATCCCTTGGCATAACACTATTGACTGCCGCTCAAAACAGTCGTTGGTGGCCGAAGTGAAATCCTCTGAATCAGATGTGGATTTTGACTTTAAGATAGAAATAGAAAGGGGAAGACAGATCATTGATGCGGAACCCAGTGCCATCGTTGCTACCACCAAGCTCCATCCTGGTGAACCAGACGAACCAGAAAAAGGAGAGTGCCTCTTCCATTCACAGATGTGGGTAAAGGGAACCTCGTTGCACTTCATCATTGATAGCGATAGCCAGAAGAACCTCGTCTCAGTAGAGTTCACCAAGCGGCTGGCCCTACCGACAACACCACACCCACAACCCTACACCATTGGATGGCTCTGCCAAGGAAGTGATCTCCGCGTCAGCCAATAGTGCTGACTGTCATACGACATCAAGCCCTTCAAAGACGAGGTGTGGTGTGATGTTGCTCCTCTCGATTTTTTTGATGTTATTTTGGGCCAAACTTATTTATGGAAATGTCATGCTATACATGAGTCTAGGCCTTGTAGTGTTATTATTACTTTGAATAGGAAATTGTACAGGATACCCGAGGCAGTCCCACCTAGTGCTATTTCCTTGATGTCTTCTAAGAAAGGCAGGAAGGTCATCTCTTAGATGGGGAAGTTTGTATTCTTTGTGATTCACTCTCAGAATAAGTGAAGGATCACAGCCACATCCAGGGTCTCTATGACCAACCTATCCACACAACATAAGCAAGTAGACAATGTCGTGGAAGAATACTCAGATATCTTCTCCTCACCTACAGAGGTACCTCTGCATTGGTAGGTCAAGAACCCCATCGATCTGACCCTCGACACACTGCTGCCCAATGGGCCAATCTATCATCTCTCTCTGTTAGAGAATGAGAATATCAAGTGACAGATCCAAGAGCTGATCCATAAGGGGCACATCCGTCCCATCTCATCACCTTGCGAGAGCCCAATCGTGTTGGTACAGAAGAAAGATGGAACCTGGAGAATCTGCATTGATTATCGAGCTATGAATAAAATCAAAGTCAAAAACCGGTACCCAATTCCCCGAATCGATGACCTCCTTGATCAACTCATGAGGACCAAATACTTAAGTAAGATTGATCTGAAGTCTGGCTACCACCAGGTCCCGATAGAACAAATAGATGTATGGAAGATCGCCTTCAAGTCAAAGGAAGGCCTTTTTGAATGGTTGGTCATGCCCTTTGGTTTGACAAATGCGCCAACCACTTTCATGAGGTTGATGGATGATATCCTATGACCATTCACCAATAATTTTGTAGTGGTGTATCTTGATGACATTCTCATTTACATCAAGACTTGGGCCGAACACTTGCAGCATATTCAACAGGTTCTACACACCCTACAACAACACAAGCTATATGCCAACTTGGAAAAATGCTCCTTGGCATGGACAAGGTCCATTAACTGGGCTACATAGTTGATCAACATGGCATACATGTGGACCCAGAAAAGATCCAAGTCATCTGTGACTGGCCATCCCCAACCACACTCACCGAGCTCCGGAGCTTCTTGGGCCTTGCCAATTTCTACCGCAGGTTCATGTTGGGATTATCCCATATTGCATGGGCCCTCAGCCAAATAACCAGGGGTGGTGGTAAGGCAAAATTTGCATGGGGGCAGTCCCAACAATAAGTGTTTGATGATTTGAAGCAGCATTTGTGCTCATCCCCAGTACTTTCACTCGCATACCTACAACAACCCTTTGAGATCAAGACAGATGCTTTTGACTATGCTGTGGGTGCCTTTCTCACTCAGCACGACCACCCCATGGCCTATCATAGTGAGACACTATTAGATGCTGTCCGTAAGTACCCAAATTACGACAAAGAAATGTACTCCATTGTGAAAGCCTGCTGCTAGTGGAGACACTACATTCTTGGGAAGGAGACAATCATCCACACTGATCATAAGCCATTGTAGTTCATTCAGACACAAGGAAAATTACAGAATGATTTCCATCAAAAGTGGTCCACATAGTTGCAACAATTCCACCTCAACATCAAGTATAAAATAAGAAGCACCAATCACGTTGCTGATTGCCTCAACAGACCCCCAGTTGTGACACTCACCACGGTGCTAGAATCTTGCGGCCATGAGACCTCTGGATGGCCCCAACTCTATGAGATAGACCTGGAATTCGCCACCACCTACCAAATGTTGGGGGAAAACACAGTTGTCGATAATTTCCACATTTAGGATGGTTTGTTGTGTCGTCTGGGCCATATCTGTGTTCCCTCAAGAGAGCAAGTGAAGTTGATCTAGGAATCCTACTATAGTCGAGTGGCAGGACACTTTACCGTAAAAAAGACAATGGTGATGCTACATAAACACTTCTACTGGCTGAAACTTCGACAGGAGGTCAGCAAGTATATCAGGTCCTGCACTACCTGCACGATTGCCAAACCAACCACTAAGAAATAGGGCCTGTACGCCCCTCTTCCTACTCCTGACAGGCCATGGGAATCCATCTCAATGGACTACATGTCTGGCCTCCCATCCACCAAGCGGGGAAACGACTTTGTTTTTGTGGTTGTTGATCGCTTTTCTAAGATGGTGATTTTGGTTTCCTGCAAGAAGAACATCAAAATAGAGGCCACTGCCAAGCTCTTCTTTGAATGAGTCTGGTACATTTTAGAATCCCACAAACCATTGTCTCAGATTGGGACAGTCAATTTCTCAACACATTTTGGTCGAGCCTTTGGTCACTACTGGATACCAAGCTCACCAAATCCACGACCTTCCACCCACAGATAGATGGCCAAACCGAGGTCGTAAATCGAATGATTGTGCATATCCTCCACATGTATAATTCACAACACCCTTGCACATGGGATGAGAGTCTTCCCTATGTCTAGCATAGCTACAACTGATCCCTGCATAGCTCAACTGGCCACAACCCCTTTCAGGTAGGATTGGGATTCCAACCATTGGGTCCCATAGATGTTGCACTTCCCCTTGTGGTCACCTTGACTGACTCATTTCCTTCTCCAACTGAAGATGACAAATCCACCCGTTTCATTGAGTGGATCCATCACATCCTCCAACAGGTTCAAGATATCCTACAGAAGTCCAATGACAAGTACAAACAACGCCATGATCAACATCGGGTGCCACATAAGTTTCAGGTGGGCGACAAAGTTTGGTTGCACTTGCAGAAAGAACGCTTTACAGGACCCCATCAGAAGCTTCCCACACTTCATTATGGGCCGTACACCACCACCAAGGCCATGGGGGATAATGCTTTTCAGCTCAACATTCCTCCTTTCCTTGGCTTGCACCTAGTGTTCAATGTGGATCTCCTTCGCCCCTATTTCCCACCATTATTGGACACCTCAGAAGTAGCAGAACAATTGAAATCAACTAAGATCAACCCCGATTGCATACAACATGCATCCACTGATCATATTGTGGAAACTCAGATCAAGGGAAATTGACAACAAAGGATCCAACTTTATTGAGTC
Organism: Picea glauca; assembly: GCA_000966675.3. NCBI lineage: Eukaryota > Viridiplantae > Streptophyta > Pinopsida > Pinales > Pinaceae > Picea > Picea glauca. Next base: position 288,257 of record JZKD02S1675125.1, on the reverse strand, counting down.
GTCAAAGCAGGGCAGCTCCTGCACCAAGGTAAGGGGCTCACCCGGGGCCATATTTAGCAAAAATTTCCTCATCTGATGGGGGACCTCATTGCAATGGAGAACATTGCTTCCTAAGGAGGGAGGATTGATTCAGGTGGATATCAGTGGCCACCCACCTTTTCCAACTGGCTTAAAATAATTTTCTGGCAATTTTGACAATTTACTATTTTTAGCAGTTTTAACTTCTGGGGCCATTTTGAGGGCCTAAATGAAGGTTTTTTTGGGATCGAACCAACTCAATGTTAGATAAATGCATGATTGAGGCCCCAAAATTAATCTCCTCAATGATACCTTTCCAACGGGCCATCATACACCTAAAACAAAGATCGTATGCAAAAGTTACGACCCCGAGAAGTTAATGTACTAACTTACCCAAACGGGGCCGACATGACTTTTGGCGCTTCATCTCCCAGGGTTAGGTTTTTGGATGTCTAGGGTTTTTGGCATTCCTGTTTATTGTAAAAATGCCTTCAGAGCCTAATTGTAATCTTCTTTTTGTGAATGAGCATAGCCGTCACATCTCTTCTCAAGGATAAGCCGCCACCATTCCAACAAGCTTTTTTCTGTTGCATTTTACAGTTTCAGCTTATTTCATTATTAAATAGAAAGCCAGTTTTACTATATCTCTATTATTTTTTGTTAAGAACCTGTTAACAATCTGTATTCATTTCATTCTACTCATAAAATCTGGATCAGAGGAGGTCCAAAATTTAGAAAACACGTCAAGAAAGACTGCTTTAGTGTCACCTGACCGAGGGGGTGATGACGAAGTGGAAGCTGAACAAAAACTAGGCAAAGTAATACTTCCTAGAGATGAGGTTGACCCATTAAACAAGAGGAAGGGCTCCCCCCTGAAACCTTCTTCCTGGAAAAAATCGAAATCCTCCATGACCAAGATGCAGACTATCCTCACCTCTGATGACTTTGACTTCCTCATAACAACCCTGAATGATTCTTCACTGGAAATAGCAGAAAAACAAGAGGCCAAGAATGAAGCAATGTATGATAGGATTGAAGTTGAACTCTGAGGAGTACAACAGGCCCTCCAGTCTAGTTGCACAGTCCAAACTGCACGTCTGCCATTGGGAACACCAGAGTTAGGAGATGAACCAACCCAACTCAACCGACTATCTGATACAGTCGAAGATCACCTTCGATGAGCATAAGAGGAAACAGAAGAAGCCACCCAGGCTTTGATGCAAGTACAAGGAGTACTTGTAGAACAATGCTCATTTGAAGAACAAGAAAATATTGCCCTCCAAGAAAAGTTCGATGAAGAAAAAGCACAGATACAACAAGGAAAATAACAGTTGCTTGCCGAGCAACTCGAAGTAAAGGAAGCATACAACAAAGCACTTTGCTCTATGATAGTCATAGAAATAAAGGCAGAAGATTGAGTTACACAACAAGTAGAAAAACTTGTAGAAGTGATCCAATAGCTACAACAATGCATTGCAGACTTAGAATTGCACGTGATGTGAGGGACCAAAGAGAAGCAACTGCCAGGAGCGCAGTTGAGAGACTAAAAACCTTTTCTATGGAGTGCAAGAAACTCACTAATCGCAGTGACCAAACCTATGAGAAACTCGCTGAGAATATATAACTGAAGGCACTAGAGTCACAGCTCCAAGAGGTGAAATATCAAGCCGAAACGATATAGGCATAGTTGAAGACCCTGTCAGCTATCGAAAGAATGAAGCAATCTCAAGAAAAATGCACCGCCCAATAATAGATTCATTCTATTCAGAGCAGAGTTATGGAAGTAACTTAGAGACTCCATCCCATACAAGATAAGGCCTACCAATTGTTGACAGAAGTTGAAAGCCGAGGAGCAGAACTAGATCAGGTTGTTAATGCAGTTGGACAATGCCTAGAAGGACCTATGAACGATGCAGTCATCCAAGAGTTTTCTGAACAAGAGGCCATAGCACAACAACAAGTCGAAGCAGCTCGAGCCAAGATCGAAGATTTTGAAGCAGAAATACCCAGATCAGAGTGACTTGGGACGAGTCACAGGTGAGTGTTGGGGGCCTGTTGGCCCTTGACCAAGTTTTGGAAGATCCTTGGTCAAGTTTGACCATTTTGGACTTCGACAGCCTGTCGAAGGAGGAGCGCAAGACGAAGCAGAGATCGTGGGATATCGACCCCTTTTTGGGTCCTTTTTGGGATTTGGGAACATGTAACAGGTATGGGAATGTCGACCCATGGGTTTACCCATGTTTAGGCCTAGTTTGTATGTATAAATAGATGCTAAAGCAATGTAGTAAGTGTTGGTGTCCAGGTATGAACGATTTATTCACCCTTTTCCTACATTAATTTATCAATCCAGGTGCATATCCTTTCAAGGCTACGCACAAGGTATATGCAGGGGCAAGAGTACAATTCGTTCTAGCCAATGGTTCATGATTAAGATTCAAACATTACTGTCAACTAGATTAACTACAATTTCCGAAAAGCACTCATAAGAATCACACACTATAACAACAAGCATAAACTAATAAATAACACTGTAACAACAAGCATAAAACTGATAAATAACATACTGTAACAACAAGCATAAAACTGATAAATAATACACTGTAACAACAAACATAAAACTAATAAATGACACACACAGGAAGATGCAACACCTGATCAGAAGAGCGGGCCCAACTCTCTGATCAGGGCTGCGTTGGTTACAGCGAAGATGAAGACAACAAAATAGATAGTATTTTATAAATCTGAAAAAGGTTATTACAATCTCAATAGGGACATCCTCAGTTACAAGAATAAACTGTCTTTTAAACATCAAAAGGGAGAACAACCTCTTTCCCCAAAACATGGTAACCATATCCCCAAAAATATACATTAGTTGGAATGACACCAGTACCAAATGGACATGATCGCGAATGCCCAAGATGGTTCAAGGATCTATGACTCCAGCTGCACGGCCTCTTTATGGCTTGGTTGTTGTTGTGAAGAGTGGATCTGCTGCGAGATGAAGCCCTGGTTTTAGTGTTGCGAATAGGTAAAACTTCGTGACTTTACTTCATTAATAAAATATTGCAATAGACAAAGGTAGGGGTATTTAAGTCATGGGTTTAGCATAGTAAACATAGGTAAATAAGTGTAAAAAGGTAAAAAAGGTAATGAAAATGCAGCAGAAAGATAGCCCGATTTGGTGCCCAACATCTCCCCCCAACTAGCCTTCCACATGCCCTCATGCAGTTCGCTGCCTCCGTAGGTCTGGATTTCACTGACTTTTGGCTTTCTGAAAATGGGCGAGATCATATTCTTTGACCATCTCTATCCCTGGAACTTTAAAACCATCGAAGGGGTGGACGTCTTCCCACCAATCTTCCAGGACGATATATGCTGGAGTGTAATCTTCTACTGGAAACCAAATAGTGGGAAATTGAAACCGGAGTCCTATCCATCGGACCCCACTTGTTCGAATACATGCCACATATCTGGGCACTCTGGGGAGAACTCGTGCAAAATTTGGTGCTCCAAAAGGTTCCCTGTTCCGGATAGCTGTAGGTGTCATCATCCACCTTTTCTGACAGCAATCAAGAGCTTCTTCATGAAATGTGACTATTTTCTTAACACAAAGATCAAGGCACCAATTTTGTGTCCTGAGCATTCTGTCTCTATTCGCCTCAATTCCCAAAAAGGTGTTGATTTTATTAAACATGGTGATTGACCTCTCAGGTTTTCCTCTTACCATAAACGACTTTGTAACCTGATTAGATTCAAATGTGTTAAAAGCCTTCTGCCAGCTGATCTGGTTGAAAGTGTAAAAGGTGAGGGCCCTTAAATGAATGTCTCCCACATATGGGACCAGATTGAAATCTCTTTCCAGGCACAACAAATATCCATTCAGGTAAAATTCACACATCAAATGCTGAGTTGGCACGTCGTGGTGCCTCATTATTCGAAGGAATTGTACACCATTTTCTATTTTATAAGTAATCTCATTTTTTATGCTCTCCATGCAGAATAGAAGGAAACATTCATGTAAGAATAAAGAATAACAAGAAGCAGAAGGGCGACATGCCATCACCTCTTGTGCCAAATTAAACATCTGCTCCTTATCTATTTTCAGCTCTGCCACTTGTTTTTCCAGCTGCTCCATCTTGAGCTGCTGCTTCGCATGACTTAATATCATGATTTCTATACACTCCACATATTTAAAAATAGTTATGGAGGCTCGTTCCTGAGTTCTTTTGATCTTGTTTTGATATTCAGCCACAGTAGATTTCCAAGTTTGCACTTCGATCGTTAAGGCATGCTCACGGTCTTCAAATAATCGCTCGACTGAGTCTGTTTGAGTAGCAGCAGAGGTTATGTCTACCTGGTCCATCTGAGTCTCTGTTCATATTCTTATGGCCTTGGAATTTCGAGCTTGCTTCTTGTATTTCTTCATCCGCTCTTGCATTTTGTGTACCCGTTTCCTTAGTTTCCTAACCTCCATATTAAGCCTCATTGTCTCTTTAAACTGTGGCTGATGTTTTTGTTTGGCTGGGAGTCCTACGACCTTCTCTCCTGGCTCTTCCATTGGCTCATTCGTCGGGACTGCTTCGTTTGGTCCCTCCTCTTTGCCTACAACTATTTCCTCTTTTTGTGTGCTCACCGCAACTGGTGGTGCCCTTGCGAGATGCTCCCCTGCTAAGGTGTCTGTTTGAGTATCATCCACCGCACATGGTTGTGGCTTCTGTGATAGAATTGGAGGAATGGTGAGATCTTCTTCTGTGCACCGAAGGGAATGAGTTCTCCTTGTTCCTCTTGGAATAAAGGAGAAAAAGGAGATCTGGCAGGGATCTTCAATATTTGGTCCCGAGGTCGATGCTGGTTCTTGTGGTTTAGTGCCAACCTCACACCCTAGTTCTGCCAACACTTCTTCCACGAGCTCTATGGTCAGAGTGGTCACGACCACTTCTTCATTCTGGTTATCCTCCTCCATCAACTCCATGGTGACAAGAGGTTCCTGTGGAGTAATTTCAGTCGCAATATCGACCAATTCAACCGCTCTTGTCTATTGTGACCCTACTTCTATGGTTATCATGCTATCAAACTGTTTTGCTAGTTCCACAAGCGAGGCTAGTTTTTGTGGGGCATCCTCGACCATGGTACTAGTGGGCCTATCTGTATCAACTTATGTTCCATGGTTTCAGATTTCTCTTGGGGAGTAGCCTCTTCTTCAAATGCTTCAGCTTCCATCTCCATCTCTTCTGGTTCCTCTTGGTCAACATAGTCATCTTCCCCTGCATTTTCCCCCTCCGTGGCTTCTGGTTCATTTTCCCTAGCAACCATAGTGGCCGCTACTTCTTCCTCTGTGGAACCCCGAAATAGTTCCCACATGATTGGGATTTTTCTGATGGCATTCATTACTAATAGCTGAACCAACCCATGGTGGGTGATGGTCGCCAATACCTGTCGCGACTCCTGAGCCAAATGTGCCATTAGGTGAAGGCTTCTCAATAAGAAATAAGGCACATTAAGTGAGAAAGCCTCTGCTTGGGGAAATCGCAGGTGAGTTAGTATTCAGAGATGGTATTTGAATATGGTGGAGTATCTCCCTTCGCAAGTCATATATCTCATGAAAAACTCTGCTACTTCCTTCCATGGATGCAGCAGTGAATTTCGGTCGTATTCTCGACCCTTCTGCACAATGCTTTCTCCTGCCTGTAAAAATGCTTCGGGAAACTCCAGAAGGCAAGACCTTCTTGAAAACCATCGTTGTCTGTTTTGAGGGAGTCCAATGACTTATGTGATGGCTTCCTCTGTTACATGAATATCAGTTCCATGGACCCGAGATCTCCCTTCTCTCAAGTTGAGTGCAAATTCCGTCACAATTTCTTTGTTCGACCCTTTCAACCTGTCAAAGTAAACATTCTAGCTTGTGTTCTCAAAGAATTGCCATACCTCTTGATTGTTCCGAACTCTCATTGTGTCTTCAGGTTCATGCTGCATAGATCGCCCACCCATTGCTGTAGAGGCAGAGTCAGCACAACGAATGCAGTTAGCTGGTAGAGGAAAAATGACAAGGCTCCAAACCGTTGGCAACTGAAATAACGTCATATTGTTTTTGGGAATGACGGATAAAACAATGCTGGTATGTTTGAAAATGATGTCAGATTGTGGTGGTACTATCAGAAATTTAATACAGCGTGTTGGGGAGGTGACTGGTTATGATTCTGCACGTACGAGTACACATTTCAACATATCAAGTTATGATTACAGGGTACCGAGATCATTGGATTCTGATTGGTGAGGATTGTGTGTCATAATTGCTTTGGTGAAAATCGTGTATCATATTTGTTCCTTTCATTGATTCTGCAATTAAATCCCAGGTATCAAAATTTCTTTCTTGGTCATTGTTATACTTGCAAAATTTTTGGACATAAGGCAATTAATTGCAGAATCAATGAAAGGAACAAATACACAATAAACATGAATGGTGTAAACAGAAGATATGGAAATAATCGTGGATTTGTCAACATAAGTTATAATTCATTTTACCCATTGATGGACAAAAATATTGTATGCTACAAATGCAATTATCTTGGTCACAAAGCACGAGATTGCAAATATATGAATGAAGATGTCCCTATGCCAACCACAGTATGGAGAAGGAAAGAGATTCCAAACAATGAAGATTGACGAATAGCATTTACCGCTGAAGCATGTAAATAAGAATATGAATGGTACATAGACAGTGGATGTTCTTCACACATGACCGAGGATCAAGACAAATTCACCAGCTTGAAGAGAAAGGATGGCAATGTTGCATTTGGAGATGACTCATTTGCCAAAATACTTGGAGAAGGTGTAGTAGAGCTTGGAAGAAAAAATTTAAAAGCAAAGAATGTTCTATTGGTTGAATACTTGAATCATAATCTACTCAGTGTTAGTAAAATGTGT
>JZKD02S1675125.1:259274-279970 GCA_000966675.3 Picea glauca | reverse complement strand
CTCTTATACTATTGTTCATTGCTCATTGGATATAGTTGAATGGTTTAAGTATAAGTTGAAAAAGGTTTTAAATTGTACTTGATACTGATTCACCCCCCTCTCAGTATCAACAGAGATATACTACCATTCATGAATATTGGGTACTTTGGTGAATAATCTTCCTTTGCTCCTTATATGACAGATGACGAGGCACCTTGAAGCAATATAATTAGAAATATTTGCATACCATGGAGTGTTAGCAGATACTTCAAAAAGATGTTCATCTAGAAAATTATCTTCAATTGGTGTATCCTTACCCTCATGTTCTATCCTAGATAAGAAATCTGCAACCACATTGTCCTTCCCTGGTTTATCTACTATAGTAATATCAAATTCCTGTAGTAGCAAAAGCCATCTTTTGATATGACCAGGGGTAACAGGTTTATTCATTAAATACCTGATAGCTACATGATCAGTATGCACAAAGGTAGGATACCCGGTAATTTAGTGCCGAAATTGATTGATGGCGTAAATGACAGCAAGGAACTCTTTCTCAGTCACTGTGTAGTTTAATTCAGCATGAGCCAAATTCTTACTAACATAGTAAACTGCATATGGTATTTTGTCCTCTTGCTATCCTAATACTGCACCAACCGCTGTTTGGGAAGCATCCGTATGAATATGGAAAGGTGATGCTCAGTCTGGCCCTCTAAGGATTGGAGCGCTACAGACCAATTCCTTAATTCGCATAAAGGCTGCATCACAGTCCTCTGTCCACAAAAAATCTGAGTCCTTTGTTAGCAATTGAAAAAGTGGATGTGCTACTTTAGCAAATTTTTCTATAAAACACCTGTAATAACCAGCACAACCAATAAAGTTGCATACCTGCGTGGGTGTTTTGGGTGTCGAGAAATGTTGAATTACCTTTGTCTTTGCTGGATCCATCTGAATTCCTTCAGCTGAGAGAAAATGTCCCAGAACAATACCCTCTTCCATCATCATATGGCATTTTTCCTTACTCAACGACACATGCACTTGTATACACCTTTCAAGAACTTTTTCTAAATTTTCTACCCCTTCAAGAAATGAATCCCCATATGAAGTAAAGTCATCCATGTAGATTTCAACACTGTCATTTATCAAATCAGAGAAGATTCCCAAAATTGCTCTCTGGAATGTTGCGAGAGCATTACACAGGCCAAAAGGAAGGACCCGGTATGAAAATTTTCCCCAGGGGCATGTGAAAGTGGTTTTATCCTGATCTTCAAGAGCTATCTGGATCTAGTTATACCCACTAAACCCATCTAAAAATGAAAAAAACTTTTTGCCAGCCAATGTGTCCAGAACTTGATCAATAAATGGCAAAGGAAAATGATCTTTCTATGTTGCCTTATTTAATTCTCGATAATCGACGCATATTTTCCATTTACCATTTTTCTTAGGGACCATTACTAATGGGGAGACCCATTGGCTATCTGAGATGGGGTAAATAAAACCTACGTCTAGTAATTTCTGAAGTTCTTCTTTTTTCAATGCGGGGTTCATCCTTCTTTGAGGTTGTCTCATAGGACGACAATCCTCCTTAATGTATATATGATGGGTACATGAATTAGCAGGGATCCCTTTCATATCTGTATAATCCCAGGCAAAGGCCTCTTTGTGCTTCCAAAGGACATCCACGAGTTGCTTCTTCTGGGATTCTGACAGGGTTGGATTAATATTTAGGGTTTTCCTTGGTTCTAGTTCTACTGGGACACTTTCACTGGGTGTGTCAATAGGTAGCTGCTCTGATCCTTCTGCTATTTCAATTGTTTCCTGAGTTTCATAGCTTAGGATAGATTCTAGGAATTGTTGATTTTTTTCAGAAATGGAGCAAGGATCATTCATAAAAGAGGTAATTACATCATCTTCTGATTCTATTTTCAATTGAAGGGCTTGTCCAATAGTGAGAAATGGCCTCAATTCCTCATTTTCTGTTTCAGACTCTTTCCTAGATAAAATTTTCTTGTTTCCTGCTGGTTTTACGGATGGGTTTGGTTCTGCAGGTGGGTGTAACACTAAGTTCTTAATGTTGTGCCCTTTGGAAATAACCATGTACCCTGATCGACACCTTATGTAAGCATCTGTATTAGCCAGCCAAGGTCTACCCAAAATCAAAGGATGGCCACCCACCGAAGATTGCATATGTAAGACCAGGAAATCTATGGGATAGTGCCATGAATCTACTGAAATTGTTACATCTTCCAACTTTCCTACAAGTTTGACTGTGGACCAGTCTGCTAATTCCAATACTATAGGTGTATGTTTCAAGTTACAAAGACCTAATGCATGCATGGTTTCAGTGGTGATAACATTAATGGCAGCACCCAGGTCTACCAACACATTCAGAATCTGTACCCCATTAATTTGTACTGGCAGAATTGGGTTCCTTGGATCTCCATACTTTTCGGCCATTGACTTTCGTGTCATGAAATCTGTTACTTTTCCCATAACATGAATGGTAAGGGGGTCTTTGGATTTCTTTACAGATTTCTTTGAACAATATTCCCTAAGAGTCTTTGCATATATTGGCACATCCTTCATAGCTTGTAACAAGGGAATTTTAACAAATAAGTTCTGCAGTTCTCCTAATAAATCAAATTCATCTTGAGGGCTCGATTTACTTAAAGTTAGTCTCTCTGGGTAAGGTGGTTCAGATTGATGTTGCTTTACAGGAGATGCCTGGTTTCTATCAGTTTGTTTTGGCTCTTTACTAATTGGTTATGATTCCTTACCTTCACTATCGAGTTGTTCAAGGATAATTGGAGGAGTTTGAACATTAACTGTCTGCCCTGATCGTAGATTCATTTCATACAACTCTGCAGTGGAAATGCTATATGAAGGTAGGTTAAGAATGTCAGTTTGATGAACTCCCCTTCTATTAGGATTCAGATCAGGTTGGATTGGGAGTTGAGGACAAGCAGGTTGGTTGCCTGGAGGCACATTAGAGGGCAGTTGTAGTTGCTGTTGTGGCATCGATTGAGGAAACTGCCCAGGAGGGGGTCCTCGCCAAGTTGGAGCCCATGGGGAGCTTGAACTAGCTTGAGGGTTCCACTGCTACCACGGTGGGAACTGGTATTGTGGCCACATGGAAGGATAGGGCATGGACTAAGGATTCATATTGGAATTATTGAAATAATGAGATGGATCTGAGTACATACCTTGATTTCCCATTGGTGGTCGAGGTTGCCATGGCTTTCTAGACCCCATGAGGTACAGTTACTCCATGTCTTTCCCTGTTCCTTAAAATACTTCTTTCAGGCCTAATAGGGAGGGGCATGAGTTTGTTGCATGATTTAGCTCACAGATTGCACATTCCTCTATGGATTTTAGTGGACATTCCCTCTCTAGATGCTTCTTTCTACACATTGGGCATAATATTGCCATGGTCCTATCCAATTCCAGCTGCTTCTGTTTTACTTGCAGCGTATCCATCTCTACTGACAGGGTGCTGAGGATATCTGTCCTTAGATTGTCTAGCAGGTTTCCGATTTCTGTTTTCGTAACACCTCCGCCAGACCCTTTTACTGAGAAATTTCCTTGTTTGTTTCTTGCAAGCCCCCTTGAGCACTGAATGCATAATTTGCAGATACCTTCGAAGCTTTCCTTAGAGATGTCTCCTTTTCCCACAATGTTCAATAGTTCCATTGAGTCCTCACGGAAAGATCGGAGGAGGATTATTTTTAGATTTTCCTTATCCAGGTCAGACTGACCTGACCTCTGTAAAGTGTACTTGAATCATTCCACACAATCTTCCAAACTCTCATCTTCTTTCTGTGCAAACTTGAAAAGCTCTTCCTTAATGTTCCGAGATTTACAATAATCCTAGTATTTTTCCAGAAAAGCTATCCGCATATCATCCCATGTGGAAATAGTGCTTCCTCTAAGGCCCATAAACCATCGTAGAGCCATCCCTTTTAATGTAGAGGGATTTTTTTTTAACTTTTGGGCTTCTGTCGTATAGTCATACCCTCAACACACTATGTCGAATTTGAATAGAAATGTGTTGGGATCTTATGAAACAAGCCCATGAAAGTTTGGTAAGGCTGCTAATGGGATAGGCTTAGTGGGCGCACCAACTCCCAGGTTTCCAATTGGAAACTCGACAATGGATGTTGTGGGAGCCATAAATATCTTCCAATAACTACTGGGTATTTCACCAGACTCTGTAGGAGGTGGCTGAGACTTCCTTACCCCTTGGATCCGAGTTTCTTTGGCAGCACTTCCCCGGTCCCTTCGTGACGCAAATATTCCTTTGATCCCTTCTCCTACGTTTTGATGACTTGATCCCTCGGCTACAACCTCCTCTCTCTTGCTGGAGTGGTCTGACTCTGTCGAGGTTCTACTTGTGACCTCTTCCCCTTTTGTTACCAGCATAAGATTTCCTTGGTCAGGTATGCTACTAGATGTTTCTTCAACTGCTGGAGGGACCTGCTGTGTTGTATCACCCAAGAGTGATGTAGATAGCATTGGTTGGTCTACTGATTGTCTCTCAGACTTCACTCTTCATGCCCTTGGTCTCACGGCTACGCGAGATGATGTTTCTGACTTAGCCTTTTCAATAATCTGCTGGATGTAGGTCTTTCTTCCCAAATCTGGTTTTCCCTTCTTTGGGGCTTTCCCTCTACCCCCGTTATCCAGTTCTTTGTTCATACAAGTGTTGGTATGATGGAGGGTCTTGACATGAAACTACAATGCTTTAGTCTTGAAGTAAGGTGTCAAAGGACCATTCCTTCCCCAAGACAAAATATCTTACAAAAAGAAAGACAGCTAAAAAAAACAAGAATCTAGGGTTCAGGGCCCAGAGCAGGGCGTCAAAGGACTCTTCCCTCCCCTGGACAAGAACAAAACACACCATGGAAAAGACCTGATACTTTCTAAATCTGAAGCAGGGTGTCAAAAGACTCCTCCTTCCCCAGGGTAAAAGCTAGGATTTCCAAAAAAAAAAAACACAAGGGTTTGAAAGAAATAAATCTAACTCAGGGTCTAGAGCAAGGTGTCAAAAGACTCCTCCCTTCCCAGGACAAGAGATTGACAAAAGAAAAAAAAGCAAAAATAAAAACAATTGGAAAGATCACCTACACTTAGGACCTGAAGCAGAGTGAGAAAACCCGTTCTCTCCCTAGGATGAGAGATTGACCCTCTGGTTGGTCCGGATCATTATCTTGCACCTTGTTATCCTCCCTGGAAATGACGCCAAAATGTTGGTGTCCAGGTATGAACGATTTATTCACCTTTTTCCTACATTAATTTATCAATCCAAGTGCGTAAACTTTCAAGGCAACGTGCAAGGTATATGCACGGGCAAGAGTACAATTCATTCTAGCCAAGGGTTCATGATTAAGATTCAAACATTACTGTCAACTGGATTAACTACAACTTCTGAAAAGCACTCATAAGAATCACACGCTGTAACAACAAGCATAAACTAATAAATAACACTGTAACAACAAGCATAAAACTGATAAATAACGTATTGTAACAACAAGCATAAAACTGATAAATAATACACTATAACAACAAAAATAAAACTGATAAATGACACACACAGGAAGATGCAACACCTGATTAGAAGAGCGGGCCCATCTCTCTGATCAGGGTTGCGTTTGTTACAACGAAGATGAAGACAACAAAATAGATAGTATTTTATAAATCTAAAAAAGATTATTACAATCTCAATAGGGACATCCTCGGTTACAGGAATAAACTGTCTTTTATACATCAAAAGGGAGAACAACCTCTTTCCACAAAACATGGTAACTGTATCCCCAAAAATATACATTAGTTGGAACGACACCAGTACCAGATGGACAGGATCGCGAAATGCCCAAGATGGTTCAAGGATATGCTACTCCAGCTGCGCGGCCTCTTTATGGCTTGGTTGTTGCTGTGAAGAGCGGATTTGCTGCAAGATGAAGCCCTGGTCCTATTCTCCAGAAGCTGTGGTCAAACTTTCATTTTAGTGCTGCGAATAGGCAAACTCCGCAACTTTACTTCAATAATAAAATATTCCAATAGAAAAATGTAGGGGTATTTACCTCACGGGTTTAGCATAGTAAACATAGGTAAATAAGTGTAAAAAGGTCAAAAAGGTAATGAAAATGCGGCAAAAAGATAGCCCAATTTGGTGCCCAACAGTAAGTACGAATGGATAAGTGCTAGACCTAAGTGAATGAAGGACTGTAAATTCTTTGTGCATACTGTGTGAGACTTGCAGAGCTATGTGCAAGTAATTGTAAGAAGGCTTGGTGCTGTAACCTAGCTAGAAGAAGGAAGATCTAGCGAAGTGAGCATAGATCTCCTGTCTTATGCAGAGTAGGATCTTGATGCTATGTGCCTGTAAGAATCTTGACCAAAGATAATAAAGAAGAAGAGTTGGTGGACGTAGCCCCAGGGTGGGGGTGAACAACATATATGCTGTGTTGCTCTGCTTTGTGCGATGTGATAATGTGTTTATGTCTTTACTTGCTAAGTGCTTCAATATAGATAAATAGAGTTGTTTATGCTTTGTGATAATAATGTATATGGAAGCTAGAACTTACTTATGTGAATGTGCTTAGTGCTTGAATCTGTTAGATCTGACATGTTCTTGTTATGCTGAGTGTTATTTGATATTGGATCTGGTTGAATACTGCGATGCTTTGTAATTAGGGTTTGTCTGCGTTGTTACCAAGAATTGGATATTGATGAAGGTTTACTGCTAAGTGTTGTATTAAATACTAGAATCATAGATCTGTGTCCTAGCTAAGGTTGCATACATCTGATTCCTGCAACCACCCTTGCCTCTACCTCAGGTGAGACTTTATCTACTTCACGGGTGTTGCTGAAAGGGTAGGTAGTTAGGGTTTTGTTGGTGCGCTGTTGTAGAGTTGAACCCTGGGTCTGCCCCTTTGACAACAATTCATTTTGGGGATACAAAGAAAATGCAGAGAGTGAACAAGAAGATGAGAATCTTGAAAAGTTGAAGCATGTTGAAACTGAAAATAACAAGCTTAGAAACACAAACAAAATACTAAAAGGTGAATTGAGTAGTTGTGAAGAAGAGAATTACAAGATTGAAAATATCATTTATAGCTTGAAGGAACAATTAAAAGATTATGAGAAATTGAAAGCATAATTGGATCACATAAAAGGGGAGCTACTATTGACAATAGAAAAGTTGAAGAAGCTCGAAAAAAATATTGAAAAAGTATATGAGATCATTAGCAGTCAAAGATATCCAAACAATAAGACATGACTAGGATACAATGATAGTTTGAAGACAACAAAACAAGAGATGGAAGATGAAAATGATGAAACAAACACTCCAGGAGAAGTTAAACAACAAGATAGAAGACTAGAATTCAAAAGGAATGAGACATCAAGAAGATCCTCTCCCATCGGGTATGAAAGTATTCATTATGAAGGAAACTATAGAATAATATATTGTGAACCTAGATGGACCACACCACAAAGAATATCCGTTACTCCCAGGTATCAAAATTTCTTTCTTGGACATTTTTATACTTGTGGAAATTTTGGACACAAGGAAATCAATTGTATAATCAATGAAAATAATAACTACACAAGCTACATGAATGGTGCAAATAGTAGATATGGAAATGTTTGTAGACCTGTCAATATAAATTATAATCCATTTGACCCATTAATGTATCAAAATATTGTATGTTACAAGTGCAATAATCTTGTTCACAAAGCATGAGATTACAGAGAGATGAAGGAAGATAATCGTATGCCAAATGTCCCTATACCAACTACAACATGGAAAAGGAAAGAAATTCCACACAATGAAAACTGCCTAATAGCTTGGTCGCTAAAGAATGCAAAGAAGAATATGAATGGTTCATAGACAGTGGGTGCTCATCTCATATGACCGGAGATCAAAGCAAATTTGTCAGCTTGAAGAAAAAGGGTGGAAATTGTTGCATTTGGACATGACTTATCTACCAAAATACTTGGAAAAGGAATTGTAAAGCTTGGAAGTGAAAATGTAAAAGTAGGAAAAGTCCTATTGGTTGAAGATCTAAAGCATAATATCCTCAATGTCAGCAAAATATGTGATCAAGGATACACTCTTACGTTTGACTCTTGAAAATGTAAAATAAGAGAAAACAACTCAGGAATATTGGTTGCAACTGCAACAAGAAGACTAAACAACATATACATTCTAGACTTGAAGAAAAGAGAGAAGACAAAAGCCACACAAAAGGATTCCAAGGAAGAAAAAGTCCCAAAGAAAAAAAATAAGGATGAAGTATTATTGAGTGCCACATGTTTAGGGGGAGCAGCCCCAAAGAAGAAGGTCATCTTATGCCATTGAACTCACGGGGAGCAACCCCATCCTTTTCCATTGATGTTAAAGGGGGACAAAAATTGGGATCATGATTATAGGGGGAGAATGAGTGTTCCCATCAATGACAAAGGCAAAGATTGTTGGAAGAATGGTTGTTTTCATTGATGTCAACCCTAGTCATTGGTTGTGGACCCCAAGATTGATGAAGGTATTTGGACATGAAGGACAATGCACATGCAGATACAACACCCATGGATGGATAGTATACATCATGTTGTTTCCAGTGGTAGGTGGAACATCACGGTTGAGGAGAAATGAATTTTTGAAGATGATAGAGTGAATTGAAGAAGGAAGTACATGTCGGCCCTGAAGATAATTAAAGAAAAGAATTACAAAATAAGAAAGTGTGAGGTCGAACCTAATGTTAAAAGGAAGTGAAATAAAGGGTATAAATAATCTCATTAAACATTCATTTTTCAACACACAATTTTTTTAATGAACAAGGAGATATAATTCAAATTTCAGAGGAAATCTGAAGTAAAGAAGGCTGAATTTCAAGGGAGGATGAAGTCTTTTGGTGATCTGTTCTAAGGTATGTTATTTACAGGTCATCTTACCATTTTATTTATAATTTTTTTTCTAGAATGATTCAGATGGTGAAATTGGTATGCTATTGAGAAGACATATCTAGGTACCTATGGTAAAAATTGCAGCTCTTTATTCGCTACAATTTTGGAGATACACTCTATGGAAAATAGGGTTTTTGACTAGTCCTGAAGCTAGTCATAAACATGTGTTCCAGGTAAAACAGTCATAACGTCTTCATAGAAAATCCAAATAAAGTGAGACCAATTACACTAGAAAGAGTACAGGATTTAGTTTCCTGTGTATGAATTTTAGAATCTTATGTTAAATATTGAGCACAGGGAATGTTGTACAAGTTCACTCTCCTGAATAAACCATAATTGAATAAGGTCTACCATTTTTTCTATAACTCCTTTTCTGGGAGGATTCAAGGAGTGAAACTTAGAGGAGATTCAGAGAATACATTGAGTAATATTATCTATAGGATCATAGTATTCCAAGAAGTGAATAATTGCATAAGTTGAATAAGTCTCAGGAAGCATTATCAAGTTCTATGTGATGGTTGGTTGATGGTGATAATTTAATGTAAAGTTTTATTATCTCTCATATATTCTTGGGTGGAAGGAAGGGGAAAGGATGGAGAGGTCAAACCTCTCTTGATATTGGAGGATTGTATCTTCCTTTTGGAGGTTTATCTGTCCTTTATATTTGGAATTTGTAGCTACCTTGGAAGTCATTACTTCCCTTGAACAATAACTATTGATTATTTCTCATATATTGTGCATGGTGTATTGTGGTGTATTAGTGTAACTCTTTTACTATTGTTCATTTCTCATTGGATATAATTGAATATATAATCTGGTTGAAGTATAATTTGAAATTTTTTTCAAGTTTTACTTGATACTGATTCACCCCCCTCTCAGTATCAACATAGACTTGGATACAATCATACAGAAAAGGGATCAAGCTCCAAAACAACAGAGAAAGAAAAATATCCAAAAATCTATGCAGAAACAATCAAAGGGGATAGGAAGATCTACAAGGAAGATTATAGGGACACTCCTCCTTCGAGAAGGTTCATATTTCAGAATCAACAACCGACATATGGGCCTTATGAAGAAGAAGGATTCATAAGAGAAACTCGTTTAAGAAGATCTTCAACTCCCAGTTATCAAACTATCTTTTTTGGTTTATGTTATGCATGTAATAATTTTGGACATAAAGTTACAAATTGAAGAGATAACAGCAGGAACATAAACAACTTTGAAAGTCATACACAAAAGGGTTATCCAAGAAGGCCTAGTGAAACAAAAAGTAGAAGTTACAATAGGTTTGAATCATTGAGCATTGAAGTGAAATGATACAAGTGTAACAACTTTGGACACATGGCCAAAGATTGCAAAATGACAATTCCTCCTAGAGAACCACAACATAATGACAAAAATCACAAACATGAACCTTAGAAGAGAACATGGATAAGAAAGAATAATCAATATAGCAATGAAGAATGCACACTCGCTCTACAAACTAATAAAAATAAATGTGGTTGGTATGTTGACAGTGGTTGTTCAAAACACATGACAGGTGATAAAGACAGGTTTCTTACATTAAGAAAGGAAAGAGATGGATCAGTCTCCTTTGGAAATGAGGATTCGGATAAAATCATTGGAAAATGAACGGTCATAATTGGAAACAAGAATACCAAGGTAGAAAATGTTCTACTAGTAGAATATATGAAACATAATATTCTATGTGTGAGTCAAATATGTGACCAAGGTCATAAAGTTACTTTTGATTCACAAAAGTGGGAGATAAGAAAATAAGGTTTAGGAAAATTGATGGCAACAACTGTAAGAACTTCAAGCAACATATATGTACTAAGTGAATTTGGAAATGAAAAGTGTTGTCTAGGAAAAGAAGATGAAAGTTGGCTATGGCACAGAAGAATGGGTCACATACACTTTGATAACCTTGTCAAATTCAGAAAAAAGGAAGCAGTTAGAGAAATGCCGCAGATTATGAAACCAACCAACACTTTATGCAAGCATTGTCAATAAGGAAAGCAAACAAAGTCCAGGTTTAAATCAAAAGAATATTCAACGACAAGACCACTGGAAATTGTGCATACTGATCTAGTTGGACCAACTACAACAAAGGGTTTAAAAGGTGAGAAATACTTTATGTTATTAGTTGGTGATTATATAAGAATGACCACAGTTTTCTTTCTAAGGAATAAGTTAGATGCTTTTGAAAACTCGAAGGTCTAGAAGGTAATGGTTGAAAATGAAATGGATTCAAAAATCAAATGTTTGATATTTGATCATGGAGGAGAGTTCACTTCAAAGGAATTTATGGACTACTGCAACAAGCATGGAATAAAAAGACAATTCTTCGTTGCTAGGACACCTCAACAGAATGGAGTTGTTGAAACAAAGAACATGACAGTATAGGAAATGGCTCAAACAATGTTAATGGATTCCAAATTGACAGTTATCTTTTGGACACATGCAGTGCATACAACGGTTCACACTCAAAACAGAGTAATGCTCTAAAACAACACTGACAAAACTACATATGAGCTATGGAAAGGAAGACCAACAAATGTGAAGCACTTCAGAGTATATGGAAGCAAATGCAACATCAAAAGAGAAGATGGAAGAATGGGAAAGTTTGACCCTCACGTGGGCAAAGGAGTACTTGTTGGTTACTCAAGTACAAGGAAATCATACAAGTGTTACAATTTGAGGTTGAACAAAGTTATGGAAAGCATCAATGTAACAATTGATGAAACAAATGGACGCGAATTAAAGGAAGAAGAAAATGAATCAATGGAACAACTTTACGAAGAAGAAGTATAAGATGAAGAAGAAGTAGAAGGGGAAGATGAAGAGGATCAAACAGAAGTAGAAGAGAAAGTTCAACAAGTGCTTCCAAAGACACCTAGTGTTGTTGGGAAAAACACCCTACGGACTAGCAAATTAGGGTTAGACTTTGCATGCAGATTTGACCGAATAGAAACTACTTTTTTACCTACATCCCAAGATTTAAATCCCTTTTTCTTAGTAAATGCATGGAAAAGGACCACCTACCTTATTATCGGCATTCGATGTAGATCCTCCATTGTGCTTGATTACTTGTTTGTGCTGCTCCTTCCAAAGATGACCTGCACTCAAGATAAACAACAACTATGCATGCATGCCACTTCTATACTCAAGGGTTAGAAATCAAACATAAACTAATAGAATCATAGACAGTTCATGAATTGGGACGGGAAAAGCATTCTTTTTATTACATAAAATGAATCAACTTACAAAAGCTGAGACCGGCCATCGCTCCTTGAACCTGATCCTGGGATCCTCTTCTTCTATCCTTCAACTGCTTTGCGTTAAATCTCCTTTGGCATGAGGAAAGGCTAAAGGGTTGGGACAATGGAATACGTAAATGGGCAGAGTTTCTTCGCTATATTTTTTCCTCTTCCAAATGATAACCCTACCCCTTCTTTTATAGGCTAGAAGGAGCTAGGGTTTTGGACAAAGCCTTGGCCATGCATGGCCGAGAGTTTCAGTTAACTCACCCATAGCTTTTTGTTCTATTGGCAAATTTCCTTTTTTCATGCTTTAGTAGGTACACGCGGGCTGTTGTGAGCCAACCAGTGTGTACACGCGTGCAGTAATGGGTTAGGGCACATGGGCCTTTACACAAGAGGATTTTTAAAGAATTGTTCAACAAAGTTTTGGCAAAGAAGGGAAATGAGTTGGCCTGATGCCAGGTAAACATATGTGGTGCAATTTAGGGTTATAACAGATGCCCCCTAATGTGTGAGGTTAGAAGAGCATCTGATGGTCGAAATACATTACCAATATTTACTGACATGCTGAACGAGTGAGCCCAAGGATCAGGAACCAGGAGGTGCCATCTACAAAATAACAAATGTCTCACCAAGGCGGGCATACCCATGCTTGGGATAAAATCGAACCATGGCTACCAATCAAATACACTGTAGATCCATGTTAAATAACTATAAAGAGTAGCCGCGAACAATACACAGCTGAGCTACATCTTGAAATCAGAAATATATACATGTAGAGTATCCATCTTCCAAAAGCTGATTCAGCCTGACGGCTAGAGATGATATCTTCAAAGCTCGAGCAACAATTTCAAAATCTTTAAAACTTGGGTAGGAGTGTAATATGAGTGTACGAATGCACTACCCAGAGGTCTTCGATAGTTCTTCGGTCATTGACATGATAATCTTGATGATCAGAGGGAAGGCTTCAATGATTTCAAACAAGGACTTGATTGGGTGTTCGGGATGGTTGGGTATGCGGACAAGAGACATTTTGTAGAGGGGCTGACTCAGGCTTAGTGACAAACTTCCCTTGGACAATAGCATGACACGTGATGAGACTCATACAACATATATTTTAATCATAAGTCTACAAAGCAGGAGGCAATGCAAACTCTCCATATGTTTGGAAGAATAACCAAATGGTGGAGGACACAACTCTATATAGTGAGAAAAGCTTCCTAAGGTCATACTACATCCCATAGTCTGATGATCAAACAAACATATGTGCTTTATCCAAGGGTGACTCATCATGCTTCCAATAAAGAAAATACTTTTCCCATCCTCTTTTTGGGGTATATTTGATTTTTTTTTCTTTTCGATAATTTTGGAAAAAGAATAAAGGAATATTACGTTACAATGGAGGAACGACTATTGAAAACATACAAGCTCAACACACAAGGACAAGACTGATGTTCTGGTAAAATGATACTCGGGAAAAATCCTCCGGCGGCCAAAGGTGTTAAGATGCAGAAGCAAACTGTCACAAGGTTGGTGGATAAGGTATGAAAATGTGGTTGATAAAACACATAATGGTAACGTCCTTCGATGTAAGTTTAACGAGCCCAAAGAAGGTAAGTGCGGTGGTTTTTCATATTTAGAGAGTTTGAAAAAACATAAAAGGAGACTCTATTGGGGTACCTTTTTCGAAGATAGTCTATTCAATTCGAAAAAGGGATAAACTAGCACCGATTAGACGTCGATTCAAAACCATTTTAATGAGTGTGACAAGGACAAGATCACTCGACTATTTTTTCACTTTTAAGGAGTCTGAAAAAAGCTTAACTATGGACTCCGTCAGGAATATTCTTTTGGACCAATTTAACGAGTGTGAAAGAATAAGGTCACTCGACGATCTTTTCAATTTTAGGGAGTCGGAAAAGAGCTTAACTATGGACTCCATGGGGGCTTCTTTTTCGTAAGTTTAGTCCCTCAGGTTCGAAAAAGGGATAAAATTATACCTGAGAGTACTCTTCTAAAGAATGAAAATTCGATAGAGTATACCTTTGTTCGTACAGTTGACCGTCCGGACTGAAAAAGGGGTAAACTACCGCCGGACAGACATGACTTCAAATTTCAGTTTAACGAGCGTGAAAGGCCACAAGATCGCTCGGCAATATTTTCATGTTGAAAGGGTCTGAAAAGGGCTTAAAAGAAGACTCATTTAAAGAATGTTCTTCTGAACCAATTTAACGAGTGTGAAGAAACAAGGTCACTTGACAATCTTTTCATCTTTAAGGAGTCTGAAAAGGGCTTAAAGAAGACTCCATAATGGTTACTCTTCTCAGTTAATCCGGACGAGATCAAAAAGCATAAATGCAGTCTCACTGGATGTTTCTTTCAGATCTCAAAGCGAGCTTGAAAAACAACAAAGTTAGCTCATGATAGACTCTTTGTGGGTTGATGCATGAGATCTCCTCGGGGGAGCTGTATGTTCCAATGAAAACATTGTCTATGACGCCAGGGGTTCTGGAGATATTGATAGGTATCATTTCAACAATGGTTGCCATATTATCCTCAACATAGATCTTGTGTGTAGCTAAGGGATTAGTATGACAAGACCTATCTCCAGTCATAGTCACGGTGAATTCTCCTGCTTTGATTTGGCTTAACTTTGGGAGGAAATATGATCTATGATGAAGATCTTCCCAAGGTTTGTCTGGACTAGTCATTGCTTCGATTACTGCCTCGTCAGAAGGCAAGACTAAGTCTAACGAATCAAATTTAGTGAGGGAACCCTGAGCCCAAATAGGCTCTAGAAGTGGATCTAACTCTTGTGCAGGAGTCAGATCAGGGTTAGCTGAAGCTTGCTGGACTAAAGAGTATGCCACCTCAGCGACAGACAAGGGCATGGACATGCTGGAGTGCCCTGTCTCATCCATCGTGGCTGATGGGGAAGGAAGAATCCAAGGATCCTCAAAGTAAGTCATGCGAAATGATGAAACTTGAAAAATCTCAACCTTATGGTGATTAGATATAAATTTGATATCATCGTGAGGAGGTGGGTAATAGAAGGTACCATCAAGGATGGGCAAAAACCAACTCCTATGTTAACGACACTTGGTTGAGGATTATCAATCATCGGGATCGTGGATGCCCCCAAAGCTAGGTCAGGTTCAGAGAAAGACAGTTGATCAATTGTCACTATCCGACCCTCATGTAGAAACAACAAGACTCAAAAAACTGTAGCAACCACAACTTTCATAGCATAAGTCCAACTCCATCCTAACAAGAGGTTATAGTCAAGGGGAGATTCGACTACCTCTACTTTGACACACACGGTTTTCCCTCCTAACTGCACAGGGAAAGAAGGAACGATGCCATGTGGTCGGAACGAATGACCATCAAAAGCAGTGAGGAGAGTAGGTGATGGAGACAAAACGGGCTGGCCAATGGCCTTCCAGCATGCTAACGACATAACGCATGTCGAGGCACCCTCGTTGACCACTGTGTGGAAGATATTCCAAGTAAAATTTTTCATGGGATGAGCCACCACTATCTGAAATGCTATGTGGTAAGGCAGTTGAGTTTTTAAGTCAGTTGTATCTAACATGATGGTGCCTGGATTACAAGTCTCAGTAGAGCCCAAAGCGGTTAACAAGGCTTTCCTCTAAGCAGGGCAACTTTGGAGGACCTCTAAAGCAGACATCACACAAGGGGTTTGTGATAAATCCTCCACCACAGAGTAATTCTGGGTGGCCCTTGCATTTGGATTGTGAGAATCTTTTTTAAATGCACCCTTTGGAATGCGTTCCATTGTTTCTCCCAACATCTTCTCAATCTGTAGAGGAAGAGATGGGAGATCAACTTCTTTACCCTTCTCAGAAGTGCTTGGTTTACTATAGTTGTGTTCTCTAGTTGATATGAAATCATCACCCCTAACCATATATACATTCACGGATGAGGGATTGTTTGGAGTTGGGCAGGTTTCTTGGCTGCTCCCTTCTGTGCTTGTAGAGGCTTGAGTTAGATTTTGCCCATGTTGAAAGGGATTAGTCAACACTGCCTGTTGTTGTTGTGT
Organism: Picea glauca; assembly: GCA_000966675.3. Classification (NCBI taxonomy): domain Eukaryota; kingdom Viridiplantae; phylum Streptophyta; class Pinopsida; order Pinales; family Pinaceae; genus Picea; species Picea glauca. Next base: position 263,707 of record JZKD02S1675125.1, on the reverse strand, counting down.
GACAAAATTTTGAGTCTCTGCAAGTCGAGGACAAAGATGGGTCGAGTGGTCTTCCACGCAAAAGTTGCATGGATACCTCACCCTCCGTTTTTTTGTGTTGTCCCCGCCAACATTATCAGTGGGTTTTTTTATCCCCCTTACCCTTCTTCTATTGTTTTTTCTTCCCTTTAGGCTACTGGGTGGCCTTTGAGTTAGTCCACTGCATGGTGTGTACTTCTAACGTTTGGGTAGGGGGAGAAGCCAAAGAAGTAGTTTGGTTGGCCACTATGTGTTGTATGGATAACTGTTGCAACTATTTTGTCAATTGCTCACTGGGCTTAGTTTGTGCTGAACCAACAATGCCATTGGCATGTGGTCTAGCTCTCTGTCTAGTTTTATCCAGTATCGAACGTGGTGCATTGGGAAAGATGTTGTATAATAAACCAGACTGAGACTAGATGAGCTCAAACTGTTGAGCCCTCATGATGGAATCTTCTTCAGAGAAAACTCTGGATGTCGTGACGTCTTTGGATAACTGTGGGACCAAAGACTTAAGGAACCACTCAAGCATGAATGCTGGTGGGACTGATACTTTGATTAAACTCTTCCAGCGTCTCCACTCTCAGATATGATCAGAGATATGGTCTGCCGTTGTCTGTTCGAAATTGGTGAGCAGCTCTGTGCCAGCGTTGTATCTCACAGGTAACTGGAAATGGTTAAGGAAGGCCATCACCAGTTCGCCAAAAGAAGAGTATCTTGAGCGATCGAGCTCGATGTACCATTTTGCGGCACTCCCAATAAGAGTACGTTGAAACAATCACAACTGTACGGAGTTATATTTTAATGAGTTAGATGAGCACCAAAGATGAAAGGTAGTCAGATGATCACTTGTATCTTCATTAGGCTTGGCTTCCAACTTGGGAATATCCGAAGGAAACTTCATCGGCATAGGAGGCCAACGTGGATCGTGACAAATAGGATCATTCAACAACCTTGTCAAATCTAGCAAGTGTAAAGTCGCAAGGAATGGTAGTTTGGGTTGCTGCTGATAACCTGGGAAAAAGGGTCTTGGAGTTTGACTGGCACCAGGTTGCTAGGAAAAGTTTGGGTGCTGGCCCGGGTTCTGGTAGAAACCATGGCCCTAACCAACATAAGGATTTTTCATTTGTGGAGACATCATCGGTTGATTTCCAAAAAAGGACATAGAGTGTTGGGCATGCATTGTATTTGCAGAACTTTGGGAAGGATTACCCCATGCCGGTCCTGCGAGGAGAGGCATAGTGGTCTGTCCAGGGTTCCATTGACTGTTGAAAGAATTACCCCAGAACGACATTCTGGAGGAGGGAATGGATTCTTGTCTTGAATTCCAAGGTCCTGTTATGTGTGCCCCTTATGCAGGAATAGTACCCTGCGCATGAGTAGATTGTCCAAAAATGGGGTTGCCCCCAGACGAGAAAGAGACTGAAGAGAAAGTGTTGTTACCAAACGTTCTGTTCTAATAAAATGGTGTCGAACCTACGGACATACTGTGCGTAGGTGGTCCCTGACTCCCGGATCCAAATAAACTATTGTGTGTAGGTTGCCCGACAGATTGCTGATGCGGACCACCAAGCGAAGGGGACGAAGGAGGGATATGACCTCCTGCGTAAGGAAAAGTGTTAAAAGGGACAAGAGTGCCCCCAAGGTGACCTTGCAGAGGAGCGCTAGAGCTTCATGCCCCCAGACCCAAAGTATGTAAAGTGGAGTAGGTTAGTACATGACTTGTACCCGAACTAGGAATACCGTATGAGAGTGGAGGGCCTGTCGCACTAGGTGTGAAGGGGGTTGTGGCCACCGCCATAGATGGGTTCGGTCCACTGTGCGACATAGTTGTGGCTGAGACCATGGTGGCTTGGACCGATGATGGTAGGTTAGGATATGAATCTCCTATGGTGGAAACTGTGATGGGAATTGAGGAAATCCCATAAGGAGTAACAACATTTGTTTCCATTGTTGTGTGAGGCACTATTTGACATGCGTGAAATTGGATTGGTACAATAAACGGTGCCAAGATATCAGTGGTTGGGGTTTCAACCGAACCAAGAGCAGCTGTGTCAAGGTCCAAAATGGTTGATTCCTCTAGGAGTTTTTTGGGCACAAAGGTTTGTAACCCGGTCGCTTCAAAAGACCCTTGTTGGTCTAGCTTCCGCCTTAATGGTGGCGGGGGTGGCTCCAGTGTAACTAGCGGCAGGCCAATAAGCCTTTGTGACCAGCGGAGCTCGGGATCCTCCACTTTGTGAGAAGATCCAAGACATGCTAAGGTATTCTAAACGTTCAAAAGTAACACACACTAAAAATAAGCCCCTAAGAGATAAGACAAGCAATCACTAAACTATTTGGAAGAAAAATTACAACAACCAACACTAGAGCAACTTACCGGTGCAAGTGAAACTCGAACATGGAAGAACCCTCTGGGTATACTCTAAAAATCATGGCCTGATGTCTGTCCTAGGTACCGTGGTATACCCCCGCAGTCACCTGTGTATGTCCCTAAATAGATTGGTAACTAGGTTGCCAGCATGTGAACAGTCACCAGGCGGGTACAATCGAAAGTCGGGTAGACCACAATGAGCAGGGTATCCAGCCTGAAACCTGTCAAGGGTATCGAGAGAAAATGGTCCGGAAGACAACTGAGGACCTTGAATGGATTCGAGACCCACGAAGCCCCGTGGCAAATGCAAACGATGGAATCCCAAAACAAGCCCTCTATATGTGTTCTCCACTACAATTGGTCCAACTTTGGAGGGGTTATCTTCGCTACCTTTCCGCACGCGATCTCATGTTTATCCCCTGTGTTAGAGGGGGATCCTGAATAAATTCCATGAAACTAGACTTAGACACTCCCTATCTCAGACTCTAATGTTTGGTTTTGAATGGCCTTGAAGAGTTTCCTCTCCAACCTAATCCAAGGCCCTAGTCTTGAACTAGTTTGTGAACCCTACAAACATAAAAGTCTATTAGATTTTAAAATTAGTGTTGCTTTTATGGATTTGTCTTACATCAAGGGGTATGAGGGTGAAACTGATGATGTGTAGAAGACGAAAGCAAAAATAAATGAAAAAGCTGGAAACAAAAAACTTTTACGAAATGAAAAATTTCAACAACTTTTCACAAAGAAAGATTTTTAATTTTTCTAAGATTTTGGACAACAAACTCAAAGGAATTTCACTCAGTTGCGAGCTACTTATGATCTAAGTGAACTGCAAAAACTTACAAAATAAAAGACTTTTCCCTAGCTAATGATGCAGAAACACACTCTTCAACCAAAGAAGAAAATGAAAAGAGAGATTTTTTTTTATTTACGTGCTAGTAAAGCAAGAAAGGGAAAATACCGACAAACAAAAAACCAAGAAAAACAATTCTGTCTTAAAGTGCAGATCGTAAAGAATCAGATTAAAGAATCACACAAAGGCAATTGAAAAAACAATGACTCTCACGCTTGTATAAAAACCATAAAACAAAATTTTTTTATTTTTTATTTTTCTGTCAACTATTAACTGAGAAAAAGCAGGCCAAGGGTAAGATGAATCCTAAGCTACTGACTGTTCAAACCTAGATTCAAACACATGAGAGGAATACTTCTTATCAAAGGAGGGGATGACTTCCCCACCCTGAACAAAAAGTAGCCTATACAAGCACACAACTGTCACTTAAACAAAACGCATGCAAACACGTGCTGAACAAAGAAAAAGGGTGTGTACATGCGGGCTGACCTTGTACAGGTCGCGTGTATATCTAAAATCTAAGGAAAAATATGAAAACAGACAGTCCAGACCAGGAAGAGGCCTCTGGTATTGATAACCAGGATCCCTTGAAGGCTTGGATACTCTTTCAATAGAAAAAACAAATAATGCAAGGAAAAAAAAAATAAGGCAAAAAAAAAACAATCTGAGATAGGACTGTTAACAAGCAAGACTCAGACAGGATTCCAGAAAACCCCCTGAGAATGTGTGATTCTGACTGGGAAGAGGAGGACTACCTCTAAGGTTCTCTGAACTCCTACACACTACTTCTATCTCTACAACTAGCGTTCACACACGGGCTATTAGAGGATAGGGCACGGGTACATGCGTTCAGGCCTTCTGCAAGCTGCGTGTACCTCTGTGTGTCTCGAAAAATATAGTCAAGCAAAAGTCAGGGAAATCTGGTATGGAAAACCAAACTCCCTGCTAGCTCAAACCTTACAGAAAAAGAAAAGACAGGCAAAGAAAAAACAAAAAACCTAGTCTTTAAACTACCCAAAAACTTAAATAAATCCAGGAACCCTAAAGAGTATTATCCCCAGTATGGTCACCAGTTCTGTTGTTGGGAAAAACACCCTACGGACTAGCAAATTAGGGTTAGACTTTGCATGCAGATTTGACCGAATAGAAACTACTTTTTTACCTACATCCCAAGATTTAAATCCCTTTTTC
>JZKD02S1675125.1:229476-243279 GCA_000966675.3 Picea glauca | reverse complement strand
AAAAAGGTAAAAGTGAAAGTGAAGTTAAAGAAAAAGGGTACAAGTGAAAGAGCACATGGTATTTGCAAACCATGGTGGTATTTACCTATGTAAGGTAAAAAGTGAATTAAATCATGATAGTCAAAATATATTAACCTAATTGAAAATGTGACTAAATGATCTAAAAGACACAATGGTTCATTGGCATTGTATTAATTGAAATAGTATGATTACTATCATATATTGAAAAGACACATACTTATAATGAAGAGATACATCCCTATATTGAAGAGGTGCAATTTTTCAGTTGTACATGACCATTGGAAGACCATATAAACGAAAATTCTTGTTGAAAGAGGGTGTGTCTCTGGGATTGAAATATAAATATCAATAATAGTGTCAGAGACCAAGAAAGTAAATGAATATATGCAGTTAAAGAAAAAGAAGATTATGAAGATTTGAAGATTGAAGTACGTATAAAAAAAAGGAGGTTGGGTGGTGCTAGGTAAGGTTGGAGCCTACAAAGGAGGTTGTAGCCTTCTTCCAGTTGAAGCTAGTAAACCAAGGTGTTGCTACATCTTTTCAGTTATAGCTGAAGAAACTAGGGAGTTGGTGCTTCCTTCTAGTCGGTGGTGGTAAAATCTAGAGGGGTTGCAACCTCCTTCTAGTTGGTGCTAGTAAAACATGGAATTGGTATTTCCTTTGAGTTGGAACTCATAAATTAAATGTAATCTTTATTAAAAATAGGAAGAAAATTTGTTGCTTTTGGTTTTTCCACATTAAAATTCTGTGTATTATACCTTTCTATTGATCATTTGTTTTGATTTGATAAAATTAATAATGAAGTGGTTTTAAATTGTGGAAAAAGGATAATACTGATTCACCCCCCCTTCTCAGTATCAAACAATATTCCAATAGAATACATACCTGAAAGTGACACTCACCTTGAAGATATGGACTAGGAAGTGGATATAGAAAATATACATTTTCCCGATGATGAAGAATGAGTACATTAAGAATACATATAAAATCAATATTTTAATATCTTCGACTTCAAATGACTATGAGAGATCCAACTCTCTGATATAAGACCCATCTTCTAGTTCTCATATCCAACTGAGAAATGAGGAATCCAACCCTCATAACAAGACCCAACTTGCTAATATCAGATCCAACTAAGATGTAAGGAATCAAATCCTCATAACAAGACTCAAATTGTAAACAAGAACCAATCTGATAGAATGAAATTCCATTCAATCCATTATATATACATATATATTTAATCCACCAAGACACACTTAGATTCACCACCACTTCTGGTTTATATAGTAAAAACGATATAGTATTGAACCAATGTGTCTTTTTTCCATGAACCATTTCACCTCTTAATTTAACTAACTAATATTGATTCAAACTTTGTCCTCATGAGTTGATCACATATATGGATCGACTCATTGTATCATTCTCATGCTTCTGTTGTGTCCTCAATTCTCCAACATATAATATTCGAGATTTTATTGATTCTCTGTATTGTTATGGTGTTAATTCTCTGTCGAATTACTCTACATACCTTAAGCTGTTTACAAAAATGAAATCTGTATGAGGCACTTCCTTCAACCCAATGTTCACATGACCTTTGGCTCAAAACCACATGCTTATCCATTTTAAGCGTTGTTCATATCGCCTCTTCTTTCACCCTTATTCCTTTATCATGAGACCAATGTTGGAAACAAGTCCTCCAGACTTCGACCTTCTTTCATTTTAACAGAGTAATAATTTTCGAAGTAAACTTCGTCGAAGTACATATGACTACTTTATGTTGACATATTTTTTATATTCCCTTCAACTAAGAACCAAGGGATTAACTCATTTTTTCCATGTAGTTATTGAAATTGTCCCTCAAGTTACTTTTAAGAACCTTCACATGACCAATAGCTAGGACTGTTAGACTTAGGCCAATAGGAGCTCCGACTCTCCAGGTATTCAGAAATATTGGACTTTGCAAACATTTTATCCTTCCAAAGTAATTTTTGCTGAATTGCGTATACTCTATTCATTAGTACATCAGACGGTTGATTTTAATCTTTTGTTGAATGGATGATCCTGGCTTACCCAGAGGATTTAAAAACAATCGACGATCATGACTTAATCAAGAGTTGAGATCTACGGTTCGTGCTCTTTCAACAGAGTGGAGCTTTAACACTTTGCCACTGTGCACTTTAATCTTGAGTTGACATGTGTCCATAAAATTCAACGGTCCAGATCATATTTCAGAGATTTGACACTCCGAGACTTCGAGTTACTAGAACTATGAAGTAGTTCAATTCCTTTGAAGGTTTACCTACCGAATAATTCATAAAACGATAGTGACCACTTGTTGTCAGTTAACATCTCATGCTTACACTATTCTTCCACTATGCTTGATCATCGATCGAGAATGATCCCGAAGTAGATCAACGATTAGCATTACTTCATGAATCATGCTTACTCTATCTTTCCACCATGCTTGATCTAACAATCATGAGATATCCTGGAGGATCTTAGATCAACGACCAACATTAGTTCGGGATTTCAGCATTCAGAGCTTCGAGCGTTTTTGCAGGTAGGAGAAGTTGGATATCCTTGGAGGTTGTAGTCCTAGAGTGATGTGGTATGCTGATGTCACCTAGGTTGATGTGGACCCATATTATGTGTGCCACATGTCACCTTGATTCATGAATTTCACAGTCCTTATGTGCCACATCAACCTTGACACATGTCACCATCTGATCATGCCATGTGTTATTTATCTTCTGCCATGTCTCTACCTCCTGGATCATGGCTTTTCACTTCGTGGATTTAGTACATTGTGGCTCTGAGAGTTTTTCACTTTTTATATCAACCTTCGAACATCGCCGAAGTGCCAAATATATATCTACCACCATATATATACAACTGTCTTGATCCGACGACCTTTGTTTATTCTGGAACTCTAGGGTTCGAGATTTCTTGGTTCAATTGAGTTGATTATCACCGAAGTAGGTCAAGGCCAGATTTGATCTGGCTCTGAAAATTTTTACTCTAGATCAATGGTTGAAGTGATTTTATGATCCGACGGTCGACGAGAGTTCGTGACTCCGAGGCTTTAGCCTTCTGGTAAACTTACCTATTTTAGACTCCTTTTCACTGAAGTGGTCAACATCAAAGTTGACCACCGTTGGATCCACCTATCCTCATCCAAAGGTCACCATGTATTTCTCAGATCTGATGGCACTCATCCACTTTGGGACTTTGGGGCTCTGTCCTTTAGATGAACTTGCATGTTTTAGACTTCTTTTCTCTGGAGTGGTCAGTGCCATAGTTGACCACCTGATAAAATTTCTCATATTTCTCCCGAGGAGATATTAGATCAATGGTATGCATGAGTTCGTTTAATTTGAGACTCCAGGATATTATGGCTTACCACATCCTTCCACCACTAAAATTGATCGGACGATCAAGATAGATCCCAAAATCATCTAACAGCTGTTGTAACCCGATCTCTTACGAAAGGATTTGTTTACTCATAGACCTTTGTCTCCCATGTTACTTCAACTGTGCCATCTCTTCTAAGCTTCGATTAATGTTTCTTCCTTCTAGGATTTGTGTAAATGCGCTCCTTTATGCACTATCTTTATCTATCATAAGGATATCTCTTCTAATATTTAGGAACATAGGATCTTTGTTGATCCTATCGTGATCAACACTGATCACGAATTACTTCTACCTCAATGTGATATTCATTTTCCCCAAGGTGATCTTCCCTTTCTTCTGATTACTGTACATGTTGGACTCATGTTGCCATCAATGACAACACACAATCAATAATGCCAATAGTAAAAAACCAAGAACCTTTCTTAGACATATTCCATTCACAAATCAAGTCCAATCATGAACCAACAGATAAAACCTATCCTAACGGCTAGCTCAAAGTACAACCAAAAATACCACCCCAACTGTAGCAACAACACAATACTAAGATAACACACCCTTTTCAAGAGTAGTGCACAAGAGATAAATACCAGAAAGACTGAACAATAAGAATCTTTGTCACTGCAGCTGCTTCATCACCCTTTATCATAATTGGGCCTTACTTCTGTGTAGATGAGAGAGTGTGAGTGAGTGTGTTCAAATGAGATAAGGTGCCTCCTACTTATAGCCTTATTTTCCTCATTTCTGAGCCGAATTTGTAAATGTGTTGAAAATGCATAGAATAGATCTAGCTAGCAAATGAAATACACAATTTACAGAAAAAATATGAGAAAAGAGAAGCAGGAGAGAAAGAATGGAAGAATTCTCCTTAACCAAATGAATGAATGATAATTTACACATGATATACTCTATATAAATCAACTAATTTGCACTAGAGGAGAATACAATGTGCCATAGTGGTGGTATAGAGTGATATGGACATGCACCAACAGTTATGTGAGTAAACTGCCACCTATTCTAGTCTCTCAGGCAATTACAAAAGTGGACTGTCACCTAGTTTGAGTTAACTAGTCTCTCAGTGTTGGCATAGGGGCAGACCCAGGGTTCAACACTCAAGAGCGCACCAACAAATTCCTAACTACCAACCCTTTCGGCAACACCTGCGAAGTAGACGTAGTCTCACCTGAGGTTGAGGTAGGGGTGGTTGCAAGACTAAGGTGTCTGCAACCTTAGGTGGGACACAAATCTGTGATTATATCATTGACATAGTACTTGGCATCAACTATTCATCAATATTCAACCCTTATTATACTTCATAGATAACACAAAGCATCAAAACATTCGCTTAGATCTAATATATTTCAACACTTAGCAATAGTAAAATGGATTATATCTAGTGGTTCAGCACTAAGTATTTTCATACATGTCCGATCTGACATTCGTATACATCTAAAAATCACAAAGCATAAGTAGATCTATCTAAATACATCAAAGCACTTAGAAAAAGTAGAGATAATCACATCGGTCAAAGCATAGAGCATAACACACAGATTTACGTGGTTCACCCCCACCCTGGGGCTACATCCACCAACTCTTCTTCTTTATTAGTGTCCTCAATCGGTTACAACACAGAGCCACCAAAAAAATTTTCTTCGCATAGGACAGAAGATATGCGCGGCTCGCTAGATCCTTCTTCCTTGTGCTACAACACAAAGCCTTCTATAAATTCTTACAACAACTTGCACTTAGCTTTGCAAGCCTTTTACAGTTATGCACAAAGCACTTACAAAACATTACTAGCACTTAGTCTTCATCACATAGATGCACCTAGCTTCACGTACACTCTTACATTGCCTAGCTTACTTATTTATACATACAAAAGTGGGCCTAAACATGGATAAAACCCATAGGCCAACATCCCTTTCCCATTACATTATCCCAAAACCCAAAAGGGACCCAAAAGGGGCCTAGCTTTCACAATCTCCGCTTCGCTTTGCACCTTGTCTTCGAAAGGCTGTCGAAGTCCCAAAAATGGTCAAATGTGACCAAGTGTTCCTCAAAACTTGGTCAAGGGCCAACATGCCCCCAACACTCACTTGTGACTCATCCCGAGTCACTCTGGTATGATCAATTCCGCCTCGAATGCCTCGAGTTTGGCTCGAATTGCTTCAAATTGCTGTAGTGCAACAACCTCTTGCTCAGTGAACTCTTGGATCACTGCGTTGATTATTGGCCCTTCTAGGCACTGTTTTTCTATGATGACGATCTGTTCTAGTGTGGATCCCTAGCTTTCAACTTCAATGAACAGTTGGCATGCCTTTTCTTGGACTGATTGAAGTTGTTGAGAGACTTCCATCACTTTACTTTGCAACATGTGTACCTGTTGTTGGGCGGTGCGTTGTTTTGGAAATTTCTTCATTCTTTCGACTAGGGTCAAGGCCTTCACCTGCACCTGTGACATATCTGCATACTTCTTTGCTTCTTGGAGCTGTGCGTCTAATGCCTGCAACTCTGGATTCTCTGTGAGGCTCTCATAAGTCTAGGCGCTGCTAGTGCTCAACTGCTTGCATTCTAAGGCAAAGGTTTTTAATTGGCCAACTGTGTTGCGGGAAATTGCCTCCCTTAGATCTATTATTTCTTGAGGAGTCTCAGGCATGGTATGAAGTTCCAGTTATGTGATGCGCTGCTGAAGTTTCTGAATCACTTCTCCAAGCTGTGCCACCTGTTGTAGAACATGTTCTTCAGTTCTGACTTCTATGACTGTCACAGAGCGAAGTGCTTTTTTGACATGTTCCTTCACCTCTAGTTGTTTTGCTGCCAACTGGTCCTTGCTCTGTTGTAGCAGTGCTTTCTCTTCATCCCACTTCACTTGTAGGGTGATATTTTCTCATTCAGTGTTACTGCATTGTGCTAGTAGATCCTCGTGTGCCTGCGCCAAAGTCTGGGTGGCGTGCACTGTCTCTTCTTGAGCTTGTTGAAGGAGAGCTTCAACCCTATCAACAATCTGGTGGAGTTGAGCTGGCTCATCTCCTAGTTCTATTGTTCCTGATGTCAGGGGCGCAGTGGAGACTGCGTGGCTAGAATGAAGTGCCTGCTGCACTCCTTGGAGTTCACTCTCGATACGATTATACATCTGCTTCTGCTTCACCTCCTGCTTCTATATTACCTCTTGTGAAGCATCATCGACAACTGCAATGATGAAATTGAAATCATTTAATGTGAGAATAGTCTTCATCTTGGTTATAGATATTCTAGGTTTCTTCTAGGAGGAAGGTTTCGAAGGTGAAACCTTCCTTTTCTTAGAGGGATCCTCCTCCTCTCTAGGTGGAGTAACCTTACCTTTGTTTTGCTCAAATTTTGTGCCTTCTAGTTCTTCACCATCACCTCCCTTCGCAGGTGAGATCGAAGTAGTCTTCGTGGATGTGCTATGGATATCTTGAACTTCATCATCCTTCTTAGTCTTGCTTGGTTGAGGTGTATCAGCCATAGCTTTAGGGCTATCCATGTCGGACATGTCTACGGGGTCCATTGTAATAAGGAGGTCCACCAACCATTCCTTGGTAATCTCCTCCAGGTCTTCCTCTGTCAACTTGTAGTATGACTAGAGCTGTTGTTTGTGTTCATCAGTGCGCACTGTGATATAGGTGAAGTGGCAGTTTGCGCTGAATTTTATCAAGGGTCTAAACCTGTACAATGTGTTTGGGGTAAGGTGCAATGTAGACTAGATTGCATTCTTCAACTGGTTGTAATAGGTGTGAAAGACGACATTGGATTTCCACTGATTGTTCATGTCACTGGAGTACCACAACGTACAAAACTTCACAGCCAATGTTTCGAAGGGTTCGATCTCTGAAAAAGTGGCACCTTCTGGTAGCTCCTAGGTGATGAAAGTGATAAGTGTGAGCAACCAACTAAAGTGGAATTCATACCCTTGGTCTTGCGCTTCTCTGCAATCAAGCTCTAACTGGTTTACAAGGTACTGTGCCTAGTTCATCTGTAGTCCCTTGACACACTTCCCTGCAAGGTCAACTACAAATCCAATCACTTGTGTTGGTCTATTCTTGCGTACTAGATTGCCTGCGATCAACTGACATGTAAGGCACACTCTGCCACTCTGGATAGAGGCTACCTTGTAGCCTCACGTGCCTTTCTCGACATCGCCATATGTTTCTTTTATCCTCTGTGCTAATGCTCGATCTGAGGTCTTTCTGGGGTAAAATTCCTGTGGGTCAGGGCCCTGCATACTAAGTCTTGTGATCCGATTGATCAAGGTTGGATCCACAGTGATGCGACGGTCTAACCATAAGTATCCTCTGTGGTAGCAGGAAAACAACAATTTGACGCAAGCATTGAATTCCTGGTGTCTTTCGAAGTGGGGTATTTTCATCACATTAAGCAGTGTGGACTGCGCGAGGTTCTGGGTCAAGGACTACGGGAAAATATTATAATTCTTTCTTTTGGTCTTGGTTAAGTACTTATGTGGGGCTAACATGCTGTAAACTTTACGATCTCCAAGGTTAAAATCACTAAATTTCAGTGCTGCAATCTTATCTTGGTTAGTATGAATTTCACGCACCCCTTTCGAAAGGTACACGGTGATCAAGGTGTACTCGAAGTCTCAAGGTACACTGTCACGGTTGATGGCACCACTTAGATGTGGTAAGTAAGTAGGTAAAATGCATGGGATAAGCTTGGCATTTGCGATGTCATCCCTGTGCTTGGTCTGTTTCTCATCGATCGACCCTGATGGACTAGCGCGAGCAGTGGAAGGGGAGGCCTATACTCCTCTCATTGACAAGGCTTGGAATTCTGTAGATAATCCTCGCTCTGACATGACTCTCTTAGTGATTAAGTCAATTAAAACTTCTTCAACGACTTTCTTAGCAGCACTGAGCTCATCCGACATACAAGCTTAGGTCAACTTAGCTCGAGTGTGAAATGAATTCACAGACTATAGTGAACAATATGGGAACAAGGAAATGATCATAGGGTGAAGTAATCTTAGGCTTCAGGCACAATTTCACAATGAGAAAAAATTATTCTCGGTGCATTGCATGAAAAACTAAGTAGGAAATTTAGCAATGGTCTGCTTTCAATGGTTATGAGGCCGCATTAACTTATGTTCTATCTGTTACGATGCATGCTAACCTCTAGTGACAAACCATAAATTATTTCTGACCCATTCGAAGCGGCAATTGAATGATTATATTGGCTTCCAACAACTATATTACTTCACCTCGATGAAGTGGCATATGTCACTGTTCTGATATCCCGACGAAGCTCCAATTCTGCAAAGTGTCTTGCTACGATGTACCTGCTAGGATCTTCTATAATTTTTTAATCTTAGCCTTCTTCTTACTTAGATTTCTAGCCTTTTTCCCAGTGAGCTTCGTCTCGATGATTCTCTTCCCATTTTGATTCTTATTTTCTTTGGACATAGGCACTTCATGCTGATGAGATTCTCTCGTAGGATTTAGGGGTAAGGCCTCTTCTTTACCTGGAATAGGTACTTCAGTTGTCTTTGGGTATTCTAACGTTCTTAGAGTTTCAAGATCTGGGTTTCTAGCACTAAGTAGCTTCAATCTTCTCTCCTGTTCTTCAATCACCTGTGCGATCCTTTTAGTCATGGAATCTTTTAACTCTTGTCTTTGCTTCTCTAAACCTCTTCTTCTTCCTTCTTTCTGGCTTGATTTTTTTCAATCCAAGGTTTTCCAAGTAACATAGTAAACGGGGTGCTGTCCTAAATAAATTTGACAATCTCAAAATCTTCTTCTGTCAAAGTTCCATTGACTGTCATAGGTATCTAAGCGATATTTCCATATAAGTTTACCATTTTTCCTCTGAATAGTCCTATTCCTCCCAGTGAAGGAATCATGGAAGGCTTCCCTATAGCTTCCCAAGTTCTTTCTAGCATAATGCTCACTTGTGTTTCTTCATTAAGAACACAGTCAATGTCGAAGTCCCCTATTCTTTCTTCAACTTGCTCCTTTTCTTTGAAGATATCTGATAATCATATATATATTTATGTTCCTTCAGGATTTCTTTCATCTGTATTAATACTTTCTTTGATTCTTGCTGGTTTTCTTCCTTTTTTGGATCTGTCTATGGTTTTCTTGATTCATATTTATCCTTTCAAGCTTAGAGATCATTCTAGGGCAATCCAATACTTCATGGTCCATAGATTTGCAACAGAGACAACAAGGTCTTCTACCAGGGCATTCCTTAGCTAGATGGCCTAGTTTTCTACAACTGTAACATAGGATTAATCCTCTCTTTCTTTTAAATGATCCCCAGCCTCTTCTATACTGCACACTAGAATCATGATAGCCAACCTGCAAAAAATTATTTCCAGTATCCTCTTTTCTGCAGACCTGACCTCTTTCTTTCAGGAACTCCCACTTTTACTTTTCTTAGAGCACAGAGCATTCATATCTTTCTTATTTTCTTCAGATCTGTCCTTCATTTCTTCATATATGACCTTATTCCTGACACAAAGCTTCACAGGTCAAGTAAAAAGCTGTGCACTAGAGAAACATATCTATGCACATAGCTTCCACAGTTTCAGGATGAATTTTTGCACAAAGATTATTCTTCCTAAGTTCCCAAGAATCAAATTTTCAGGTCCCGACAACAGAACCATTTCCAGGGTTCAACGCTCAAGAGAGCACCAACAAAGCCTTAACTACCGACCCTTTCGACAACACCTATGAAGTAGATGTAGTCTCACTCGAGGTAGAGGCAGGGTTGGTTGCAAGACTCAGGTGTCTGCAACCTTAGCTAGGACACATATCTGTGATTATATTGTTGACAGAGTACTTGGCATCAACAATTCATCAATATTCAACCCTTATTATACTTCGTAGATAGCACAGAGCATCGCAACATTCACTTAGATCTAATATATTTCAGTACTTAACAATACTAAAATGGATTAGATCTAGTGGATCGACACTAAGTATCTTCATACATGTCAGATCTGACGTTCGTATACATCTAAAAAGAACAAAGCATAAGTAGATCTATCTAAATACATCAAAGCACTTAACAAAAACAGATATAAGCACATCATTCAAAGCACATAGCATAACACACAGATTTACGTGGTTCACCCCCACCCTAGGGCTACATCCACCAAATCTTCTTCTTTATTAGTGTCCTTAATTGGTTACAACACAAAGCCACCAAAAAACCCTTCTTCGCATGGGACAGAAGATCTGCATAGCTCGCTAGATCCTTCTTCCTTGCGCTACAACACAAAGCCTTCTATAACTTCTTACAACAACTTGCACTTAGCTCTGCAAGCCTTTTACAGTTATGCAAAAAGCACTTATAAAACCTTACTAGCACTTAGCCTTCATCACATAGATGCACCTAGCTTCATGTACACTCTTACATTGCCTAGCTTACTTATTTATACATACAAAAGTGGGCCTAAACATGGGTAAAACCCATGGGCCAACATCCCTTTCCCATTACATTATCCCAAAAGGGGACCCAAAAGGGGCCTAGCTTCTGCAATCTCCGTTTCGCTTTGCACTTTGTCTTCGACAAGCTATTGAATTCCCAAAAATGGTCAAATGTGACCAAGTGTTCCTCAAAACTTGGTTAAGGGCCAACACTCAGTCTTCAATTAACTGACTAAAACATAGTGAAGTGAGGAGGAGATTAGGGAATCATGAGTAATGTGCTAGTCTAGTGATAATCCCGAGGAAAATGTGAATTATTTTGGTGATGATCCGAATGTTGCATGGTGATGATCCCAATGTTGCATGATGATGATCCCAACGTGGCATATAGATTCCACTCAACTGATCAAACCGAATTGTGAGATGAAGAGATTATTCTCCCTAAACTATAGGAGACTGAATAATGATTAATAATCATATGGAAAACCTTAGGAAAAAGAAATCCTAGGTGTGTGTGAAGTATCTCCAACACCTCCCTGAACATAACTATGGTGAAAATAAAGAATTGGTCCTAGAAACAAGGCCATGTTAGGTATCCAAATACAAAAGATACACTGAAATAAACGAGGAAAGAGGGAAAACCTCATGGGAAACCCCCCCTTCAAAGTACAATGTATGTAAAAATAGAAGAACCAACAATTGTTGGGCAACTGTGTCCTTCACTCCAAGATGACTACACATAGAATGAAACTTCTTCTTAGTGAAGGTCTTGGTGAAGATGTCTGCAGTCTGTTCTGCTAATGGAAAAAATTGCAGGTCGATGATCCCCTCGTGTACTAAGTCCTAGATGTAGTGCATGTGGATCTCGATGTTTTTCGTCTGCTGCCTCTGAACTAGATCTATGCAGAACTTCAGAGTGCTCTGGTTGTCACACCAGATGATGATCAACCGATGCAATTGAATGCCTAACTTAGTGAGAAAATGTTGTAGCCAGATATCCTAAATGGTTATGTTAACTACCCCTTTTCACTCTACCTCGACTGAAGATAGAGAAATAACATCCTGCTTCTTTCTAGAACAATAGATAGGCTCGAAACCAAGACTGAGTGAGTAACCAAATGTGGACTTGTGATCAATTCTATTGCCATCCCAGTCAGAATCAGTGAACTCGATGAGGTCCAATGTAGAGTCTGATGCATAGTGAATCCCAAAGGTGATGGTTCCCTATATGTATCGAAGGATACACTTTGCATCCTTCCAATGTAGCTCATGTAACTCCTCCATGAACCTAGAGAATCCTCCAACTGCATAGGAGATGTATGCTATTGAGTGTGTGAGATACAACAAGCTCCCCAATAACTGTCTATACAGCTTTTTCTCCATGAGTGGAGTGTCCCCGCCATCCTCAAGTCTGACTCCTGGTAGGAAAGGAGTCGGGGTAGACTTACAGTCTATCATGTGAAATCTCTCAAGAATATCTCGTGCATACTTGTCCTCAGACAATTTGATGCCTGATGCATCCTAGATGATCTTGAGTCCAAGGAAGAAATGTAGCGGACCCATTTCCATCATCAAGAACTTGTCATGCATAATCCTCTTGAATTAAACAATCGTTGAATTCAAGCAACCAATGATCAACAAATCATCAACATACAAAACTAGGAGTAGAAGTGAATCATTCATCCCGAGGACGTAAATATTTGGGTTTGAATTAAAACGTACAAAGTTTTGTGATAGAAAGTAGAGTCCATCTTGGCATACCATGCCCGCAAAGACTAATTTAGTCCATAATGAGACTTCTTTAGTCGATAGACCAAAGATGAATCCTGCATAAATTCTTGGGGCTACTCCATATAGATCTCCTCCAAGAGATCTCCATGAATAAATGCATTATTCATGTCCATCTAATGGAATTCCCATCCTTTGGATACCACAATGGAATGTTCCAAATGTATGGAATCCATCTTAACTACTGGAGTGAAGGTATCATCATATTCAATTCCATGCACTTGCTGAAATACTTTGGAAACTAGCATGGATTTGTATCTACTAACTTTTCCATCCGTTGCGCTCTTGGTCCTATAGACCCATCTTCACCTGACAAGTTTTCTTCTTGAAGGAAGGGGAACTAGATCCCAAGTCTAGTTCTTGAGGAGGGAGTTGTACTCCTCCCGCATGGCGAATTTCCAAAAGGGATTTCCAACAACCTTTCCATAGGACTGTGGATCTGAATACTGAACCAAGAACAAATGGATGGGTGACATTGGTTTAGTGGTAGTGAGTGCAAGAGGAGGCTCCTCAAAATTAGATCAAGTCCTCCTGGTATCAGTTGGATCCCAAACAAGATCTCCTGCATCCTAAAGAGTAGTCTTGGCCCACTTGGGCCTCTTCTCTGGATTTTCATATGCATCTGCATGCACTAACTCTGCATCTAAATATACTAACTCTGTATCTAGATCATTTGAATCCTTTGAATCAAAACTATCATATGAAGAAGATTCGACATGTGCATGCTCATCATCTCTGGCATGTGGAAGAGCAAAAGTCTCTTCATGTGGCTGCTAAGGCACATGTGAGACACTTCTCTCAATGATAAGTCGGCCTGAGGAAATATCAATGAGCCTATATCCCTTCACACTGTTAGGGTATCCAACAAAGATATGCTTTGTGCTCTTTGGATCTTATGCCTTCTTCTTCTTAGAGGGAATCCTGGCCCATGCACATGAACTGAAAATATGAAAGTGGGTCACTTCCGGTTTGAGGCTGCTCCAAGCCTCGTAGGGGGTCTTATCCTTGACATATATATGGGGGTATCTGTTTTGGATGTAGGTTGAAAAATTAAGTGCTTCATGCTAGAAAAACAGGACCGCGGAGCAATAAAATAAAACAAATGCAGAAACAAAACACAAAAGACACATAATACAAGAGAGACACAGATTTACGTGGTTCACCCAGTGTGGGCTACGTC
>JZKD02S1675125.1:213495-229426 GCA_000966675.3 Picea glauca | reverse complement strand
CCTTCTAGGGAAAAAAACCCTAACATAATCTCTACCGTTAGATTTGCGACCTTATAATGAACGGTCCAGATTTACAATGAAATTACAATATACATTTACAAGGCAATTTTTCCTTTGGGGGATTTGCCCTCGAACTCCCATCGGGGGATGTTGCCCCTGAACCCCCGCTGGGGGCTTGCTTTCCCCCAGACTCCCTAGCCGGGGGGATAGCCCCCTCGGACCCCACAGAGGGGCTACCCCCCCTCTTCACTCCCCCATGTGGAAGAGTGTACATACTTCTGGGGTGTAAATACTTCATGGGGTATAAAAACGGCTGAAAGTAAGGACCTCTGAATCAGGAAGATAATCAGGCTCCACAACCAACACTTCAACCCATAATATCTGTGGAAGTGACTTTGCATGTAGCATGCAAGATGCCATATTTTTTATAGATCTATTTTTACGCTTAACAAATCTGTTTTGCTGTGGAGTATAATGAACCATGTGCTACAAATGAATCCTGACTTCATGACACAGATTTTGTATCTCATGGTTGACATAGTCTCCCTCATTATCTATTCGGAGGACTTTGATTTTCTTTCCTGAATGTGTCTCAACAAGGGCTTTGAAATCTTTGAGGTGTTGAAAGACCTCTGATTTTTTCGCGAGAAAGAAAATCCATGTGGAGCATGAAAAATTATCAAGAAAAAAGAACATGTACCTTGCTTTATTGATTGATGGATGTGGAAAAGGGCTCATGAGGTCACTATGGATCAGATCTAAAGGAAAGGAATCCTTCAAAGTCTTTCCTTTGTCGAATTTCTCTTGAGGGTGTTTTCTAGGAACACATCCCTCACAAATTACTTTGGAGAAGTGAATGTCCGGTAGAACATCAACCATTCCCTTCTTGCTAAGTTGTTGCATATATCTAAAATTTAAATGCCTAAACCTTTTGTGCCATATCCTATTGCTTTCATCAGCATGGGTAAGTAGTAATGCATAATCTGATTCAATAAATTCAGAAAATGTGTAGAGTCTAGATTGATGACTTACCTCACCCGTAGAAAGCATGGAATTGGTTTACATGTCATAGATATCCACTGCATCAGGTGTGAATATGAATCTCTTTCCGATGCCATAGTTATTCATCTAATACACATAGAGAATATTGATGGAAAGTTTGGGAATGTGCAACACATTCTCGAAGCTTCTATTTATAAGTTCAATTCTTCCTTTGTCGGTGACCTCGACTGGAGAGTTGTCCCCCATCACAATAAGAGGACCTTTACATGCATCCAATGAATAATAGACTTCTTTTGTGGTAGCCATGTGGTGTGATGCACCTGAATCTACGATCCAAGCATAGGGAGAAGAGTTCATAGCAATGAAAGCATGGCTAGAGTTACCTCTCCTTGAATTTTGATCTTCTTGCTTCTTCTTCTTGGCACCCTCGGGGGTGCAATATCCAAGGTTTTTTTGCTAAAGTATTTGGGCCATTTGATCTATTTGTTTCTGCATACATGCAGATTCTAGATGGAATCCTTTATGGAAGTAAGTGCATTTCTCCCCTTTTCTTCCCTTTCCACCTTTAGGTCCGGAGGCATCATTGAAGGGTTTTGAGTACCCTTGTTTATTTGGATTTGCATGTGATTTCATTTTGTATTTGTATTTATATTTATGATATTGATGACTGCTACCATCTCGCATAGTAACTGCATGCGCCTTTAGGCCTTTGATTTTTCCCATATTGATGAGCTTGTCCTGCTCTCGTGTCAGAGACTTGATAAAGGCCTCAAGAGAGGGCATCATCCAGGTGGCTCCAGAGGTGAGCCTAAATGAATGAAATGTAGATACAAACAACGAGTATTCTGGACCAATTTTGGAGAGAATGTTAAGAAATATATGTTTCTCCTCCTTAGATTTATCAACCTCGCAAGCCTTGAGTTGCGACAACAAATCCTTATATTTGGTAAATAAATCTTGGAAATTGTCAAAGGTTTTTGGATCCAAAGTGAGCAATTCCACCTCGAGAATATTTCCCCTCTTCTCTTCCTATTTGAGAAAAATCCTTTCCATGGTGGTCGAGGATTCATTGGGGGTTTTACAGGAGGATATGTGAAAGAGGAGTTCAGGAGATACGAGACCACAAATAGTTCCAAACACTTCATCCATTCGATTTAGATATTTGGATTTTTCTATGGATGATGTTGATTTTGTCTCTATTTTCATGGTTAACCTATATAATCCTCTTCCTCAAAGATGCATTATCGTATTATCCTTCCATGCAAAAAAATTGTACGGTGTAAGAATGAATTCTTTTGGAAATTCCATTTTTCCGCTATCTTCAATCTTCGGTACCTGCAAAAATAATCTGGTGTGTATTTTCCCTAGTAGTCTGTCGGATATGATACCATGTAAATGTTTTGAACCTACACATAATATATCTATCTAGCAAATGACATACACAATTTACGGAGAAAATATGAAAAAAGAGAAGCAAGAGAGAAAGAATGGAAGAATTCTCATTAACTAAATGAACGAATGATAATTTACACATGATATACTATGTATAACTCAACTAATGCGCACTGAAGGAGAATCCAATGCACCATAGTGGTGGTCTAGAGTGATCTAGACACACACCAATAGTTACGGGAGTAAACTGCCACCTAGTCTAGTCTCTCAGGCAATTATGAGAGTGAACTGCCACCTAGTCTAAGTTAACTAGTCTCTTAGTCTTTAGTTAAATGACTGAAACATAGTGAAGTGAGGAGGATATCATGGAATCATGAGTAATGTGATATTCTGGTGATGATCCCAATGCTGCATGGTGACGATCCCAATGTGGCATCTAGATTCCACTCAACTGATCAAACTGAAGTGTGAATTGAAGAAAATATTCTCGTAGAAGAATATTCTCCCTAAACTATAGGAGATTGAATAATGACTAATAATCATAGCAAAAAACTTATAAAAAATAAATCCTAGGTGTGTGTGAAGTATCTCCAACATACTTCTCTTCTAGGAAGGTATCACTTCATTGGTCTTTATTCTTCTGGGCCGTCTTCTCTTCGAGGATATTTCCACATCTGTTCAATGGTTCTCCTACTTCCAGAATCTTCCTCTCATCTAAGAAAGGTCATCTAGGAGGGAAAGTACCTCCCGCGAATACCAAAACATCGAAACTCCCTATTATCTAAGGAGGTATATTTCACGATGTCTTCATTTAGTAGTTCACTGACTACTCTACAATCAGATGGTAGCACACAACTACCACAATGGCATCAATATCTTGAATCATGTCATAGTCTCTGCAATCAAGTAGCACACAACTACTCCCAAGGTGAACTGGTAGTATCCATGGCAATCAACTAGTAGTGCACAACTACTACAATGCCATCCAGTGGAACAGACTGTGTCGATCCATAGTAGTACACAACTACTATCTAGTGGTACATAACCACTCCAAGTAGCACAAAAATAATATCTAGAGACAAAATTTCTTTATCCTGCAATCAAGTGATAGCTACACAAGCTACCATCATGTAGTCTAGTGGTCTCTATGATTATGAAACAATTGATTAGTAGCACACAACTACTACCATGCCATCATCCATAATCATAATCTAAAATCCCTATGACTATGCAACAATTAGCTAGTAGCACATAACTACTACCATGCCATCAACAATAGTCATAGTCTATAACTATGCAACAATCAACTAGTAGCACACATCTACTATAATGCCATCAACCATAGTTATAGTCTCTTCTAGTAGTACGAAGCTAATCCCATATGTTAGTGTTTCATGGAAACCTGTACAGGAGATCTAGCTAAAGCATACACAAGCAAAGCTTATCAAGAAAAGGAAGAGAGATACACAATGAAGAATAAAAATCAATGCATATTATGATCTTCTCAATGAGTGAGTGATATTCACTCATATAGGCAATGCCATCCTATAATTAGGAATGCATGCATAATAGTGATGGTCTAATATTAGAAAGTCTAAAATAGAACTAGTCAATTAACTCCCACTGAACTAATGTTACTCCCACTGAACTAGTGTGCCGAAAATAGAAATTTCTCTAACACCCCCCTTGAACATCACTATGGAGTAAAAAAAGAGTCCTGACTACTAGGCCATTTTAGGTACTCATGTACAATAAAACTAATGAACATTGAATAAAAACGAGGAAAGAGGGAAAATCACATGGGGAAACCCCCCCCCTCAAAAGATAATGTATCAAAAGAAGAAAATGGCAGTTGCTAGGCAACCATGTCCTTCATTGCAAGACGATCCCACAAAATCTGAAACTTCTGCTCACTGAAAGTCTTCGTGAAGATGTAGAAATATTTATGGATCTGATGAATTCCTTTGACAACCTGTCGAGCCTTGTACCTCTTGATCCTGTGGACCCATCTACACCTGAAAAATATTCCTTTCTGGTGGAAGTGGAACCAGATTCCAATTCTAGTTCTGTAGGAGTGAGTCATACTCCTTTTTCATGGCTACTTTCCATAATGGATTGCCCACAACCTTATTGTAGTTCTGCATATTAGTGGATTGAACCATATAGCAATGCATGGGCATCACAAGTTTTGAAGCTGAAAGTACATGAGAAGGATCCTCACGCTGAGATCGAGTCATCCTCGAATCCAATGGATTCCTTGCAAGGTTGCCTACTACCTGAAGTGTGGTTTGTGCCTTCTTGGGTATTTATTGAAGCTTAGATGTTGGCTTCTTATCTAGTTGTACTACCTACTTATTTCTGTACATAATCTGAGTGTATGGAATCATATCTGATGTCTAAAACTGATGAAAGAACAAGAGTATATGCATGTTGCATTGGAGGTGCATGCAAAGTACTCTCTGTATGTGTAAGTATAATAGAGGAGTCATCGTAAAAAAAATTAGTGAATTTATACAACCTTGACTTGTGATCCACCTCACCAATTGCAATGATGAAATTATCATGCATGTCAATTACTGAAACTGAATCTGATGGAAATTCAACCTTTTTACCTTTTTGAGAGTTCTGATAAAATGAGAGAAGATTCATAGAAATCTTTGGAACATGTAGAACATTCTCAAAACTGTCAGTATGGAGTTCCCCTCTCCCTTCTCCTGCTACTGCTACTAGAGTATCATCCCCCATGAGAATAGGGGGTCTTGAGCATGGACTCAAATAAGAGAAAACTTCCTCTTTCGATGCCATATGATGTGGTGCACCAGAATCTATAATCCATGAATCAGATGAGGAATTAATTGCAACAAGAGCATGATGATTACCTTTCTTAGGAGCAGGATCTTCTTCCTTCTATTTTTTGACTCCCTCTGGAATGAAGTTTCCAAGGTTGTTCTGCTGAAGTGTCTGTGCCATAAGATCGATATGTTTCTTCATGCATGTGGATTCTTCATGATTCGGTTTATTGCAGTAAGTGCACTGGTTTCCCTTCTTCTTCTTCTTGGAATCTGAAGAGTCTTTGGAACTTGAAGAATCATTAAAGGGTTTGGAATATCCCTCCTTCCCATTCTGTTTGGATGACCCTTTTCCATCATGCATGGTGAGTGAATGTGCTTTGGGATCTTTCATGAGGCCCATCCGTATGCGTTTTGTCTTCTCTTGTGTAAAATACTAAATGAACTGAGCCAACGTAGGCATTTTCACATTTGTTCCAAAAATACATTTGCCAGAATGGAAATTGGAGACATGTACAATGTATTCTAGTCCTAGCTTGGCCAAGATTGTTAGAATAAATTGTTTCTCTAGTGTAGACTCATCAATACCACATTCACCCCAGCTCAATAGAAAATATTTAAATTTAGTAAAAAAATATTGTATATTATCAAAACTTTTAGGGTCTAAGGTATTCAACTCTACCTCAAGCATATGACCTCGCATCTCATCCTACTTTCCAAAGAGTCCTTCCAAGGTGGTCCAGATCTCATTTGGAGTCTTGCATGCAACAACATGAAACCATAAATCAATGGAGATTAACTCAAGAAGTAGTCCCGTGGCCTCATCCTTACGGTTCGCCCATCTCATCTTCTTAATCGCTAATGTAGGTTTTGTTTCTGTCGCCATCATCAAATTATACAGTCCTTTCCTTATGAGTTGGAATTTTTCCTTGGGCTTCCAATCAAAATAATAATAATATATACCATTACTATCTGCCCTGAACTTCGCAGGGTGTGAAACCCAATATTTGATTAAACTCGACATAGTCTTGTTGTATTGCACACATTCCTTCTGTTTAAAATTCTCCAATAATTCGACATTGTATGTAAGGTCTGACATGGTTGGAAACTTGTACATAGCTTGCAATTGTTCGGGTCTGAAAGTTCCAATAGTGAGCCTCTGCTCATTGACGATGGTTCTAGTTGGTATATCTACATGGTCTAATGCCCACCATACCATATCATAGTAAGGGAGTAGATGTGGCCTAGCCACTACTTTATGCATTTGAGCCTAGACGACGATCTTATATTTGGTGATCAAGTTGTCTTTTTTATTTTCACTGGAATCATCCGAAACATCTACCAATTCGGACTGTAGAACCTCAGAAATATATGACCAGGTCCTGATAGAGTCAACACTTCAAGGTGAAGTATCAGAAACATTGTCTGAACCTTGTCCTGAAACCTCAACAGTGGCTTTAGACGCTATTCGCGGGGCCATGGCGGGGGATTCTACTTTATCTCTCTTGCGATAACAATATGTATACATACATAAATTAGTTCACTCTAGAAAGGTTTGCTTTGCATAGAATAGGAATGAAATTTGTGACAACAAATAACAGATCCATGCCTTGGACCATTTAAAACTAGGTTGTCCTTGGGAACAAAACAGTCAAATCATTCTTAAATATAAATTTAGCAATAAAAACCAAATCCTTACTTGTCGATTCGCCTCATTTCCAATTAATGTCTTAGATTTTGACAGTTCGTAATGCAAGTTGGCGCAAGGAAAGTTTAAAATTACCTCGTAGACCGTGCATATTAATTTTCGTATTAGAACACTAGAAATGATGGCTTAGCTTAATTAATCAAGCCCTTTTGAATGTTAATTAATCTTTTGGCATTTGCCTCATCAGGAGCTTTCACTTTAACCCTTTAAACCTCTAAAACCCAAGGTTGCGATAATTAGCTTTGGTTAATAAAAAACGTAACCATGATTAGGCATTTAATTAATTATGTTTTTATTTATATTGCGACTTCGCGACTCGGGGCTTCAAAGGTATAGCTTCTAGGAGGCTTGTATGCCGAGTTGTGAATTCCCGACAAAGCTTAACCGCGGTTAAGCTTTTTACCTTTAACATTAACCTGGGTTACTAAAACAAGAAACTCGCGGTTTCGACTGTCGGGGTTATGACAGTAAGACTTTTGGAGATAGCAAATGCCGAGACAAAAAATCCTGATGATGCTTAACTATGGTTTAGAGTATCTTTACTCTTGGTACTAATCTGGGTAAACTTTTTTTTTTTTTAAACTATTTCTCCATTTCACCCCTCGGGACTTGTAAACTATGTGATCTATAACTTCCGACATGCGACATCCCGAGGTAAAAAGAAGAGACTCATTTAAATTATTAAAAGAAAATAAATCATGCCTTAAGAGTATGATAGCCGTCGCTGCTTGCATGATGAGACTCCTGAGAATTTGGGGAAAATAAAGGATAATACCAAAACCAGCTTTCCATTTCAAGCATTAGGATATAAACTTTAAAAAAGGCTAAAAAAAATAAAGGCGGCTCCAACACCGAGCACGCAAATCACTTTGACAACATCCACGTCCCCTGTCAGGCCTCCCTGCAAGCATTTGACTTAGATCCAGATGGAAAAATGAAGAGGCTACCAAGTTCCATATGTGCAGTGTTGACTTGGGCCTTCTCGATCCTTATGAGGCAGTTATTGAGGTTGGTTGGTGGTGGTTGAACATCGTTTCCACCATGAATGGAACACCTAAGTGTTAGGGTCCTAACCCACAGATAGGTAGAGAAATATATTCAGATGTAATAAAGGTCAATATTAATAAGGCCTTTCAATAAAATAGAATAAGGTGGATGTAAGAAGACCTAATAGAAGCTTTTGCTTCTAGAAGGATCTTCCTCTAGATTCTTCTTTTGATAGACGTATTTAGTATAAATAGGATTCAAGGGTATGAGAACCCTAGCTTGGAGATTATTGTAACAGAGCGTTTCTCGACTGGAGGTTTCCCCCTCGAAGAGGCCCGTGAACATTGCTTTCTGAATCAAAGTGTTATTTTTGTTGTTGTTCTTGTATCATTTATGTGTTATTGTGGAGATTATGTTGGTTATATTACTATTATTCTTCCATTTCTAGCATTTTATTTCTATTCTGCATACTTTTTATATCTTGTATATTACAGGTGGTATTAGAGCACTTTCCTAGGCAGAAATTGTGGGAAATTTTCTTTCAGGGTAGAGATGTATTCCAACATCTTTAATCCATAGAGATCTATTGTTACACGCATAAGCCCACGGTTGAGGGATTCATACATGTAGGAAATACAAGTGGTTCTTAAGTGCACATTTGTTGGCTACCCTTGTAACCCCTGTTGGTACCCCTTCAAGTGGTAGTGCATCAAACAACACCTGTGTACGGATCGAGCTAGATTTCCTGAAGCCCTCTTTAGATAAACCGACCGGCCACCTGACTGCTATAGTGCCACCAAGAACAACACTCAGGAAGATACTCTCTAGTACCTAGGTAGTCAGGTAGTACGGCTAAGGGTATGGTCTATCCTCCTTAGTAAGTGCCCTAAGATATTGGGCCGAGTACTACTGTTGGACCCCACATGTATATCAGAGAGCTATAGCACAGGGAAAACCCTTGAATACCTAACCCTTGGGGGATAGAAACATAAACAAATTAAAACAAAGAAGATATATTGCCACGTAACTATGTTCAGATTGCCAAACCACTACACTTTTCTTTCTGGTTAAGCATTTGGGGATTTCATCACATTCATCCATATCATTTTTTGGCCAAAGTTTTGACCCTTCTCACCCCTTTTCAGTTCCCCCTTCCTTATGGCCCATACCCGTAGCCAAGACTTAGAAGCTCGCTTCAACACCTTGCAATCTGGTCTCCTCGAGACCCAAAAAGAAGTGAAACAACTCAGTGCCAATGTTTCCTCCATCGATACAACCATCCATACAACCATACATGCAACCATGTAGTCCTCAATGGAGGAAGTCAAACAAGAACTGACCACCCAGCTTGAATCTATCTTTTCATCACTTTGCACCAAACTGAAGATCCCTACATATGACCCTTTCTCTAACGCACCTCCAAAGACTGAAGGTGAACATTCCTCCCATTCCCATAACTTTCAGCACCATCACTTTCAACGTTACCTATGCCTTCCATGGGTGGATGTGACAAAATTTGATGGCTTGGACCCCACTGGTTGAGTAACCCAAATGGAACATTATTTCTCTTTATATGGCATTACAGATGACTTGGCCAAACTCTGGTATGGTGTTCTCCATCTAGATCAAGAACATTGGCAATGGTGGCAATGGAGAAAAACTTCCCATCAAGGGTATATTGCTTGGACACAATTTGTGACTGAGCTTTATGAATGCTTTGACACTGACACCAACCATTTGGGTTGTTTGACAAAGTTGAAACAATCAGGAACAGTGGAAGACTTTATAGCTTCCTTTGAGTTCCTGGATTTTTGAATAGAGGGCATGATTGATGCTTTTTTTCAAGAGTGTTTTATTACTGGCCTCAAGGATGAGATTCGGGCCCATGTCCTCATGGATCGACCTTAGAGTTTGGTGGAGGCTACTAAAATAGCTAAAGAAGCACAACAGGTTGTATCTTCTCAAAACCCAAAACCCTCCTTTATCCCTCGCCCTAAACCTGTAAATCCCACTACTCCCTCCACCCCACTAAAGATCCAAAATTTGACCAGGGATGAAATGGATGAACGCCAACTCAAAAGCCTTTGTTGTAATTGTGATGACAAATATTTGCCGGGCCACGAGTGTAAGGAAAAAAATATTTTTATGGCCATCTCTGAGGATATTTCATAAGAGGATATTGAAACTCCCCTTGTGTCTGAGTCACCTGAAATCACTGACATAACCCCTCCCTTAGACCCTTCCGAAGTAGAACTGGTCATTTCCCTCAATGCTCTCACTGGCTTCTCTGCTCCCCAAACCCTCAAGTTAATCGGTTACATCAAGCATCAAAAGGTCATCATTCTAGTTGATAGTTGAAGCACCCATAATTTTATTCATCACTGCATTTCCCAAGAAACTCATTGCTACATCCATGCCATCAACAATTTCCAAATCATGAGTGCCAATGGTGGTTCTGTGAAATGTGGAGGGCGTTGTGAAAATGTGTGTCTCCAAATCGGTGACTACCACCTAAATTCCCATATGTTTGCTATCGACATGGGCGGTTTTGACATTGTGTTGGGTGTAGACTGGCTAAGGAATTTAGGTCCCATTCTCATGGATTTTAAGGAATTAACCATGCAATTCGACCAGGAAGGCCACTAATATAGATTCGAAGGCATCACCACTGGTTCCCTTGAGATCATTAGTTCCCATCGCATGGAAACGATGCTCAAAAAAGGTCATTCTGGTGTCATTGCCCAACTCCATGCCATACAAGCAACAAAGACACCCTCGGTGCCGCAAGACCTCTAAGACCTCTTTTCTAAACATCAAATGGTATTTTCCACTCCCCAAGGACTCCCTCCTTCCCATGGTGTTCATGATCATTCCATTACCCTTGTACCCAAAATCCTTCCTCCCAATATTCGTCTGTATTGCCACCCCTTTTCACAAAAAAATGAAATTGAGAAAATGGTCCAGGAACTTCTTAATGCAGGTGTTATCCACTCTAGTATGAGCCCTTACTCTTCTCCTATAGTCATGGTATTGAAGAAATAAGGTTCTTGACAAATGTGTCCTCACTTCCGTTCCCTCAACAAATTGACCATTAAAGGCAAATTTCCCATTCCTGTCATTGATGACCTCCTGGATGAATTGAGTGGCACCCAATTCTTTACTAAACTTGTTCTTCGCTCGAGCTATCACCAAATATGTATGAAAGAGGCAGACATTCCCAAGACTGCCTTTTGAACTCATGAGGGCCACTATGAGTTTTTGGTCATGCCCTTTGGCTTGTGTAATGCCCCCTCCACCTTCCAAAGCCTCATGAATCATGTCTTTCATCCCTTTCTCCATCATTTTGTCTTAGTTTTCTTTGATGATATCCTCATCTATAGAAAAAATTGGGCAAACCATCTTACTCATGTGGATCGAGTTCTCCATCTACTCTCTTAGCACCAACTTTTCCTGAAACAATCTAAATGTGCTTTTGGTGCCTTAGAAGTAGAATACTTGGTCATCTGTTTGGGAAGGATGGCATCATGGTGGATCCGAAAAACATTGAAGCTATGCAAGACTGGCCACACCCAAAGACTCTCAAAATCTTGTGTGGATTTATGGGCTTAACAGGGTA
This sequence comes from Picea glauca, assembly GCA_000966675.3. Taxonomy (NCBI): domain Eukaryota; kingdom Viridiplantae; phylum Streptophyta; class Pinopsida; order Pinales; family Pinaceae; genus Picea; species Picea glauca. Next base: position 217,932 of record JZKD02S1675125.1, on the reverse strand, counting down.
TTATCACAAGTTTGTTAAGAATTATGGAAAGATTGCAGGACCTCTCACTTCTCTCCTCAAAAAGAACTCTTTCACTTGCACTCCAGCTGCTACTCAATATTTTCAAACCTTGAATATGTCCATGTGCACCACTCCAGTTCTGGACCTTCCTAATTTCACAAAAACCTTTGTGTTGGAATGTGATGCCCCAGGGAAAGGAATTGGTGTTGTCCTTATGCAAGAGGGTTGACATGTGGCCTTTACCAGCAAGCAACTATCTGAAAGGAATCTGGGAAAACCCATCTATGAAAAGGAAATGTTGGCTATTCTGCATGTCATTGATATGTGGAACCCTTATCTCTTGGTGTTATTGGATAAATCTGTAAGTGTGGACGCAAACCGATCTCCCTAGATCCACCTGGAGATACTCTTTCCCTAGATTTTAACTATTAAATATACTAGAAGATACGATCAAAGAACATACCTTATGATCACTTTCCTTGGTATTTGTTGCTCCTGCTTCGCTCCATTGCTCTCGTACAGTTAATATCAAAGTAATACAAACCAACCGGAGTGAAAGAAACACAATCTATTCAACAATCAATCTATGTATATGATCAAGGAGTTATACAACAAAGTGAAACTAACTTTATGGGAAAGGGACACATTGTTGTATTATATTGATGGAAAGTAAAAGTTACAACCTGAGCCTTGATGTTGCAAACTTCCTTTCAATGGCCCTTAGATCTGACACACACACTTGCTCACTTGCATGAAGAAGATCAACCACTTTTGATAAACTTGCTGGAGTTCTCTAGCTGCTGTAGCATAAGTCCTTCACACAATCTTCCACTAATTCTCCAATAAACATCTTGCTTGTTTGCTTCTAACCTTTTCCATGAGAATCCCCTCAATATATAAGAGAGAATGAATTAGTTTCTTGGATAGGAATGATCTCAAAATATCAGAAAAGACAGTACTTAGATAATCATTCGAATGACATCTCATCCTTCTAGAAGAATCCCTTCTAGAAGGTTTGAGAATTCATCTTTTTCCCTTCTTTAGAAAGAGTTCGAACCCTAGTAGTTAGACACAGTGTGAACTTCTCGCACCCTGGCTTAAGGCAGCCTACGAGAATCATGCATTCTCGCAGGCAAATGTATTGGCAGCCTGCGAACCTTCCTCAAAACTGTGATTTCTGGAAAGAGATAAAGGTAACTTTTCTTAGGAGAAATTTTCAATGAAGAGCCTGAGTACACCATCATCAATACATCATCACGACGACCAAAATCATGGGTAATAGAATGCCCCCCAAAGTATGAGGTTGGAACTAGTGACAGCCGATAGACTTTGTAAGCTGCATGTGTGTGTCAAGAACCAAGAGCACATCTAATCGGAAACCTGCAAACACCCAAGCATCTGCAGAATATCATATATACCAATTCTGAGGTAGGCATTCCCATACTCAGATCATATACTGATGACATCATAAACAAAGGTCATGGACACCAATCATACACTGTGGATCCATGCCATCAAAATATAGCATAGCCACTTGAATACACTGTGGATCTATGCGAGAAATTTCAAATCAAGACGACATAGCCACGAAACATACACAGTGGATCTATGTGTCGCAAATTATACACACTCCATCGCAATCTGGATCACAAAGATAATATCCAGGGTCTTCAATCTCATCGCCCAAAGTACAAATCTAACCATGTGATTACATGTGTTGAAGTCGAACATGGTAGAAACCACTTGATTATCGGTCATTGATGTAACCATTAACAAGTGCGAGGGAAATCACCATTGATGTCAATGACTCCCAAGGTACTATAGTACAATCCATCGACTGTGAATAAATGAGTTGATGTCGAACATCCGACGGAATCTTTCGATCAGGGGTCAATGAGGTAAACCCACTGTCGAAAGCGAGGAAACTTGCCATTGAGGCATGCAAGCTCCAAGGTACTAAACAATTTCTAAGTCTTGATTCCGAATAATGAGCTGAAGTCGATGGAACAAAACTCATCACAGGAGGGCCTTGATGTATCCCCCATCAATGACACAAAATGAGTAACAGAGTTTGAAGGTGAAATAGAGCATTTTGCAAATTGGACTAGACATAGGGAAGGCCGACATGGAGAGAATGGATAACTACAAATGGCCCACTCAATATAGGTTTCAAATAGACTTCTCTTGAACATATGAATGAAACAACCAATGATTTGGCAGCATTGACTCAAAGAAGACACATGGAATGACATTGTAATCAATCGAAAGAGAGACAAATGGATTTACCAATCCCGCTTCAAATGATGAATAGGGGGTGTCATGTTCAAGAGCGACACTTACTGGCAATCAATATGAAGATGAAAACATATCCCTTTCCCAAATTTTCCCCCACCATTTCTGGCAGGTACCTCTTTATTTTTACGCAAGCTTGAAGAGGATCACATATGCTTGTTGATATAAGCTCATCCTTTGGACAAGTCCCTCGGAGTATGTTTAACGAACCCTAAGGAGTGGTTCAGTCCCATCACGGGTCTGTCAATGTTTGTTTAACGAGTCCATAGATAGTAAACTCGAAGGTTTTTCAAGATTATAGAGTTTGGAAAAATACTTAAAAGAGAACTCTCTTAGTTCCTTTTTCATAAAATAGTCTGGATGAGACTGAAAAAGAGAGAAATTATCGCTCACCAGATGCATACTTCAAATACTTTATCGAGCGTGAAAATAGCAAGGTCGCTCGGCGATCTTTTCATGTTTAGAGAGTCTGAAAAGAGCTTAAAGAGAACTCTAGGGGGGTTCCTTTTTCGTATAACCTCGGTGAACCCAAAAAAGTGATAAAACTATGCTCAATCACGTTCTTATGTTTTTTACGAGCGCAAGAATGGACAAAAAGATGCTCGAGGTTTTATGTAAAAACCATAAAAGACAATTAAAATCACACCATAATGGAGAAAAATATGTCCATATCCTTGTTTGTAATCATCAATGTTATCACACCTGCAAGTCATTACACTCATTTTGATATTAGGAATTAGGTTTAAACAATAAATGAGCATAAAAACCCAAAAATGACATAGTAAAAAGTAAATTAAATGAGTAAATGAACATTTTTACCATATTATTTCATATTTCCACTATTGAGTTCCAAAACCCCCTTTTTACCCTCCGAATTCGGCATTGATTTTCGGGAGCTACAAGAGATCATTTGACGAGCCGTCTGCAGCATTAAGGTAAGCCATTCATTCTTGATATTTTCATGGTTTAAATTCTGAATTTCATTGGTTGATTTTTCAGTTTCAAGTTATTTTTTGAACTCTATATGCGCATTGGCATTCTCGCAGGCAACCTATACGGGACCTGCGAGAATGATGCGTTCTCGCAGGTGAGCCTTGAGCCACCTGCGAGGTGTTCGCACTGTGTAAACGAGTCACCTGCGAGAACAACAAAACTCAAATTTTTTAAAATATTTAGCCAATGAAAAAGATTCAAATCATGAATAAAATCATTAATCCTCTTTTTATGTTCCTTGTGCAGATAAATAGCCATAAACATGGTGCTTGAGTGGCGAGAATGAGAACATGAGGAGGATAATGAAAATGCCGAGAATCATCCTCCCACCATAGCTGCATTGAGAGATTGTGGGCTCTTAAAATACTTCCGTATCCTGGGCATGAGGGCCCAAGTTAGATTACTGGAGTACTTGGTCCGTATGTGGGACCCAGATCAGCAGGTTTTCAATGTAGGAGCTCACACATTATCCATTGACATTGAGGAAATATACTTCTTGACTGGATTATCTAGGTGCGGGTATTATGTCACCCTAACCGGGAGTAGAGGCGGTGGATTAAAGATGAATGAATACTGCAATCAATACTGTGTACCTGAGGCTGAGAGGAAAAATGGAAAAGTTTCTATCTCAGGGGTACAAGAATTGACTCTCCGCACGATCCCATTTACTATAGCTTGGATGGCCAGGAGTTTAGCTCCTCATATGGCATTACAGAGCTACTTCCAGTACACTATCGAGTGTACTGAGCCCCGAGTATTCAATTGGGCGGATGCTGTGCTTCGCAGTATCAAAAGACAATTAACAAAATGCAGGCGAGGTGAACTGAAACAATTTGGTTATGGATCTTTGTTAGTGTCCTTCTTCCTCGAGAGGGTCCCTGTATTTAGACTACAGGTTGAGTGGAACCTACCGGGTCCTAAAGATCCACGGATGCTCAAATGGTGTCGGCTCATGGCCCGGCACGTGGCAGGACCAATCGTCAAGTATGATGATATTTTCTTTGACTGGCTTCGAAACCAGATGCTGATGAGGAGATCCGGATTTAACACTGCTTGAGGATGCTCAGTGGGGATACCTCGGTAAGAAGTACACACATTTTCTCTTTTTAAATTTTTTTGAATTTTTTATCATATTCAAAAGTTTTTGTTTTA
>JZKD02S1675125.1:194939-212050 GCA_000966675.3 Picea glauca | reverse complement strand
GCATCAGATACAATAGACGTTCTTCTTCAGCAGAAGTATTGGGTAAGAGTTCGACAACTAGCTTCAGAGAAGGTATCTCACATTCTATAGGAAGAATGGCTTCCACACCATAGACTAATCGAAAGGGCGTAAATCCCGTAGCGGATTTGACAGATGTTTGATATGCCCACAATGCCAAAAACAACATTGTGTTCCAGCTTGTTTTATGAATTCCTATCATCTGTCAAAGCATAGTTATAAGAACTTTGTTGATTGCTTCGACCTGGCCATTAGCTTGCGGATAATAGGGTGTTGAGTTATCATGACGAAGACCCAACTTGTCTGTAAGTTCAGACATCATAAAATTCCTAAAATGACTACTGTGATCAGTAATGATAGCTTGGGGAACACCAAAACGAGCTATGCCATGGTTAAAAAGAAACAACGCTGCAGTCTTTTCAGTATTATCAAATGTTGGCATCGCCTCGACCCATTTTGTAAAGTAATCAACAACTACAATGATGTAACCATGCCCCCCGACTGAGTGAGGGTGACATGTCATGAAATCAATGCCCCATTTTGCAAAAGGACCAATTGATACCATAGGATGAAGAGGAGCAGGATGCGACCAAATTTTCTGATTGTAGGTCTGGCAGGCATGGCACTTCTGAATGACAGTAATGCAGTCGTTGAACAAGGAAGGCCAAAAATACCCTGCGCGTAAGATCTTTTGGGCAGTATCATACCCAGACATATGACCACCACATGCTCCAGAATGACAGTCATTCAGATCTTTCTCGGCTTCGTCAAAAGTTAGACAACGTCGAAAAACAGAGTCAATTCCCCGACGGTAAAGAGTATCCCCAAGGATAATGTACTGATGAGCTTGATAACGGACACGATGTCGTTCAATACTAGACAAAGCAGGCCAGAAAGTCTGGGTTTGGAGATATATAATGATATCTCCATACCAAAGATCGTCAGTGCCAATAAGAAAAAGAGATTCATCAGGTAATGAATCTACTGCTACATTTTCCGTGGTAGAGTGAGGAAAATCGCATATTAATTCAGCAAAAACTAAGGATTTCTTAGACATGGCATGATCGAATTCCAAGTCAAACTCCTAGAGTATGACAATCCATTTGGAGTACTTTCCCCCTAGCAACTGACGTGTCAAAATGTGCTATATAGGGTTGCAATGAGAAATCACTGTAGTTTTCCTTGAGAGAATATAATGCCGAAAGCGTTGAACGGCTTGAACGGCATCCAAAGCCAGCTTTTCAACATGTTGATACTTGATTTTAGTTGATGTGAGACTTTGAATCAAGTAATAAATAACATGTTCATCGTGTGCATCATCCTCTTGAACGAGAACCATGCCAATGGTATACTCTGAGGCAGCAATATAAAGAAAGTAATCACAACTATAATCAGGAGGGAAGAGAAGTGGAGCTCTTGTGAGGGACAACTTCAAAGCTTCAAAAGCATTGTTGGCCACGGTATCCCAGACGAACTCTGAATATTTCTTTAGTAGCTGTGTAAAACCACTAGTAATCTCGGCGTAATTAGGGATGAAACGACGAAGAAAGTTTGCTTTCCCCTACAAACTTTGCAACTGGCGCAGTGAAGAAGGAGGAGGGAGATTAAGAATCGCCTCAAACTTAAGAGGATCTACCTGGATCCCTTGACATGAAACAATGAAACCTAGAAGACGGCCAGATTCTACGCAAAAAATGCATTTATGAGGATTTAAATGAATGCGATAGAACCGAAAATGAACGAAAATTGCTCGGAGATGAGTGGGGTGATCGACTCAGTGTAAAGAATGAGCTGGTAAATCGTCCAAATAGGGTTGAACGATATGCTTTATATCATGAAAAGCATAAGGCATAGCACGTTGAAACGTCGCACCAGAGTTTTTAAGACCGAAGGGGAGTTTCTTATAGGCAAAAGTACCCCAAGGACAAATAAAAGTGGTTTTATGTTGGTCCTCGGGAGTGATGTTAATTTGATTATAGCCAGAGAAACCATCCATGAGAGAAAAAATTTCACTTCCGACACAATCATCAACAATCTGGTTGATGAAAGGGGTTGGAAAGTTGTCTTTCAGACATGATTTTTTAATATCCCTATAATCAACACATACACGAATACTACCACCTTTCTTATCAATCGATACAGGGTTAGAAACCCATTTTGTCAGAGCCACCAAATAAATAAAGCTGGCTTTGAGAAGTTTTTCAACTTCAAGTTTGATAGCCACCGCTTTACGTGGGTTGACCAGATGAAGGCACTAATGGACTGGTTTAGCTCTGGGGTATGTCTTTATCTCATGTACAACAATAGCAGGGTCAATACCTGGCATCTCTTCATAGCTCCAGGCAAAGATGTCATGAATTCCTTAAACAGAGATGTATAGGTGATGATTTCATCCGGAGAACATGAAGCTCCAATGTGAACATTTTCAACTATCCTAGGTTTAACTGATATATCAATGGGAATCGTGGGAGAGATATTACTAAGGTTCCCTTCTGCAAACACATCATGTTTAGATCTGGGAATGGTCGATATGACAACAACGATCGACGGAGCTGAAATCTGTTGGTAGTTCTCGAGAGTGTGTTGTTCCAGAAAGAGTATGGAACGATGATGCCCATTGTCCCAAGGGGTGTCCTCTATGACGGACATGATCATCTTGTCAGTGGGAAAGATGACACGAAAAGGATCGGGAGACAACTCATCAAGAGAGGGTGTAGAAGGTGTTGCCGATTGAATGGCGTGATAAGCAGACTCAACCGGACTTAACAGCATGACATCACCGAAACGAGTGTGATCTCCAGGGTTAGGGAGTATCCAAGGGTTGGAAGACACAGGAAGTTCATGAGGTACGGTGGAGATCATGCTGATAGAGGCTACGGACGGGTGTTGAACATTGGGCGGGGGAATGGGGAAAGTACCCATTAACGAAGAGTCTTTTAAAAGGCCTACCCCGACATTCTCGTAACTCGGCGGGGTTTTAGCTATAAATGGAACGTTACCAGTACGAGTATCGGAATTAAAGAAGGCAAGTTGATCAACCATAACAACCTTTCCTTGATGAGGAAATCATACTACACAAAAAAGTGTTAACACAACAACACGCATAGAATCTATCCAGCTACAACCAAGTAGAAGATTATAATTAAGGGAGCATTGAAAACTTCCACTTCAACTTGGACTGTCTTACCTTCTAGAGTAACAAGCAATGATGGAAGAAAACCATAAGGATTAAAACCATAGCCATTGAAGTATTTCAAAGTATTTTGTGATTCATTTAAAGGAGGAGAGCCAATGGCTTTCCAACAAGCAAAATACATTACACACGTAGAGGCACCCTCATTGATAACAGTTCGACAAATATTCTTGTTGGAGACAACAACTTGTATCTGAAATGCAAGCTGAGGGGGTAACCTTGAAATATGATCTTCCAAGTCAAAGACTATTAAATTCCTATTTGTTGGATCAATTCCACCTATAGATTTCAAGAGAGCCCCCGGTTGTGCAGGACAAGACTGAAGGACTTCAAGGGCAAACATCGCTGAAGGTGCTTGGGCCAGATCTTCAACAATGCTATAGTTCTGGGCCGCACGAGCATGAGGATTGAAGGCCGATTTCTTAATGACACCTTTCGGGGGTGGTTGCCAGTGGAGTCACCAATTTTGTTCGATCCCCAATGGAGTCACCGATTTTGTTATTGGATAAATCCGTAAGTGCGGACACAAACTGATCTCCCTAGATCCACCTGGATCTAGAACAAAGGAAGACAGAATGATACTCTTTCCCTAGATTTTAACTATTAAATATACTAGAAGATACGATCAAAGAACATACCTTATGATCGCTTTCCTTGGTATTTGTTGCTCCTTCTTCGCTCCAGTGCTCTCGTACAGTCAATATCAAAACAATACAAACCAACCAGAGTGAAAGAAACACAATCTATTCAACAGTCAATCTATGTATATGATCAAGGAGTTATACAATAAAGTGAAACTAACTTTATGGGAAAGGGACACATTGCTGTATTATATTGATGGAAAGTAAAAGTTACAACCTGAGCCTTGATGTTGCAAACTTCCTTTCAATGGCCCTTAGCTCTGACACACACACTTGCTCACTTGCATGAAGAAGATCAACCACTTTTGATAAACTTGCTGGAGTTCTCTAGCTACTGTAGCATCAGTCCTTCACACAATCTTCCACTAAGTCTCCAATAAATCTCTTGCTTGTTTGCTTCTAACCTTTTCCATGAGAATCCCCTCAATATATAAGAGAGAATGAATTAGTTACTTGGATAGGAATGATCCCAAAATATCAGGAAAGCCAGTACTTAGATAATCATTCGAATGCCATCTCATCCTTCTAGAAGAATCCCTTCTAGAAGGTTCAAGAATTCATCTTTTTCCCTTCTTTAGAAAGAGTTCGCACCCTAGTAGTTAGACACAGTGTGAAATTCTCGCACCCTGTCTTAAGGAAGCCTACGAGAATCATGCATTCTCGCAGGCAAATGTATTGGTAGCCTGCAAACCTTCCTCAAAACTGTGATTTCTGGAAAGAGATAAAGGTAACTTTTCTCAGGAGAAAGTTCCAATGAAGAGCCTGAGTACACCATCATCAATACATCATCATGATGACCAAAATCATGGGTAACACTTGGGGAAACATTTCCAAATTAAGACAGAACATCAAAGCCTCAAGTATTTTCTGGAACAACGCATTTCCTCTCTGGAGCAACAAAAATGGGTGACTAAGCTCTTTGCATATGATTATGAGATCATTTATAAGAAAGGAAAAGACAATGTGGTGGTGGATGCACTTTCCTGAAAGTATAAAGAAGAAAGATCCCTTTTTTCTCTTTCCTTCATTGTACCGGATTGGCTCCAAGCCCTTTCACTGGGAATGGCTACAAGATCCAAAAATTTCACCTCTGATCCAACAATTGCAGTCCAATGCTCCAGCTCCCCCAGGGTACTCTTGGCTCCAGGATGAGCTTCAATATAAAGGTAATTTGTATTTAAGTAAACAATCAAAGCTTAAATCCATGGTACTTTCTGAGCTTCATGCTACACCCACAACGGGCACTCCAGGTTCACCAAAACCTATAACAGGGTCAAACATTCTTTTTTTAGGGATGGTATGAAACATGATATCCGTAATTTTTTCACTGAATGTGATGTGTGTCAATGCAACAAGGGAGAAATAGTCAAATATCCGAGCACACTACAACCACTTCTGACTCCACCTGTTATTTGGAAGGATATCTCTATGGACTTTATTACTGGCTTACCCAAATCAAGAAATAAATCAGTCATAATGGTGGTTGTTGATCGCCTTTCCAAGTATGCTCATTTCTAAGCTCTTCTAAACCCATTTAGTGCATCCATGGTGGCTCAAATTTTCATGGACCAGGTCTTCAAGCTTCATGGCATGCCACACTCTATTGTTTCTGATCGTGATCCAACTTTCACAAGCAATTTTTGGCAAGAATTGTTCAAGCTATAGGGCACCCAATTGCATCTTAGCACAACTTATCATCCCCAGACTGATGGTCAAATGAAAGTTGTTAACAAGTGTTTGGAAACATATCTAAGGTGTTTTTCCTCTGAAAAGAAAAATCAGTGGGCTCAATGGTTACCCCTAGTTGAATGGTGGTACAACACTTCCTACCATACAACTACACGCATGACTCCTTTTGAAGCAGGATATGGATAGAAGCCACCTTCAGTTCTCTCATACTTACTGGGTACCTCGAAGGTCTAGGCGGTTGACCAAACACTTACAGTTCCAGAGGCTATTCTCCATACCCTCAAAGAAAACTTGGTCATGGCACATAATCACATGAAGAAACAAGCAGATCAAGGTCGCTCTGAACGTCAATTTGCATAAGGGGATCGGGTGTTTCTATGACTGCAACCTTACAAGAAAAATTCCCTCAAGGCCAAGCATTGTCAGAAGCTAGCACCCAAATTTTATGGTCCTTATACAGTTCTCAAGCGTGTGGGACAAGTCACCTATCAGTTAGCTCTGCCTAGTCATTCGAAGCTACATCTTATTTTTCATGTTTCATGCTTAAAGAAGGTGATTGGAACTAGGTGCCAAATTCAAACCAACCTTCCTGAGTTAGCTGAAGAAGGATCCAGTTGGCTACAGCCAGAAGCAATTTTGGACTAGGATGAACATTGCCTACACCAGAGTACCATCAAGGAAGTGCTAGTCCAGTGGAAAGATACAACTCCAGCAGATGCGACTTGGGAACCAACTACCATTTTACAGTAGTTTCCACATCTGAAGCCTTGAAGACAAGGCTATTTTTAAGGAGGTGGACATGTTAGGTCCTAACCCGCACATAGGTGTTGAAGGAAAATCTCCCTACAGATAGGTAGATCTCCTCTTGAGAGATAGACTCTTAACTCTTAAGACAAAAGATGCTTAACGTGGACACTGACTTCCTTTCAGATCTATAAAAACTAATGCATGAGGAGGAAGGAGAACATAAGTACATTTTTACCGACGTTTGTCCCTGCACGCTCCGAGTTGAGCTCCAATATTTTTCTCCTTGATGAGCCCTGTAGACAAACAATAGTACAACCACTTCCTACTCTATTGATATTAGCTCGAAAATAGATCTATCTATCAATGATAAGTTCATGTAAGATCAAACACAAACTAGAAAGAAACAGGCCAAGTGTGTCATATTAATGAGAATAATGACAAAAGTAGCTTACAACCATGGATGCGAATGCGACATATTCATCAAGTCACCTTTGTCTAACCCTTGCTCAAAAGGTCCACAATCCAGATGAAAACAAATTCACTGATTACTCTCCTCCAGTTCACCGTGTGTTTCCTATGAGATCATAGGTTTCATGCTTGCAATTCTTCCCCCTTTCCACCATCATAGATCCTACTTATATAGGTTAAGAGAGGCTTAACCTCTTGAGGTATCCTTAGGGTAGGCTGAGGAATTCCCTCCTTAGATCAGGGATCTTCTCCTAAGATCATGATTGAACCAAGAATTCGAATGCAATTGCTTTCCAAACTTGAAAGATCCTCCCCTTATTCTCCTCAACAGACCAACTACTGCCCAGATTAGGCAGAGCTCCCTCAAAAGGGGCATCAGGGTGCTATAATGCTCCCTAGGAGGCTCAATGGGGGCGCTAGTGCTCCAAATATGGGTAGCTCTCCTTCAGAGGGGCAGTTTGGTGCTATAATGCTCCCCAACACCTTGTAGGGGAGCGCTAGCGCTCCTAAGGATGATGTAGGGGAGCGCTCTCCTCTAAAACTCTAGTTTGAGAGCTCTTTTCAGGTGACAAGAGATGTTTGACTTTAGTTAATCATCCTTATTCCTTCAAATCAGGTGTATGAGGTATTCTAAGTGTCTCCTTGGTATCATCATCATGGCAGTATTCTTTGTTTGACATTTGTGACACTTGTGAATAACATGCGACACTTGCAACAGTTGTAAGGAACATGCGACACTTACGACAGTTGAGAGGAACATGCGACACTTATCAAATTGAGTAATATTGATGTGTAAAAATAGGTAGAGAAATATATTTGGATGTAATAAAGGTCAATATTAATAAGGATTTTCAATAAAATAGAATAAGGAGAATGTAAGAAGACCTAATAGAAGCTTCCGCTTCTGGAAGGATCTTCCTCTAGATGCTTCTTTTGATATACATATTTAGTATAAATAGGAGTCAAGGGTATGAGAACCCTAGCTTGGAGATTATTGTAATAGAGCACTGATCGACTGGAGGTTTCCCCCTCAAAGAGGCCCATGAACATTTCTTTCTGAATCAAAGTGTTATTTCTACTGTTGTTCTTATATCATTTATGTGTTATTGTGGAGATTATGCTAGTTATATTACTATTATTCTACCATTTATAGCATTTTATTTTTGTTTTGCATACTTTTTGTATATATTATATTACATTGAGAAAGGACTGTCAACAAGTTAGCTCAGTTGCAGAACCTTCCTAAAAGATGATTGCATTTGACAGAGCTCGCTTCTGATAGGAGTTTGCATGCACAGTTTGCCAGGAATCATGCAGACATAATGCCTTCAATACAAAGACTTGAGTACACTTTTGTAGTTTGGATTTGAGTATATATGAGTCTTCCTCATATTTTGTTAAGGTTGATGGTTGATCTAGGCTCACATATTGTAAAGTTTTAATGAAGCTCCGGTTCTTCTGTTTATGTATCTGTATTTGAGACTTCTTGTTTAATGTAAGTCAACTTCTTTTCATATATCTATAAACATCTGTGTTAGAACACTTGGGCATGGAGGATCCAATTGAGGGTAGTTATGTTTTTGTGATGTAGGTTTGATCATAGTGACATTGTGACCAGTTTTAATCAGTTTTTGTGTTGTCTTTTCCTTCCAATGTTGAATGACTCGAGCATGGATGATCTAGTTGGGTTGTTTCTACTGAATTGCGAAGTATGTTTTATTTCAGTTCATTGATAATTTCATTTAGTCCCTTGAAAATCTGAGCCAAGAGGATCTTTCCTTCAAAGTTTTTCCTCCTTAGGCTGTTGGAAGACCAGATGTCCATATCATACCTCTTCACTCTCATCAATTTGTTCCCCTTACTCACCTTTACTGCAACTTACTGACTGATGTTAGATCAAGACCTCATCTACTTATGCATACCAACCCAATTTTCTTAGTTAAAGAGATATTATCCTGAGACTGCGTCCATTAGACCACCCTTAAATTTATTCATTGTGACATACAAACTGATGGGTATTGGGCTTACCTCTGCCGCAATCTAGAGGTGACTTCTGGTGTTGTTTCCAGGGAAGAATTGAAGATTTTACCCGGGATTGAATGACAAGCTTATTGTTTTTGAAGGTTCATCATAACTTAGTAAATCAAAGATTTCAACTATAAACCTGGCGACTCCATTGGTGTGAATCTGTTGGAAAATCCACTATTTCAACTGTGGTTTCTAGAGGCAGAAACACAAGGACTACTCCCTAGCTTCCTTTAGCAACACCTGAAGCTGACCCAAAGAAAGTTATCAAAAAGGGAAAGGCCCTTAGAGAAGGTACTTCTATTGTTGAACTAGGTATTTTCGATGATTTTCATTGTCCTCCTATAGAAACTAGAATATCTTCTTCTCATTTTCCTATTATACCATATGTTGGAGTTTCCTAAAGTTTAAAGTTTGGGAGTGTTCCTGTCGATTTCTCCCCTCCTGGTCTTGGATTGGAGGGATAAATATTTGTCACTCCTATTTCCCCTGAAGTTGTAACTTGGTCTAGACCCAGGATCTCAGAATATTTTCCCAGCCCAAGCTTTTTCACTCCTCCCCTTGTTAAATTTGTTTCTTTTACAAAGAAAGAAACCTCTGCTCCCTCAAGCCCTGTAGCCTTTTCTTCAAATCCTATGCTATTTCCCTTTCCTCCTAGAAGCTTAGTTCCATCCTCCCCTGTTCAAACTCCATCCCCTCATGTTTCTCCTCCACCTATCATCCCTATGGTGGGTGATAATCCCCCTAGAAATAGAATGGATTCCATAGTGGCTGCAAGATATGCCCCTCTAGTCTTACTTCAACCCATGAATGCTCTCCTTGTTCGAGATTACCTAAATTATATGCCCAAATTCATTGGAGAGGAAGACATAATTGTTGAAGAGAACCTTGTTGCCTTCTACAGTTATGCAGACAATCTAAATATTGAAAGTGAAGATGTCTAGATGAGAGTGTTTGTCCAGATCCTTGATGGTGAGGTTAGAAAATGGTTTAGGGGATTTTCCCCTGGATCCATTGCTAGGATTGAGGCTCTAGATGATGTCTTCTTGAGGCAGTGGGGGGATAAAAAAGACTTTATGTATTATATCACAGATTTCGGGTTCTTGAAGAGAAAGGAGGGAGAATCTGTATCTGAATTCTCCAAAATATTCAAAACAATGTACAATAAAATCCCTGTTGAGATAAAGCCTACCAAATCCTCTACCAAAATAACTTATTCTAGCACTTTTGACCCTGATTTATGCCTCCTTCTTAGAGAGAGAAGAGCTACTTCCCTGGCTCATATGAAAGATGCAACCCTGGAGGTGGAATCCAATGTGTTTGCAGTTGACAGACTCAGGAATAATAATGACAGAGACATAGGAAGAGGGATATCTGAGGCTTCAACTTCTGGTTCTTCTGCATCCCACCCTCAAGTAGATGAATTGACCAAGCTGGTGAAATCCCTTTTTGTAGAAATGGATAAAATTAAATTTGAAGGGAAGAAGAATTATAAAAGTGCCCAAAATGCGGAAAGCAGAGGCAACTTTAGAAGACCAAATAATACCCCTCAGATACTCCCAAGAGAGCCTTGAAACAAAGATAGGGATGATCAGAAAATCTAGACTCCTCTTCAAAAAAACCTTGTTGCTAATGAGGAAAGGGACGAAGAAGAGATTGATCTTGAAATCCATTGTCTTAGAGACACCTCCCCATTTTTCCATCTAACTCAATCTTCCTATGAGAAGTCCCTCAAGGACAACCAAATAAATGAGCTGAGTAAAGGGGAGAAGACCAATAGTAGTCCTGATAAATACAACCTCAGGTCTAAGAAGAAAGAAGGGAAGTCTGACATCTCGGATCATCCTTCCAGAGTAGATAATCCTACTAAAGATGTAGTAAATAAAAACAAAGAAAAGAAAGCTCAGAACCCCTCACTCATAGCCAAAGATCCTTCCCCAGAGGTGAGAGAAATTATGAAGCCCCCTTCCTCTTTCAACTTTGAGCATGAAATTCAGAAAATCAGAATCCCTATACCCCTTTCATAGTTGGTCAAGCATGAATATTTCAAAAGAATCCTCTCTAAACTGTTGCTTCCTGAACCCCCATATCATCCTAAAGACTCAATCAATCTGCAAGATGAAAATCCAACAAAAATCCTAGGTCCCATGATAGAAGATAGAGATGATTCATTCTCTCCCTTCTATACATCCTTTAATGTACATGATAAGGTACTTCATAATTGTCTAATGGATTCAGGGGCATCTCATAATCTCATGCCCAAAACTGTCATGGATGAACTGGGACTAGAAGTCACAAAGGCTTTCCATGACTTGTATTCCTTTGAATCTAGGAAAGTGCAATGTCTTGGGGTCATCAAAGATTTGGTTGTGACTTTGTTTCAACTACGCATGAAAAGTGTGGTCATGGAAATTGTGGTGGTTGATGTCCCTCCCAAGTTCGGCATGTTGTTGTCAATATATTGGATTAAAAGACTCAAAGGAACCTTGAAGATATACCTCACATATGGTACCATTCATGTGTTTGGAGGGGAGCATAGGAGCCTGCACAAAGAAGCTCAGTTGGCCTATATTATTAGTGATGAAGCTAACCCCACCAACCATCCTATCTTTGCACTTGACACTGAGTTTGGGTCTAGTTTTTGCATCTCACTGGTGCCCCTGAAACTCCTCTTGAGATCAGAAAGTCCATTACTCTCTGTGGAGATTCTCCACCGATTACTTCTGTTTGGAAAATGTCATTTGATAAAGCCTCTTCTAGAGAAGGTGTTGGTGATGGAGTAATCTTTGTTTCCCATGCTCAGGAAACTATATCTCTGTCCTACAAGTTAGAATTTGAAACTACAAATAATGTGGCAGAGTTTGAAGCTCTTGTTTTGGGCTTAAGGGGTGCAAAAGACAAGGGGATCAAGGAAATGTATGTGTTTGGGGATGCATAGTTGATTTTCCAATAGATCATAAATAATTATCAAGCTAATCACCCTAGATTGAGATCATATAGAAATTAATTATGGGATTTGGTTGACATCTTTTTCTTAGCCTTCAACATTTCATTCATTTCGAGAGAGGAAAACACAATGGTTGATTCTTTGGTTGTTTCAGTGAGCAATTTTAGAGTTCCTCTACCACCCAATGTCAGGTATGATATAGAAGTAAAATGTAGGCCCTTTATACCTAACAATGTCAAGAATTGGAAGGTGTTCGAGGATGATCTTGAAATCAAAAGATTCTTGAAAACTGTTGATGTTTTTTCTACATCACACATCGATCAATATCCTGATTTTGACATAGATCCTCATGCTGATGTTCTTCTGAACAAAATTATTGATCATCATATTGTTCAACTTCCCAACAATCATATCCCAAAGGGACTACTTCCTTTGGAAATACTATTTGACATAAATGATGTGGCAATAAAAGGTAAAGGTTCAAATGAGGATGTTGATGTGGCTGGTTGCAACATTGGTACATAGGAGAATCCAAAATTTGTCAAGTTGTCAAGCAACTTGTCAAGGAAGTAGAGGGCCAGATATGCTGAGTTATTAAGAGAATTCACTGATGTGTTTTCCTGGACTTATGAGGATCTTAGAACATACGACACAAGCATTATTGAGCATAAGATTCCTTTAAAAGAGGAGGCCAAACCATTTAGGAAGAAGTTGAGAAAGATAAATCCTATGTTGTTTCCTATCATGGAAAGAGAGGTGAAGAAGCTTTTGGACACTCAGATTATTGTTCTTTGGAGGTATTCTAAGTGGGTGGAAAAATTGGTCCCAATGAGAAAGAAGAGTGGATAATTTAGACTATGTGTTGATTTCAGGAACCTGAATAGGAGCTCAAAGAAGGAAAAATACCCCTTGCCAAAGATGGAACATGTATTGCAAAGGGTAACAAGTGCATCAAAAATTTCCATGATTAATGGCTTCTCTAGCTACAATCAGATTTCTATACTACCTGAGGATAGAGAAAAGACAACCTTCACCACTCCTTGGGGCACATTCATGTATGCCGAAATTCCCTTTGGATTGATGAACGTAGGGGCCACCTTTCAGCTAGCCATGGACATAGATTTTATTGGAGAAAGGGATAAATTTGTAGTCATCTACCTGGATGACATCACTGTGTTTTCCATATCTGACAAAGAGCATTGTTTTCATCTAAGAAAGGTATTCCTGAAATGCAGAAGATTTGGTCTCTCCCTCGATCCCAAGAATTCTTTATTTTCCATGAAAGAGGGAAAATTGTTGGGGCATATAGTATATGTTGAGGGAGTAAGAATTGATCCTAGTAGGGTGGAGGCAATTCAAACCTTGTCGCTTCCCAGGTCCAGGAAGGAAGTCTAGTCTTTCCTGGGAAAAATTAATTTTCTGAGAAGGTTTGTTTCAAATTTTGCTAAATTCGTGAAGCATATATCAACCATGCTTAGGAAGGGAAATGAAGTGAAATGGACTGTTGATCCTAAAGAATCCTTCGACCAAATCAAAAAATCATTTACTGAGGCACCTATGTTGATCAGTCCTAATTATTCTAAGGATTTTCTGATTTTTTCCTTTGCTTCATTCAATACAATGGCAGTTGTTTTATTGCATAAGAATGATGAAGGGCTGGAGAAGCCTATTTCCTTTTTCAACAGAGCACTGAGAGATGTAGAGGTTAAATATGACATCATGGATAAACAAGTGTATGCCTTGGTGAAATATCTCAAAGCTTTTAGAGTCTATGTTTTTCATTCAAATATCATCACATATGTTCCTTTAGCCTCTGTGAAGGGCATTCTCATTCAACTCGACATAGACGGGAGAAGGAGCAAGTGGATTGCCAAAATCCTTGAATTTGATCTAGAAATAAAACCCACCAAACTAGTTAAAGACCAAGGTTTAGCCAAACTATTGGCTGAATCCAATTGTAAATATTTGGGGGTTAACTTCATCAACACTTGCTCAGAAGATTAGAAAGATGAGTTGCCTGACAAAATCTCTCATCACAACTCCCCATTAGCAAAATGCGCATGGTATAAAGACATTATATTTTTTCTGCAAGAGTTAAGACCCCATGATGGTATGGGAAAAAGCAAGGTAATATATTTAAAGCTTAAAGAAATCAGATATTGCCTTATTGATCAGGTCTTGTATTGGAAAGATCCTCTAGGTGTGCTTATGAGATTTTTAGACCCACAGGAGGCCCAAAAGATTATGTTTAATTTTCATGACAGCCTATGTGGGGGACATCACTTCTAGAGAACCACGGCCTATAAAATTCTTAGGGTTGGGTACTACTGGCCTACTCTATTCACCGATGTCTATACAAAAACTAGGGCTTGTATCAAATGTAAAAAATTCTCTGGGAAGCAACAACTCAAGTCTCTGCCATTGAAGTCTGTAGTGGTTTCATGACCTTTCCAACAGTGGGGTCTATGTTTCATTGGGGAAATTCATCCTTCTTCAAGCGGTCATCACAGAGGGATCTTAAATACAACATATTACTTCACCAAATGGGGAAGGGGGGGGGGGCTGCGATAGGATTGTATGAGGATTTTCTCTCATCAATCCCTCATATATTGATTCTGAGCGATGGAGATCAGACTGGTAGATACAGGAATGTGGGGTTCCTCCTCACCTCATTACAGGTTTCTCTCTAGCTATATTCTTTTCACTGGCCAGAAGCTATCCCCATAAGGAGTGCTTCTCACAAAGTAATCATTGGTTTTCTTGAAGATATTATGGAAAGGTTTGGTTGTCCAAACATAATCATCACTGATAATGCTGCATCCTTCAAAGTTGAACCATTGATCAGGTTTTGTGAGCAATTCAGAATTGCACTGATTCACTCTACCCCATATTATCCCCAAGGAAATGGATTAGTAGAGTCCTCTAACAAAAGGATGATAAATATCAACAAAAGACTGTTAGAGGACAATAAGAAAGCATGGGATTCAAAGCTCAAATTTTCTTTGTGGGATGATAGAGTGACAAAAAAGAGATTTCTAGGTGTCTCTCCTTTTTAGCTCGTGTATGGGATCGAAGAAATTTTTCCTTCTCGTCTTTCCCTACCCGTGGAAAAATTATTTCAAGACTGCTAAGGAGAGTCAGATGATATGATAAGAAGAATACAACAACTGGTAGAAGTGAAATAGGAAAGAGAACAGATGATGGACAGAGCGCATGACTGTCAACAAAAAATCAAGCAGGCCATTGACAGGAAGAACAGTAAAAAGGTTTCCCAAATGGAAGATCTACTACTCAAATGGGATGTGCCTAGACAGGACAAGGGCAAGCATGGTAAATTTAAACCCCTATGGATCGAACCTTTTAAAATTTCTGAGAATTTTCCAAACAACACTTACAGGTTGCAAAACTTGGAAGGTGATGAATTTTTTGGTGGCCCGGTAAACGTGAATTTTCTGAAAAAGAAAATTGTTTGAGCCATGAATGGCTCCTCCGTATCATTGTAAATATCATTTTCTTTCTGATTTTGTGGCTGACTCCATAACCCAATAGTAAGGTGATTGAAGTTGCGAGTTCTTGGCATCTCATAGGGAGAAACCCATCCCCCATGAAGCCTAATGTTAGCACATTATTGTTATTATTCCAAGGCACAGGTGGAAACTATCAGTGCAAAAAGCAGGCCAAGGCAATTACAATGGTGATTGTTTCCCTTGCACAGGTTCAGTGTGGTGCTACCTCTAAACACATTTGGAAGGACTCCAAGGTTAGCGGGTGGACAAAGGTTTGGCGGAGGCACTGAATGCAGCCAGTGCACCTAGATCTCATCTCGCCTCCAAATCGACGGTTGTTGATCATATCGGGGCCTCAACATGCGTGGACATTAAAATATGGAGGGTGGGCTAGGTTTGAAACCATGGTTTTGTGGAGAAGCAACATGTCAGTCGGAGACGCATATCGGGCCCAAAAGAGGTGAATATTCAAACCACTTTTTGTAGCCCCAATATGTGCATGTGCATATAACTCCCTATCCCAGGTTGACAAGTGGTTGCTCCACAACTATCCCAATGACACCTATCCCCCACTCCATCTCTCTCCTCTATCTGTCGCATCTCCCACTCCCCTATAAATTTCACTCCCTCACACCTATCCTCCACTCACCGTCCCACCTATCGCATCTCCCCTTCTCATCTCCCATCACCTATACCACTTCGCTCCATGCATCAACTCTCACTTGTGTGGCCCCCATGCTATCCTCAGTCTCCTCTTCCCATCCATGGATGTACACCTTTCCATCTCTCATCCACTATTTCATACTGATCACACCAATCACTTCGACAGCGTCCACGTCCGCTGTCAGGCCTCCCTGCAAGCATCCGACTTAGATCCATATGGTAGAATGAAGAAGCCACCAAGTTCCATAGGTGTAGTGCTGACTCGAGCCTTCTTGATTCCGATGAGGCAGTTATTGAGGTTGTTTGGTTGTGGTTGAACATCGTTTCCACCATAAATGAAAATCCTGAGAAAGGACTATCAACAAGTCAACTCAGCTATAGAACCTTCCTGAAACACGATTGCATATGAAAGAGCTTGCTTCCAACAGGAGACTACATGCACAGTCTTCCAGGAAGTATGCAGATGTAATGCCTTCAATACAGAGACTTGAGAATGATTATGTGGTTTGGATTTGACTATATAGGAGTCTTCCTCATATTTTGTTAAGGTCGATGGTTGAGCTAGGCTCTCGTATTGTAAAGTTTTAATAAAGCTCTGGTTCTTCTGGTTATGTATCTATATTTGAGACTTCTTGTTTAATGTAAGTCAACTTCTTTTCATATCTCTGTAAACAAATGTGTTAGAACACTTGGGCATGGAGGATTCAATCGAGGGTAGTTATGTTTTTTTGATGTAGGTTTGATCACAGTGACATCACGATCATTTTTAATCAGTTTTTGTGTTGTGTTTTCCTTCCAACGTTGAATGACTCAGGCATGGATGATATAGTTGGGTTGTTTCCACTAAATTGTGATGTATGTTTAATTTCAATTCATTGATAATTTCACTTAGTCCCCTGAAAATTTGAGCCAAGAGGATCTTGCCTTCTGAGTTTTTCCTCCTTAGGCTGCTGGAAGACCGGATGTCCATAGAAGACCTTTGCACTCTCCTTAAGTTCTCCCCCCTACTCACCTTTACTGCAACTTACTGACTGAAGTTGGATCAAAACCTCATCTACTTATGCATACCAGCCCAGTTTTCTGAGTTAAAGTGATATTATTGTTCAAGGATAAATTCGTGAGTGCGGACACAGACCAATCTCCCCAGATCCACCTGAATCTGGAACAAACTGTGACAGAATACTACTCTTTCCCTAGTTCTAAAGTATTGAATG
>JZKD02S1675125.1:175945-194929 GCA_000966675.3 Picea glauca | reverse complement strand
GCCTTGTGTCCCGGTGGAAACTTTCCTGATTTTTTGCTTTGTTAGGTACCCGCGGGCTGTATTGGGCTAGCTCGCGGATGCCCGCGTGCAGTATAAGGACAGTAAGCGGATGCCCGCGCCCAGTGAGAAGTTAGGGCGCGGGTTGCTTGTTTTAAGTGGTTTTTTGAAGAATTGCTCAGCATGGCTTTGGCTAGGAAGAGGCATGAGTAGGCCTGATGCCATGTAAGCAGGGATAGTGCAATTTAGGGTTATAACACTAGACTCACTGTGCCCTTTCTAAGTATCTTGGCAGAGATATTATCTCCAAATGTAATACTTCCTTTTTCTTTCCTTTTCAAACAGAGGAATTTGTCTTGATATCCAGTCATATGCTTTGAAAATTCACTATCAACATACTATTGACTCATTTTATCTTTAGCATATAAGGATACCTTACACTCAATTTCCTTTTCTTCCATTTTTTTTCTTCTTTTTGTGCATTCTTATGCTTTTCTTACTGAATTTTGGAAGTTTTTATGGGATTCTTTGGTGGTCTATAGTCACTAGATTTGTGACCATAATTGTTGCATATGTGGCATTCAACATTGTAATTTTGCAATGGAGAGAATGAATTATAGTCTCTATTCCCTTGATTATTATTATTCTTGTTGTTCTTATAATCATATCTTTGAACATTTTTATGATTGTATTGTCCATAAGCTCTACAATGTAATGCTTTATGCCCAAAATTATTGCAAGATAAACAATAACCAAGAAATAGATGTTGGTACCTTTTTGGGGGAGTTCTTCTTGTAGTTTTATTTTTTATATATTCATTTTATTTTGAAGGGAGAGCATATTTCTGTTGATTAGAATCAATATTTATTTTTCTTTATTCCTTTTTGAAAGAGTTTTGAAGAGCGACTCCATAAATTTTTGAATTTTTATCAGTTTGCTGAGATGTAGATTTACATCCTTTGTTAGAATTCTTTTGATCATAACCTAGTCTTGACTTATTGTTTGACGATATTTGACTGTTAAGAATATCAGCCAATATTCTTGAATTTTTTTAAAATCTTGATGGGTTTTTCCTTTTTCAAGTTATCTTTTTAGAGAAATATTTTCATCCTCTAGTTTTTCACAGTCTAGTTGTTTTTCATTGAGTTGTTTACTTGTGATCTCTTCAATTATTTTAGCTTCTTGGAGTTGAGTTTTTAAGTCAATAATGACTTGTTCTGATTCCTTGATGGTATTAAAACTTCTTCTCTATATTTTTGTTTTCCTTCATATTCTAATAATTGTTCTCTTAATGATTTGTTCCTCTTTTTATAGTTTCTCAATTCTTCAAGAGCACTAATAAGTTCTCCTTCAAGGTCTACTTCTCCTTGAACTTCAGATTTTTCTTCAATACCATTAGTAGATTTATTTTGAGATTCTATGCCCATAAATAAAAGTTCTATCTCGTCGTCTTGACTCATGTCAGATGAAATATTATCTTCTCTTTTTCTTGTAGAATTTCTTCTTGTTTCCACTTTTTCTCTTCTTAAGTTCTTTATGGTTATAAGTATATTCATCATCACTATCCACCTGTGTGGGATAAGGAAACTTGGAGGAAAAATTCCCAACTTTTCCACAGTTGAAGCACTTGAAGGGTAACTTCCCTTTATATTTCTCAGACCCTTTCTGGAGTTTCCTTATAAAACTGGCCTATTCTTCATCTCATATGTCTGAGTGGTTTTCATTTGGCAGATGCTCATGGTTCTTAGTTTATTTTGATTCTTTGAAGGTCGTTTCCCTTTTTGATGACTTTTCTTTCCCGGTTCTCATTTCATAGGCTATGAGAATCCCATGTAGTTCATTCATTGTAAGTTTTTCAAGGTCTTTTCGATCTTCCAAGGAAGATACCTTGGCATCATATTTCATTGGTAATGATCTCAACACCTTTTGGACAACAATTTTATCTTTTAATTCTTCTCACAGTGCTCTGATTGAATTGACTATTTCATCCACTCTTTGAAAATATCCTGCAATGTTTTCTTCCTCTTTCATCTTCATACTTTCAAACTTCCCTCTATATGTTTGAAGTTTGGCTTGATTTACTTTTCCATCTCCTTCATAGATAACTTTAAGTTTGTCCCAGATTTATTTTGTTGATTTGCAGTGCATCACTTTTACAAATACAAGATTTGATAATCCACCCATAATTTCATTAACAACCCTTGAATTATCATTGCATATTTTCTTTTCAGCAACATCTGAAGGTGCAATAGTTGGTGCAGTGTAACCATTTACCACAAATAGACAAACATCACACCAAAGATCCATCATGTAACTTATCATCGTTATACTCCAAAATTAATAATCATTTCCTTTGAACAATGGTGCTCTATTGGAGGACATTCCTTCTTGTTGATCGATTGAATTTCTCAGAATATGCCTTCAAGTGGTTAGAATGTGGTGAAGGAACCTGCTCTGGTACCAATTATTGAAATAATGTTCAATACGAAGAGTGGGGGGTGGGTGAATCAATATTGTTGTTTTTTTATTTTTAACAATTACTTTAAAACATTAATTTCATCAATACAAAAGAATTGATCAACTATGAAGTACATGACACACATTTTTATCTTAAAAAACATATTCTTTTAACTGAAAATAAAAAAGTATATATATTAATTACAAGATGAAATTTGTGAGGGACACCAATCCCTTTTGAGCACTAACTCAAGGATACACCAATCCCTATTTTCCAAGCACTAACTTGAGGAAGCACAAAATCCTTGTAGATCAGGCTCCAACCTGTAAAGGACTCTAATCCTACGTTTTTCAAGCACCAACTTGAGGAAGCTACAACTCCCTGTTTCAGGCTTCAACCTGTAGAGGACTCCAATCCTCCCTTCCACCCTCACTTCATGTGAATGTTTCAAGTTCTTCCTTGGACTATGTTTTTATTTTGATTTGATAAATTAGAACACATAGACCTTTTCTTTCACCAAGCCTTTCTATTTTATATAGTCTTCCAACATGCATGAAATTGAACCATTTTGTATTTTCTATAATGAACCATTGCACCTCTTTATTTATTTTAACAATAATGTTGATATTTTTTCATTAGTTAAAGGTTTTGTATTTAATTCAAAATACTTCAATTTCCTTGTAAGTTGTTCAACATTTATCCTTCACTTGCCAAAAACCTTGTAGGTGCACTAGAATAGTTGTGTGCTCAACTCTGTTTTGTATTTCTGTAACTGTTTTTAACAAAGCTTTGACCCTAAGGAGTTAACTAGAATCAAATTCTAAATTTTTAATAAGGTTCTTTGAGTGCCTTTTCAGAATAAGAAAGTTCTTCTTTTATTTATTTTATAAAATCTTCATAAAGGCCTTTAAATTCATCGTTAGTATTTTATAGGTTCATATTCGAGCTTTTAAAGCCTCTTTGGTGTATTTCTTGCAACCAATTAGAGGATAGGTGCTTAATTCATGGCCCATTTTTCTTATAAGACCAAAAGGTTATGATTAATAGCAAACCAAACATGGCGTTGGGCCTATCCACCATATGATCTGAGGTCCTAATCTCGGGCTTCCTCCTTTAAATACTTTCACAAATTCTAATTCTCACATGACCAGAGTCGTGACCATAACACAATGAAAAGGGTGCTTAACAATATGTGAATGCAAGGTTCCAATACTCTACCTCATTTCCATACGATGAAACCTTGTGACCAAGTACTAACCCAATTGGTGCTTAACTTATAAATTCAACCCCGACTGGATGAACGACTGTATTTTAATCAACTGTTGACTTGAATGGTTGGCATCCATTTTCGTGTTTCCATTTGTGTTGATTCTAGTCAACAAACACAAAACATGAATTAACTGTGGACGATTTGATCCAATTGACAATGGACGTGACAAATATAAGGTGGATTTGAGTTAAGGCTTAGAGTTTGGCCCTGTCAATTAAAATCCATGCTAGTTTAAAAAGAGAAAGGGATTAGGATTGTCGGATCTGTTTTCTCTCTTTCTGATCAACAATCAACGTTGAATAGTCCCGTGGATTGATCCAGTGATATAGTGATCACTATAAGACTCATGTCGATACAGTACCTTGATTTATCACATTTAAAACGATGATCAGAGAATCAATCCTTTCAACGAAATAGAAGAGGACATCTGCAACCTTTAGTTTCTTAAACCTCGTATCAAGGTAGAGTTGTAAGCTCTCAGGTCTTGTGTTTTTGAACCCTGTATTAATTCAAATTGACATGGTGATTATGAATTTCCACCAAAGACAAATGTTCCTTGGGTATTTTCATGATCTTTCCTATATTCCCTTTATGATTTTCGTTTATCATTGTTGTCATCTTCTATCTACAATCCTTCTCCTGGAAACTAAAAACACCAATCATAATATTTTGACATTGCATGAGCTTGACAAGATTCAACAGACCATATTTCACATTCTTTTTTAATGGAAATCTACTTTAACCAATCCTTTTTGCATCAATTCCAACTCCATAAACACCATGTTCAACATTGAGCATATTGACCCCTTTTGACATCAATTCCAACACCATGTCCAACATGAAATACATGCCAAATATTATAAAACCTTCAAACTCTTTTTGTAGGCACTTCCAACACGGGAAGAAGACAAAAGTAAGATTCAAGACAAAGGAATACTCTACGTCAAAACAATTATAACTTGTTCATATCGACCTTTGTGGACCAACATGAACTAAAAGGATACAAGGTGAACATTACTTCATTTTATTCATTGATGACTATACAAGAATGACTTGGGTATCCTTTCTCAAAGAAAAATCATAAGCATTTGAAAAATTTAAAGTCTTCAAAGCACAAGTTGAAAATGAGAATGATCTCAAAATCAAGTGTCTAAGATCAGAAAATGGAGGATAATTTACCTCAAATGAGTTCAACAAATTTTGTGAAAATGCATGGAATTAAAAGACACTTTTCAACTCCAAGAACTCTTCAGCAAAATGGAGTTGTTGAAAGGAAAAATAGAATTGTTCAAGAACCAGCTAGAACCATGTTAAATGAAGCCAAACTACTAGATATATATTGGAGAGAAGTGGTGTATACAACAATCTACATACTTAATAGAGCACAAATTAGAGTTAACCACAACAAAACACCAAATGAGTTGTGGTTTGGCAAACCAACATTAGTTAAACACTTCAAAGTTTTTGGGAGCAAATGATACATAAAGAGAGATGTTGATAACCTAGTAAAATTTGATTCCAGATTAGATGAAGGAATATTTCTTGGTTACTCATCCAAAAAAAAGGTCTATCGATGCTATAATCTGAGGCTACACAAGATTTTGGAAAGTGAAAATGTAAAAGTGGATGATCTAAAAAAAAAAGGGATCAAATCTCAAGATAATCCATAATTGGATGAAAGGATGAGAGATGATGATGATGAAGAAATTAAAGAAATACAATAGGATGAATCACAAAGTGAAGAAGAAAAAGAAGAGGAAAAATTACCAAGATAAGATACAAAAGCACCATCAAGGAGAATACAAAGAAATCATCCTGAAAGTCAAATCCTTGGCAATAGAAGTGGTGGAGTTGAAACAAGAAGAAAACTAAGACATGAATCAGAACAAGCATTTCTCTCCCTAATAGAACCAAAAATATTTGCAGAGGCCAACAAACATGAAGATTGGATCCGAGCCATGAATGAAGAGCTTGATCAAATAGAGAAAAATTAGACCCGGGAACTTGTCCCAAGACCCCCAAAAAATGTGGTAGGGACCAAGTGGATTTTAAAAGTAAATTTAATGAAGATGGTAAAGTTATAAGGAATAAATAAATACTAGTGTGAAAAGGATATGCACAAGTAGAAGGGATAGACTTTGAAGAAACCCTATCTCTAGTCGCAAGAATGGAAGCCAACATATTATTTCTAGCATAATCATGATTTAAGAATTTTAAAGTCTATCACATGGATGCAAATTATGAATTTTTGAATGAAGACCTAAAAGAAGAATTCTACACAAAACAACCAGAAGGATTTGAACAACCAAGAAAAAAAGAACATGTGTATAGATTGAAGAAGGCGCTCTATGGACTTAAACAAACACCCAAAGCATGGTATGCAAGATTGGATAAGTACTTGCTGCAAAAAGGATTCAAAAGAGGCATGTCTGACAACAATAACTATTTTAGAATTTAAAAATACAATTTGTTAGTCACAATGGTCTATGTGGATGACATCATATTTGACCGTAAAAAATGATGAATCAAGTTATAAATTTGCTCAAGAAATGTCAAAAGAGTTTGAAATGTCTATGATTGGAGAGATAACTTTCTTCCTTGGACTTCAAATCACTCAGTTACTGAAAGGAATGTTTATTACTCATTCCAAATCCCTGAAAGAGATACTTAAAAAGTTTGGAATGGATGAAAGTGCACCTATTAGCACTCCAATGACAACCAGTTGCAAACTCAACAAGGAAGATGAGTCACCTTCTGTAGATTCAAATCTCTATATATCTATGGTTGGGAGCCTACTATATTTGAATACATATAGACCTGATATCATGCACGGAGTATGAACAGTGACAATATTTCAATCATTTCCCAAGGAATCACATGTGATGGTTTTCAAGAGAATATTTAGATATCTTAAGGGCACATCAAACTTTAGCTTATGGTATCCAAGGAATAAAGTATTTGAAATAATTTCCTACACGGATGTTGATTGGGATGGTAGTGTGGACAACAAAAAGAGCACTAGTAGAAATGCATTTTTATTAGGGGAATATCTAGTCTCATGGTCAAGTAGAAAACACTCATTAATTTCACTATCTACAATAGTGGGAAAATATACTGTAGCTTTTGAATGTTTCATTCAAATATTATGGATGATAAAAACATTGGAGGATATTAAAATTGAATGTAATCAACCAATACCTATCAATTGTGACAATACAAGTGCCATCAACATCTCCAAGAATCCAATCATGCATGCAAACACCAAACATATACCCATCAAATATCATTTCTTGATAGATAAAGTTAGTAACAAAAAGGTTAGATTGGAGTATGTTGGTTCAAAGGAGAAGATAAAAGACATATTCACTAAGCCCCTGCCTAAAT
Organism: Picea glauca; assembly: GCA_000966675.3. NCBI lineage: Eukaryota > Viridiplantae > Streptophyta > Pinopsida > Pinales > Pinaceae > Picea > Picea glauca. The sequence goes on along the minus strand of JZKD02S1675125.1, from coordinate 187,820 downwards.
ATGCATTTGAACATCTAAGGAAAAAGATGGGAGTAATACCCCTACAATAATATAAAAAAGAAGTCATGATGATAAGGGGAGAAATGTTGATAGGGGGAGAAATAAAAAAAATGATAAGTATTTTCACTCAAAACAAGAGAAGGATGAGCAACAGAGAATTGGTGTTGAACCTCATTCTGGTATCACAACCCTTGAAATTGATGTCAAAGGGGGAGAAAATAATGGTAAAACAATTACTCATATTTAGGGGAGCATTTTATTTTACGACGTGTTGTCATCAATTCCAAAGGGGGAGATTGATGGAAATATGATGTTGGCATTGACGTCAACATGAAGACAAGAAGTACCACAGTGGAGTATGACATGGAACTACAGTAAAAGCTACATGAATACTGAGTTATAGGAACACAATGGACTACCAGTATATAAGGGATTGTCTGGTCAAGTGTTTTGAAAGAATGAAAGAATGAGACAATTTCAATTACTGAACTGGTCAAGTCGAGTTGTCTTGGTGAGTGTATATTATGTTGAGACAAGATCGTGAAGAACATTACGAATACTGGTGAGTCACCCTCTTGAATACTTTATTGTGCACTATCATTTCAGTGTGTATTCGAATGGAAATTTTTTAATGCAACATAGAGAACCCTTGAGTCTGTCATATCAACATGACAATCAAGATTTCGTAGTAAGTTTTGGTCATCATTCTTTCCAATTCGAAGTTGGATGACCCTTCAAAACCAAAAAATTTCCAGTGTGCTTATCATTGATGGCAATAACAACATAAATGATGGCATGTCTACAAACAAGAACAATAACAACGATAGCATGCTTACAGTTATTAATGACAAGAACAACAACGATGAAGGTATGGTTATAGGAAAGAATAGTAGCGACGTTGGCAGGTTTAGAGTTGGGAGACAACAATGGAAAAGTCAAGGAAGATCAACAATGATGATGGCATGGAAAGATCAGAAGCATAACAATGAAGAGCAACAATGATCATTGGATCCCATTCAGAATTCCCGATGACCATCAGATCTGAATCTAGACAGGAGGAGCACAAAGATGGAGGACATATATCGGGCGTTAGATCTGAGCACAGGGTCTGACCATCGTTGGATCCAGGAGAACCTGCATGTTCTTTAAAGTGCTAGGAGAAGCGGGCTTACAAAATCCTGAAAGCAGGAGGACCGTCCATCTTCAAGCAGGACACGTGGTCACAGATCAACATTTCGCTGACTGGAAAGTCAAAGGAAGGAGGTGCTCTAACCTCTCGAAATCGCGAAATGAGAAACCACGGTTTAATATGAGTCGTTGATCAGAGGGAGATCGTGGACCATTGATATGACTCCATTTCGGAGTTTCGGATACCAAGAGTTGGAGGTGTCAAGGACACTCACGACAAGAATGATGAAATCGTGAAATGAGAAACGCTGAAATACCTTCAGATCATTTCGGGGTTCGTGACTTGGAGTGTTGAAACACTTCATCACAGAAATGCTAAAACACTAAATTACAAAACACTTAAATACCTTCAGATCATTTTGGGGTTCATGACTTAGAGTGTCGAAACACTTCATCACAGAAATTTCGAAACACCGAAATACCTTCAGATCATTTCGGGGTTTGTGACTTGGAGTGTCGAAACACTTCATCATAGAAATGCCAAAATGTCGAAATGAGAAACGCCGAAATACCTTCAGATCATTTCGGGGTTCATGACTTGGAGTGTCGAAACACTTCATCACAGAAATGCCGAAACACTGAAATGCATTTTTGAATAAGGCTGTGGTCATAGCCAGTGGTCACATCTGCGGAAGATGGAGGAAGGAGCTAGTGCAACCAAGCTCCATTTCGGTGATCATGACTTGGAGTGTCGAGACCCTTCATCATATGATTTCCGAAATGAAAAATTGCGAAAGCGCTTTATGGATAAGGGCTTGGTCACCATCAGTGGTCACATCGTCGAAGAGCTATAGAGAAGAGCTTGAAGAGACAAGCTCCATTTCAGAGTTTGGGACATGGAGAGTCAAGACGACTCTTCACAGAATCCCCGAAACGTGAAATGTGAAATGTGTGTTTAGAATTGACCCCTGGTCATAACCTATGGTCACATCGACAAAGGCTCAAGGGAGGAGCTAGCATGAATCTAATCTCCATTTTGTAGATCACGACTTGGAGAGTCGATATGCCTCACAACAGGAATTGTCGAAATTCGAATCGCGAAAGTGCCTTCTGAACAGGCGTGTGGTCACTGCCTAAGGCCACATGTGAAAGGAAAGGTGAAAGGTTCCCAAAGGAATAAGTCTCAAGAGTTTCATAGTGTAACTGCCGGAAACCACTGATTATTTCTACATACAAAAATCAAAGAGGCCTCAATGTGATTGCTAGAGAAGCTGAAGAGTCTCAAGGCATCTGCCAATGGAATGAAGACTATTCATAGAGGCGATTGATAGATGGAAGAGCATTGAAGCCTGTAACTGCAACAAAGAGGATGAGATCGACTATGATAAAGAAGACAAAGAGTCTCGACTGCTATATAGGCTAAGGAATCTTATCATAACACCTAGTGATGATGAATGCATGGGTATAACTGCCAGAAAAGACGAGGAATTGCCACGATGATCAGGAAGAGGACTCGACATGAGGAGAACATGCAGAACAAAGAGAGTGTGTTGATGCTAGAGGGAGTAAAGCGGTGGCAATGTGGAGTGGTAGTGTATATACCGATGTGGAGAACAATGTCCAAAGGGAGAGCATGCAGAAGCATTGCACATATAGCATGCACAAGGTGCACAGAGACTATGAGAACGTAGAACAAAGAAGAGATGAGGGAAATTGTTGAGAGTGATTTAGGCATGTAGAAGGAGGCAGTGTGCAGCAGCTGAAATACACAGAAGAGGAATGGTGCATTGAATGGACATGGCGCACAAAGCATAAAAGGTAGAAGAATAGAAAGCGCAAAGCATGTGTGTAGGAAGACAGTGAGGCAGACATAGCAGGGAAGTGTAGTAGAACAATGATGAGACTGGTAAGCTATTGATGAACATTATATAACTATAATAAGTTTCAGTAGCAAAGATTTATATTTCAGGGTGGTTGGGAGGTGCTAGGGAGGACTGTTGTCCTTAGAGGTTCAAGTGGGTGCTTGAAGATAGGGAGTTGTAGCTTCCATCTGGTTGCATCCAGAGAAACTAGGGTGGTAGGGTGGTGCAAGGGAGAACATTGGTTCTCTAATATACAGGTCAGTGCCTGTGTAACTGGAAGTTGGTGCTAGAACTCTTAGGAAGTTTGTGCTTCCATCCAGTTGGTGCTGAAACTCTTAGGGAATTGGTGCTTCCTTCTAGTGGGTGCTAGAGAAACCAGGGAGTCGATGCTTCCTTCTAGTGGGTGCTAGAGAATCTAGAGAGTTGGTGCTCTCAGCAAGTAGTAGCTTGAAAAACAAAGATTGTATCCTCATTATGAGTTGGTGCTCACAAGTATGATAATGTATAGAATGTAAAGATTACTTATCATATAAAGAAGAAGAGGTTTTTACCCTTTATGGGTTTCCTCAGAAAATATTTGTCTCTGTGTATCTCATATGTGTGAATGATGCTGAATGTTCTATTGCTTACTTCCCTGCATTATTATGATCATCATTGAGAGTTCTGTAATGAATTTAAAATGAGCATAATTGTTTAAGCTCGGTGACAACTGATTCACACCCCCCCTCTCAGTTGTCCAATAGTCAATATGTCAAAGTTTAGTAAGTGATTAAACATAAGTGTGACCTTGGTGTCACTTTAATAAATACAAAAGTGGAAAAGTTAAGTGGAAATGGAGTTTACACAAAAGTGGAAATGAAAGTGGATTAAATATAAACATGACTTTAATAAATAACAAAAATTGAAAAGTTAGGTGGAAGTGGAGTTTACATAAAAGATGAGTAAATATGAAAGTGGAATAAATAAAAAGGTAAAAGTGAAATTAGATTAAATAAAAAGGTAAAAGTGAAAGTGAAGTTAAAGAAAAAGGGTACAAGTGAAAGAGCACATGGTATTTGCAAACCATGGTGGTATTTACCTATGTAAGGTAAAAAGTGAATTAAATCATNTTTCATCCTCTAGTTTTTCACAGTCTAGTTGTTTTTCATTGAGTTGTTTACTTGTGATCTCTTCAATTATTTTAGCTTCTTGGAGTTGAGTTTTTAAGTCAATAATGACTTGTTCTGATTCCTTGATGGTATTAAAACTTCTTCTCTATATTTTTGTTTTCCTTCATATTCTAATAATTGTTCTCTTAATGATTTGTTCCTCTTTTTATAGTTTCTCAATTCTTCAAGAGCACTAATAAGTTCTCCTTCAAGGTCTACTTCTCCTTGAACTTCAGATTTTTCTTCAATACCATTAGTAGATTTATTTTGAGATTCTATGCCCATAAATAAAAGTTCTATCTCGTCGTCTTGACTCATGTCAGATGAAATATTATCTTCTCTTTTTCTTGTAGAATTTCTTCTTGTTTCCACTTTTTCTCTTCTTAAGTTCTTTATGGTTATAAGTATATTCATCATCACTATCCACCTGTGTGGGATAAGGAAACTTGGAGGAAAAATTCCCAACTTTTCCACAGTTGAAGCACTTGAAGGGTAACTTCCCTTTATATTTCTCAGACCCTTTCTGGAGTTTCCTTATAAAACTGGCCTATTCTTCATCTCATATGTCTGAGTGGTTTTCATTTGGCAGATGCTCATGGTTCTTAGTTTATTTTGATTCTTTGAAGGTCGTTTCCCTTTTTGATGACTTTTCTTTCCCGGTTCTCATTTCATAGGCTATGAGAATCCCATGTAGTTCATTCATTGTAAGTTTTTCAAGGTCTTTTCGATCTTCCAAGGAAGATACCTTGGCATCATATTTCATTGGTAATGATCTCAACACCTTTTGGACAACAATTTTATCTTTTAATTCTTCTCACAGTGCTCTGATTGAATTGACTATTTCATCCACTCTTTGAAAATATCCTGCAATGTTTTCTTTCTCTTTCATCTTCATACTTTCAAACTTCCCTCTATATGTTTGAAGCTTGGATTGCTTTATTTTTCCATCTCCTTCATAGATAACTTTAAGTTGGTCCCATATTTATTTTGTTGATTTACAATGCATCACTTTTACAAATATAAGATTTGATAATCCACCCATAATTTCATTAACAACCCTTGAATTATCATTGCATATTTTCTTTTTAGCAACATATGAAGGTGCAATAGTTGGTGCAGTGTAACCATTTACCACAAATAGCCAAACATCACACCCAAGATCCATCATGTAACTTATCATCGTTATACTCCAAAATTAATAATCATTTCCTTTGAACAATGGTGCTCTATTGGAGGACATTCCTTCTTGTTGTTCGATTGGATTTCTCAGAATATGCCTTCAAGTGGTTAGAATGTGGTGAAGGAACCTGCTCTGGTACCAATTGTTGAAATAATGTTCAATACTAAGAGTGGGGGGTGGGTGAATCAATATTGTTGTTTTATATTTTTAACAATTACTTTAAAACATTAATTTCATCAATACAAAAGAATTGATCAACTATGAAGTACATGACACAAATTTTTATCTTAAAAAACATATTCTTTTAACTGATATATATATATATATATATATATATATATTAATTCCAAGATAAAATTTATGATGGACACTAACCCCTTTTGAGCACTAACTCAAGGATACACCAATCCCCTGTTTTCCAAGCACTAACTTGAGGAAGCACAAAATCCCTATAGATCAGGCTCCATCTTGTAAAGGACTCTAATCCTATGTTTTTCAAGCACCAACTTGAGGAAGCTACAACTCTCTGTTTCAGGCTTCAACCTGTAGAGGACTTCAATCCTCCGTTACTCCTCCCTTCCACCCTCACTTCATGTGAATGTTTCAAGTTCTTCCTTGGACTATGTCTATATTTTGATATGATAAATTAGACCATATAGACCTTTTCTTTCACCAAGACTTTGTATTTTATATAGTCTTCCAACATGCATGAAATTGAACCATTTTGTCTTTTCTATAATGAACCATTGCACCTCTTTATTTATTTTAACAATAATGCTAATATTTTTTCATTAGTTAAAGGTTTTGTCTTTAATTCAAAATACTTCAATTTCCTTGTAAGTTGTTCAACATTTATCCTTCACTTGCCAAAAACCTTGTAGGTGCACTAGAATGGTTGGGTGCTCAACTCTGTTTTCTATTTCTGTAACTGTTTTTAACAAAGATTTGACCCTAAAAAGTTAACTAGAATCAAATTCTAAATTTTTAATAAGGTTCTTTGAGTGCCTTTTCAAAATAAGAAAGTTCTTCTTTTATTTATTTTATAAAATCTTCATAAAGGCCTTTAAATACATCGTTAGTCTTTTACAGGTTCATATTCGAGCTTTTAAAGCCTCTCTGGTGTATTTCTTACAACCAATTAGAGGATAGGTGATTAATTCATGGCCCATTTTTCTTATAAGACCAAAAGGTTATGATTAATAGCAAACCAAACAGGGCGTTGGGTCTATCCACCATATGATCTAAGGTCCTGATCTCGGGCTTCCTCCTTTAAATACTTTCACAAATTCTAATTCTCACATGACCAGAGTCGTGACCATAACTCAATGAAAAGGGTGCTTAACAATATGTGAATGTAAGGTTACAAGACCCTACCTCATTTCCATACGACGAAACCTTGTGACCAAGTACTAACCCAATTGGTGATTAACTTATAAATTCAACCCCGACTGGATGAACGGTTGTATTTTAATCAACTGTTGACTTCAATGGTTGGCGTCCATTTTCGTGTTTCCATTTGTGTTGATTCTAGTCAACAAACACAAAACGTGAATTAACTGTGGATGATTCGATCCAATTGACGATGGACATGACAAATATAAGGTGGATTTGAGTTAAGGCTTCAAGTTTGGCCCTGTCAATTAAAATATGTGCTTTTTAAAATGAGAAAGGGATTAGGATTGTCGGATCTGCTTTCTCTCTTTCTGATCAACGATCAACGTTGAATAGTCATGTGGATTGATCCAGTGATATAGTGATCACTATAAGACTCATGTCGATATGATACCTTGATTTTTCACATTTAAAATGATGATCAGAGAATCAATCCTTTCAACGAAAGAGAAGAGGACATCTGCAACCTTTAGTTTCTTAAACCTCGTATCAAGGTAGAGTTATAAGCTCTCGGGTCTTGTATTTTTGAACCCTGTATTAATTCAAATTGACATGGTGATTACGAATTTCCACCAGAGATAAATGTGCCTTGGGTATTTTCATGATCTTTCCTATATTCCCTTTATGAGTTCCGTTTATCATTGTTGTCATCTTCTATCTACAATCCTTCTCCTGGAAACTGAAAACACCAATCATAATATTTTGACATCGCATGAGCTTGACAAGATTCAACAGACCATATTCCACATTCTTTTTTAATGGCAATCTACTTTAACCAATCCTTTTTGCATCAATTCCAACTCCATAAACATGATGTTCAACATTGAGTATATTGACCCCCTTTTGACATCAATTCCAACACCATGTCCAACATGAAATACATGCCAAATATTATAAAACCTTCTAACTCTTTTTGTAGGCACTTCCAACATGGGAAGCAGACAAAAGTAAGATTCAAGACAAAGGAATACTCTACGTCAAAACAATTATAACTTGTTCATATCGACCTTTGTGGACCAACATGAACTAAAAGTATACAAGGTGAACATTACTTCATTTTATTTATTGATGACTATATAAGAATGACTTGGGTATCCTTTCTCAAAGAAAAATCAGAAGCATTTGAAAAATTTAAAGTCTTCAAAGCACAAGTTGAAAATGAGAATGATCTCAAAATCAAGTGTCTAAGATTAGAAAATGGAGGATAATTTACCTCAAATGAGTTCAACGAATTTTGTGAAAATGCATGGAATTAAAAGACACTTTTCAACTCCAAGAACTCTTCAGCAAAATGGAGTTGTTGATTGGAAAAATAGAATTTTTCAAGAAGCAGCTAGAACCATGTTAAATGAAGCCAAACTACTAGATATATATTGGATATAAGTGGTGTATACAACAATCTACATACTTAACATAACACAAATTAGAGTTAACCACAACAAAACACCATATGAGTCGTGGTTTGGCAAACCAACATTAGTTAAACACTTCAAAGTTTTTGGGAGCAAATGATACATAAAGAGAGATGATGACAACCTAGTAAAATTTGATTCCATATTAGATGAAGGAATATTTCTTGGTTACTCATCCAAAAAAAATGTCTATAGATGCTATAATATGAGGCTACACAAGATTTTGGAAAGTGAAAATGTAAAAGTGAATGATCTAAAAACAAAAGGGATCAAATCTCAAGATAATCCATAATTTGATGAAAGGATGAGAGATGACGATGATGAAGAAATTAAAGAAATACAATAGGATGAATCACAAAGTGAAGAAGAAAAGGAAGAGGAAGAATTACCAAGACAAGATACAAAAACACCATCAAGGAGAATACAAAGAAATCATCTTGAAAGTAAAATCCTTGGTAATAGAAGTGGTGGAGTTGAAACAAGAAGAAAATTAAGACATGAATCAAAACAAGCATTTCTGTTCCTAATAGAACCCAAAATATTTGCAGAGGCCAACACACATGAAGACTGGATCCAAGCCATGAATGAAGAGCTTGATCAAATAGAGAAAAAATAGACCTAGGAACTTGTCCCAAGACCCCCCAAAAATGTGGTAGGGACCAAGTGGATTTTTAAAAGTAAATTTAATGAAGATGGTAAAGTTATAAGGAATAACGAAATACTAGTGTGAAAAAGATATGCACAAGTAGAAGGGATAGACTTTGAAGAAACCTTATCTCTAGTTGCAAGAATGGAAGGCAACATATTATTTCTAGCATAATCATGATTTAATAATTTTAAAGTCTATCACATGGATGCAAATTATGCATTTTTGAATGAAGACCTAAAATAATAATTCTACACAAAACAACCAGAAGGATTTGAACAACCAAGAAAATAAGAACATGTGTATAGATTGAAGAAGGTGCTCTATGGACTTAAACAAACACCCAAAGCATGGTATGCAAGATTGGATAAGTACTTGCTGCAAAATTGATTCAAAAGAGGCATGTCTGACAACAATACTATCTTAGAATTTAAAAATATAGTTTTTTAGTCACAATGGTCTATGTGGATGACATCATATTTGGCTGCAAAAAATGATGAATCAAGTTATAAATTTGCTCAAGAAATTTCAAAAGAGTTTGAAATGTCTATGATTGGAGAGATAACTTTCTTCCTTGGACTTAAAATCACTGAGTCACTGAAAGGAATGTTTATTACTCATTCCAAATCCCTGAAAGAGATACTTAAAAATTTTGGAATGGATGAAAGTGCACCTATTAGCACTCCAATGACAACCAATTGCAAACTCAACCAGGAAGATGAGTCACCTTTTGTAGATTCAAATATCTATATATCTATGGTTGGGAGCCTACTATATTTGACTACATCTAGACCTGATATCATGCACAGAGTATGAATGGTGGCAATATTTCAATCATATCCCAAGGAATCACATGTGATGGTTTTCAAGAGAATATTTATATATCTTAAGGGCACATGAGACTTTAGCTTATGGTATCCAAGGAATAAAGTATTTGAACAAATTTCCTACATGGATGTTGATTGGGATGGTAGTGTGGATGAAAAAAAGAGCACTAGTGGAAATGCATTTTTATTAGGGGAATATCTAGTCTCATGGTCAAGTAGAAAACACTCATCAATTTCACTATCTACAACAATGGGAAAATATATTGTAGTTGTTGAATGTTTCACTCAAATCTTATGGATGATACAAACATTGGAGGATATTAAAATTGAATGTAATCAACCAATACGTATCAATTGTGACAATACAAGTGCCATCAACATCTCCAAGAATCCAGTCATGCATGCAAAGACCAAACATATACCCATCAAATATCATTTCTTGATAGAGAAATTTAGTAACAAAAAGGTTAGATTGGAGTATGTTGGTTCAAAGGAGAAGATAGAAGACATATTCACTAAACCCCTACCTAAAGACGCGTTTGAACATCTAAGGAAAAATATGGGAGTAATACCCCTACAATAATATAAAAAAAAAGTCACGATGACAAGGGGAGAAATGTTGATAGGGGGAGAAATAAAAAAAAATGATAAGTATTTTCACCCAAAACAAGAGAAGTATGAGCAACAGAGAATTGGTGATGAACCTCATTCTGGTATCATAGGCCTTGACATTGATGTCAAAGGGGGAGAAAATAATGGTAAAACAATTACTCATAGTTAGGGGAGCATTTTGTTTTACGACGTGTTGTCATCAATTCCAAAGGGGGAGATTGATGGAAATATGATGTTGACATTGGCGCAACATGAAGACAAGAAGTACCATAGTGGTGTATGACATGGAAATACAGTAAAAGCTACATGAATATTGAGTTATAGGAACACAATGGACTACCAATATATAAGGGATTGTCTGGTCAAGTGCTTTGAAAGAATGAAAGAATGAGACAATTTCAATTACTGAACTGGTCAAGTCGAGTTGTCCTGGTGACTGTATATTATGTTGATACATGATCGTAATGAACATAACGAATACTAGTGAGTCACCCTCTTGAATACTTTATTGTGCACTATCATTTCAGTGTGTATTCGAAGGGAAATTTTTTAATGCAACACCGAGAACCCTTGAGTCTGTCATATCAACACGACAATCAATATTTCATAGTAAGTTTTGGTCATCATTCTTTCCAATTCGAAGTTGGATGACCCTTCAAATCCAAACAATTTCCAGCAGCCACCAATGGTTAGATCCACTTAGGCAGTCAATATGTCAAAGTTTAGTAAGTGATTCAACATAAATGTGACCTTGGTGTCACTTTAATAAATACAAAAGTGGAAAAGTGAAGTGGAAATGGAGTTTACACAAAAGTGGAAATGAAAGTAGATTAAATATAAATATGAATTTAATAAATAACAAAAGTTGAAAAGTTAGGTGGAAGTGGAGTTTACATAAAAGAGGAGTAAATATGAAAGTGGAATAAAGAAAAAGGTAAAAGTGAAATTGGATTAAAGAAAAAGGTAAAAGTGAAAGTGAAGTTAAAGAAAAAGGGTACAAGTGAAAGAGCACATGGTATTTGCAAACCATGGTGGTATTTACCTATGTAAGGTAAAAAGTGAATTAAATCATGATAGTCAAAATATATTAACCTAATTGAAAATGTGACTAAATGATCTAAAAGACACAATGGTTCATTGGCATTGTATTAATTGAAATAGTATGATTACTATCATATATTGAAAAGACACATACTTATAATGAAGAGATACATCCCTATATTGAAGAGGTGCAATTTTTCAGTTGTACATGACCATTGGAAGACCATATAAACGAAAATTCTTGTTGAAAGAGGGTGTGTCTCTGGGATTGAAATATAAATATCAATAATAGTGTCAGAGACCAAGAAAGTAAATGAATATATGCAGTTAAAGAAAAAGAAGATTATGAAGATTTGAAGATTGAAGTACGTATAAAAAAAAGGAGGTTGGGTGGTGCTAGGTAAGGTTGGAGCCTACAAAGGAGGTTGTAGCCTTCTTCCAGTTGAAGCTAGTAAACCAAGGTGTTGCTACATCTTTTCAGTTATAGCTGAAGAAACTAGGGAGTTGGTGCTTCCTTCTAGTCGGTGGTGGTAAAATCTAGAGGGGTTGCAACCTCCTTCTAGTTGGTGCTAGTAAAACATGGAATTGGTATTTCCTTTGAGTTGGAACTCATAAATTAAATGTAAT
>JZKD02S1675125.1:141637-155157 GCA_000966675.3 Picea glauca | reverse complement strand
AAGGTGAGGAGGTTAGGATGATCCCACTAAATCATGAAAGCGAGTAAGATCCACACCATTCGGATGCCACCTCACCATGGAAGTTTCTCCTTCTAGAAGATTTGAGAAAACGCTCATTTTTCCCATGTGTAAGCATTCTTGCACCCTGCCTATAGAGAAACCTGCGAACAGTTCAAAGCCTAAGTGTGGGAATCCTACGAGAATTTGGCATTCTTGCACTCTAATACATAGGCAACCTGTGAACTTCCTTTTTTACAGGGTTTTTACAAAGGAAAATGCAACTTATTTTCTCAGGAAAAGTTCTTCTCCCTTCCTTCTTCAGGAAATCAGGCGACTGACCCCTCTGAAGACTACATATAGGTTTACATCATTAACAGTTATAGGGATGACGAAAATAATGTGTAACACAAAGCTCCAAACACAACTAATATGGCTGCAGACATAATGGATGAAATAGTTGCAACTAGGTATGCCCCCTTGGTACTTCCACAAGTCATGTATGCTTTTCCACCAAATTATTAGATGAGATATTTGCATATATTTAATGGAGATGGATCAGTTACTGCTAAAGATCATTTGAGTTTGTTTTATAGTTTTGCAGACAATTTCAATGTAGATCATGCTGATGTGTGGATGAGATTATTTGTACAGAGTTTAAATGGGGAAGCAAGAAAGTGGTTGAGGAGTTTTCCTGCTAATTCAATAGCTGATATTGTAGCTTTAGATGAGGCCTTTCTCAAACATTGGGTAGATAAAAAAGACTTTCAATACTACATTACTGAATTCGGTGCTTTAAGGAGGAAACAAGGTGAATCAATACTTGATTTTACCAAAAGGTTCAACCAGATGTATGGTAAAATTCCAGAGGAGATAAAACCTTCAGAGACATAAGTTAAAATCACTTTTGCCAATGCATTCGATGCCAACTTTTCCTTGTTGCTTAGGGAAATAAGAACCACTACCCTCAGCCTGATGTAAGATGCAACTATTGAAGTAGAATCAAACATATTAGCAACAGACAAATTGAATTCTAGAAGTGATAGAGATAGAAAAAAGCAAAAGGAAGAGTTGCCTTCATCTTCTAATTCAACATCCGATACTAAAATGGATGAAGTGGCTAAGATGTGGAAAAATATGACATCTGAAATGGCAAGGTTGAAGATGGAACAAAAACAACCCAATAGACCTGCACAGGAGGGCAGTTACAGAAATCCAAATCAGTTCAGGAGACCAAACAATGTACCTCAAATCTTACCAAGAGAAAGAAAAAACCAAGATGACCAAAAGGTGTTACCTCCTTTTCAGAATAATGTAGTAGATGAGGATGATACAAAATAAGACCCTGCAGTTCATTTGAATGATTATGAATCATCTCCTCTACATGTGACATAGCAGGAATATGAAGATGCTTTGATTGCAAATCAGTTTGAGGAAGGGGATGGAGATGAGATTGTCCAGCAGGAACCTAAAGGGAAAAAATACAATCTCAGATCTGGTTCCCAGGCACCTAAAGTAGATATACCTATTTCTACAAAGAAGTCCAGTACTCCAATTAAGACGGGGGCGATCAAAGGTGTTCCCAAGGTCCAAGCTGATCAACCATTGAAGCAACCTTCCAAGGATAACACTGCTGACATAAAGGAACCAGATAAAAATGTTTATGTTTTCAATTTAGAACATGAAATCAACAAAATCAAGATTCCAGTACCATTATTAGAACTCCTGAAAACATAACCCTTCAGAAAAACTGTCCTTAAGGCTCTACAGGCTCCAACTCATGTCACCTTCTCAGATACAGTCAACCTTGAAGACGAAAACCCTGCCATTACTATTGGACCTCACATTGAAGAGAAAATTGATGCCTCTCCACCATTTTACATTTCACTAAATATCCATGACAAGATATTGCACAATTTCTTAATGGATTCTGGTGCCTCACACAATGTCATGCCTAAGGTGGTGATGGAAGAATTAGGGTTGGACATTACTAGACCATATCATGATCTCTGTCCTTTTGATTCCAAGAAATTCAAATGTCTTGGACTTATGAAAGATGTGGTTGTAACTCTTTCCCAATTACCTATGAAAAGTGTGGTATTAGATGTTATCATGGCTGACATACCACCAAAATTTGGAATGCTTCTTTTGAGATCTTGAGCTAAGAAGGTAGGTGGCACTCTGCAGATGGACCTTAGCTATGCAACCATACCTGTTTTTGGTGGGGAACAACGAAGATTATACAGAGAAGTCAGATTGGCTTATTTGGTAAGTGATCACGATAATCCCACTAATCATCCTATATATGATGTAGAAGATGATCTAGGTTCTTCTATTTTTCATATGAATGAGGAAATGGCAGAAGTATCAGTCAGAAATTCAACAACTGCAGTGGGAGATAGTGAAGACAATTTTGTTTGGAAAATGTATTTTGACGGGGCTTGTTCTAAAGAAGGTTCTAGAGCTATTATTGTCTTCATTTCCTGTACCAAAGAGGTTATTCCTATGTCATATAAACTTGAATTTGACACCACTATTAACATCAGTGAGTATGAAGCTTTGCTGTTAGGTTTGAAAGCTGCAAGAGATATGGGTATAGATAAGTTGTTTGTTTTTGGAGACTCCAAACTTATTGTTCACCAGGTTAGGAATATATATCAAACCAAACAACAAAGATTGAAACAATACAAAAATGAGGTGTGGGATTATGTGGATAATTTCTTCTTGGCATTCAATATTACTTTTGTTCACAGGGATTTAAATCAACAGGATGACTCTTTGGCATTTGTAGCAAGCAACTTTAAAACTCCGATGTTTCTTAACCTGAAGTTTCAAATTGAAGTCAGACACAGACCCTCAATTCTGGATAATATAAAACATTGGCAGGTTTTTAAAGACGATGAGGAAATTAAGAGATTTTTGAAAACCATTGAAGAATTTTCTAACATTTCAATTGATTAAGATGACGAAGATGTAGAAGCACAAATACACACTGCAACAGTTCTTCAAGATACTATTGCTAGTCACAAGATCATTAAACTAAAGACAAACCATCTGCCCAAGGGTTTGGTTCCATTAGAAAGGTTGTTCGATCATAATGATGTTTCCAGAAAGGCTGTTATCCAAACAGAAGAAACAAATGTGGAAGACTATGACATTAGTTCGGATGCAAATCCCAGGTTGGTAAAGGTATCTAGGAAACTATCAAAAAAACAGAAAGAAGCATATGTTGAATTAATGAAACAATATTCAGATATATTTGCCTGGTCTTCTGAAGATCTGAAAGTGTTTGATACAGAGATTATTCAACACAAAATTCCTCTGAAACCTGGATCAAAACTCGTTAAGCAGAAATTCAGGAAATTTAATCCTTTACTGTTACCTATAATAGAAAAGGAGCTGAAAAGGCTGCTGGAAGCAAAAATCATAGTGCCACTAAGATACTTAGAATGGGTAGCAAACCTTGTGCCCGTCAGAAAAAAGAACGGAGAGATAAGGCTCTTTGTAGACTTCCATAATCTAAACAGGTGCTCTTTGAAAGACAATTATCCATTACCAAAAATGGATTATATCTTACAAAGAGTTGTTGGCGCAAAGATAATTTCTATGCTTGATGGATATTTAGGGTACAATCAAATATCAGTAATGGAAAAGGACAAAAAGAAAACAACTTTTACCACTCCTTGGGGCACCTTTATGTATGAAAAGATGCCTTTCGGGTTGATGAACGCTAAAGCTACATTTCAAAGGGATATGGACATCACTTCCATTGGGGAGAAAGACAGGTTTGTGGTTATTTACCTTGATGATATCACTGTATTTTCAACATCCGATGAAGAACATTTACAACACTTGAAGCAGACCTTTGAGAAATGCAGGAGGTACGACATATCACTTAATCCCAAAAAATCACATTTTTCCATGGAGGAAGGAAAGCTTCTTGGACACATCATTTCTCCTGAAGGAATTAAAATAGATCCAGAAAGAGTAAAGGCTATTCAACTAATCGACATTCCGAGAAATAAAAAGTCCATTCAGTCCTTCATTGGTAAGATTAATTTTTTAAGGAGGTTTATACCTAACTTTGTAGAGTTTGTCAAATACATCACTGACATGTTGAAAAAGGATGCATAAATTAAGTGGATACCGGAAGCAAGAGAATCCTTCGAAAGGATCAAACAGGCTATTGTCCAGGCACCTGTTCTAATTAGCCCAAATTTTTCTAAAGAGTTCATGATTTTTTCATTTGCATCAGAAAATACCATAGCTGCTGTTCTTCTGCAAAGAAATGAGCAAGGCCACGAGCAGCCTATCTCCTTCTTTAGAAAAAATCTCAGGGACTCTGAATTGAAGTATGATCTAATAGAAAAACATGCCTATGCCTTAGTGAAGGCCTTAAAATATTTCAGAGTGTATATTCTTCAATAAAAAATTACAGCTTATGTCCCAAGTAGTGCAGTCAAAGAAATATTGGTTTAGCTTGATTGTGAAGGTAAGCGAGGGAAATGGATAACTAAAATCCTAGAATATGATCTCACCATAAAGCCTACTCAGATGATAAAGGGACAAGGCCTCACCAAATTAATGACAGAATCCAATTACAAAGCAATTGGATTATATCATCTTTCAGACATGACACATGACTCTTCTGTCCAGATTGAAGAAATTGATTTACAAATAAACAACAAGTATTTTTCTTCAGGATGGTACAAAGACATCGTATTTTTTTTACTGAATTTTCAATCTCCTCCAGAGTTGGATAAATCAAAATACAAATCATTAAAGTTGAGAGCTATAAAGTACTGTATTGTTGGTCAGACCCTGTTTTGGAAGGACCCCAATGGTTTTCTGTTGAGGTGTGTGGACGAAAAGGAAGCTAAACAAATCTTTCAACATCTGCATCACGGTGTCTGCAGAGGCCATCATCATTGGAAGGATACTGCCTTCAAAATTATTAGAGAAGGCTATTACTGGCCAGTTCTAATCTCATATATTTTTGCTCAAGTCAGGGCGTGTGAACCTTGTAAGAAATTTTTGGGAAGCATAAACTTATATCTCTCCCTCTGAAACCAATCATCGCCCATGGACCATTTCAACAGTGGGGATTAGATTTCATTGGAGAGATTAATCCCGCCTCCTCAGGAAAACATAGATGGATTCTTACAACTATGGATTATTTTATGAAGTGGATAGAAGAAATTCCAACTCAGAATACCACAGACAAAGTAATCATGGAATTTCTAGAGGGATATATTTTTTCCAGGTTTGGTTGTCCTAAAAAACTGGCCACTGATAACGCACATGCTTTTAAGTCAAATTCCATGATTGAATTATGCAATAAATATAATATCAAATTGGTTCATTCTACTCCCTACTACCCCCAGAGGAACAAATTGGTTGAATCTTCCAATAAGACACTGATAAGGATTATAAAAAAATTACTGGCAGAAAATAAAAAAAGCATGGGATTCCAAGTTAAAGTTTTCTCTCTGGGATGATCGTATCAACAACAAGAAGGCTATTGGGAAATCTCCCTTCCAGATGGTATATGGGACATAATCTATCCTTCCAAATCAATTGGGCTTGGCAGTCTTAAAGTTTCTGCAAGAAGAACATGAAGAACCCAATGATGTCCAAAAAATAATTTTTCAGTTGATTGAAGTTCAACAGGTCAGAGAACAGGTTAACCAGAAAGCTGCTGCTCATCAGAACAAAATCAAGGCTACATTCGATAAAGGAACTAAGAAATATGTTTTCAATAAAGGGGATTTGGTGTTGAGATGGGACGCTAGGAGAAAGGATAAAGAAAAACATGGAAAGTTCGATAATCTATGGTATGGTCCTTTCAGGATAGCCAATAATAACACTTTTCTCCTACATAATTTAGACAACACTGAAATTTTTTGGGGCCCAGTGAATGGGAGGTTCTTGAAGCACTATTTCATCTAAAGGATCATCAGGTTAGAGTTAGTACAATAGGTTTTGTTTTCAATAAAGACTCCATATACCCAATGGACTTGTTTTTACAGTTATGCTGAGAATAAAAGTCTGACAGTCACAGGGGAATCAATTAATCAGAGATAAAGGAAAGGAAATGGTCTACAGTTCTTGGAGTTTAGTATCGAAACTTCATCCCCAGAAGGAGCCAATGTTAGGCTCTAATTTTGTCTTGGTCTAGTGAGAAACCCTTGTCCTAAACCCTCCTTACCCATTCTTCATTTTCTGTTTTCATTCGATTTCAATTTTTTGATTTTGGTATTTTGTGGTTTGCATTACAGTCTTTGATAATTTATTTAAGTTTGATTTTGAAAACACATTGTTTAAAATTGAGGTGTCTCCTTATATGCCGTTTGAATTTCAAATTTTCAAGTTTTGCTAAGTTGTTAAACATGCTACGGAAATAAGCCTATTCCCGTAGCACCAAATAATCATGCCATGATATGCACCTGCCATCCCGATTTCGTTATGATGACACGAATCGTGGATTGAGAGTTCGTATGCGTCCATGAAAGCTTGGAAATCATTTCCAAATCCGACGGTTTCAGAATCTAATTGTTGTGTACGCACAAGACTCATTTCAAATTACTCATTGCTTGATGATCATTATATGTTACTTGTTCGAGTTGGCTTATTTCAGGCTTGTAGTGAGGAATGCAGGTACCCATTTAAAGAAACGGTATACACTAACAATTGCAGGTGGTGAATTTGGAACCCGAGGATGACAGTTGTAGAATTGTGTTTGATGGTGCCAAAGAGGAGCGGACAGGTTGCCAGAATAGAACCAGAGGGTGCTGAACTTCTTGAAGCCTATCCTCAGATGGCTCAAAGGTTCAGAGATGCCGGGTGGTTTGAGTTTCTCACCACTTTTCAAGGTTACGATGAGCAGGTTTCCATGGAGTTCGCTCTGAATTTTGATGGTCACGAGATTGAAATCAGTAAGATGTTGATGCTAGTGACATAGCAGACTATCGCAAAGGCTTGTAGGCTCGTGGTTGAAGGGGAAATATGGTGGAAGAAAGAGTACATGGTTACTGAATTTGTAAATCAATTCCTCCTTCCAGATAAGCAAAATCCAGATTAGAGAAGGGGAATACCTTGTAGCTGGGTTCGACCCGAATGGCACACTACTCTGGTCGTGATTCATAGGTACATCACCTACAAAGGAAGGTTTTCATTGGTCTATATCTGCCATATCAGAATACTAATGCATCTAAATGGTGATTACCCTTTAAATCTCCCTTATGTTCTGCTATAAAAGATTGAAAAAAATGTCCAAGAAAGTGCAGTCACTTTCTACCAATGCTAAAAGCAGTCTGTTTCATCAAGTTCTATTTAAAACCCTAGTCATGTTTTCTTTGAACGAATTAAAGAATCCCTGGAGCTGGCTCAGACAATCCTTAAACCCTATCACTCAGTCCAATAAGTAGAAGAAATATAGAGGGACGAAGACCATCACACAGAGCTGAGATATTCCTGATGAAAACCCTGTGAAAGATGAGTCTTCTGACATCAAGGTGACTAGGAGGAGCAGAAGTAAAAGACCTAGATGGGAGCCTGAGATTGAAACATTTCTTGAGAAAATGTTAAAGGGGAAACAGATTCAGATAATGATCTTGCTACTCAAACTACAGTCAAGCTTGAAATGCCATCAACTAGCAAAAGGAGTGCTATGACCAAAGGAAAAAAGGTTAAAGGTGTGTGTGTATCACAGAAACCTCAAAGAAATTTGACTAGGGTTACCAACAAGTATAGGATGAAGTCAAAGGCAATGTTCAATTCGTCAATCAAAGAAGAAAACATCATAATCATAGAAGATGATTCTGAGAATGTTGAAGTGAATACCAGGAAATGGGCAAAAAGGACTCCATTGCCCAAGAAATCTGTCAGCAAAGGAAAAAGAATAATTTCACCACCTACAGGCCCTATAAAAAGATCCTCAACTATATTAGCAAAAGCTAAAGAGATGGATAAAGGCATCAATGAATCCCATGAAGAAAAACATGATTACTTGGAAGACTCATATAGCATGCCAGATGTACCTGGAGCTATAGTTTCATCAAGTTCTGCGGAAGAACATAGCTCGGAATTAGTCTCAAAGTGCCAAGTTAAAGCCACAGAATCTAGCGTTACCTTAAACCTGAATGAATCTGCACCTTCTAAATAATGCTTAGGATTCAGAGTTAAAATCAGAACTGATAAAGAAAAGAGGAAGGAATTTCAGAAAACAATAAGACAATTAAAGAGGGAGAAAGCGCAAATAGAACAATGGAATGCTCGCCAGCAAGAAAGAATTCAAGGTCTGAAGAAAGAGCAAAAGCCATTGCTTAAAGAACTCAGGGAGATTAATTTCAAACTCTACTGGCACAATGTTGTGCTAACCACAAAGCTCAAGCAGAAAAATGCCAAAGCCACTGCTATGATTATATCCTAAAGGTAACATGGATTTTGTTACAATCATGTTTAAATGTTTTCCAGGAAATATGGCAAAGCCTACTCATTTTGGTTAGTGAAATTCTAATACTTCGATCTGTTTTACAGAATCAAACAAAATTCCTATTTTGTAGAGTCAAATGTAATGTTGACAATATTTGCTATATCAAGTTGTTGAGCTGTGATCTATCTTGGGGCTGTAGAAGATTTTTTTTTGAGTGAAATACTTTAGGAGTTGGATATTATTCAGATCTAGTAATTAAAGGTTGTACTAGATGATAGGATCTGGAAGTTTTATAGATAGTTTAAATAGACAGAAGAAAGACCATGTTTAGGTCGAAAAATTGGAGATCCAGAGAACCTTTTTGTGGAGATCATTAGAAAATGCATTTATGTTCAATTGACACTTAATAGAAAAGGCATATGGATGGTTAGACCTTCTTTTTTCTACTCTGTTATTTCTTTATTCATGCTTGAATTCATTATTCAGATTGTAATGCTTTTTGATTCTTGATTATTAATTTATACAGTGAAAATTTTGCTGTAAAGATAATTTTCAAGTTATGATATAAGGCTGATAGTCTTGTTTCTTTATGATATATTGAGACGAGAAATCTTGTGAAGTTGACAAAT
This sequence comes from Picea glauca, assembly GCA_000966675.3. NCBI lineage: Eukaryota > Viridiplantae > Streptophyta > Pinopsida > Pinales > Pinaceae > Picea > Picea glauca. Next base: position 146,097 of record JZKD02S1675125.1, on the reverse strand, counting down.
TGAAGACTTCATCTTCCTTTTTCTTAAATTGGTTTAGTCCATCTATGTGTCTACCTATTATTCATCCAGTGGGATATGCTATGTTTTGATCTTGATTTTCATGTCATGTTGTAATCTTGAACCAGTTTTCAACCACCCTACAAAAACCAAATCATAAAACCTTAAAAATACTTTGCAATAAATGAATGATGCCCTAGCTTGCCCTCTCACATTCAAGTGAAACTTTAGGGACTAACAGGTGGTATCTCTAGGGATGGGATCTCATCGATATCAATGATCTCCGGTTGTTGCTGCTCGTTTTCTTCCAACGGTCCTCGTGACCTAGTTTGAACTCTGGTCGGCCTGAAGGTTGAGCCTAGTTCAATGGACTTCGGTGGTGCCATAGTGGTGAGTGTCGAGCATATTCTGTCTATAGAGGACTGTGATCTTACTCTGTTCATTTGAGGTGATGTTTCTCTCTCTATGTTCTTCTTTCGTGAATAGACAAGTTGCTTCCATGCTCGCATGCTGTATTGGCTTGTCCTGAAGCTTATCGAATACGCTTCCTCCATGATGCGATTGATGCACCATAATTGTGGATTCAATGCATGTGCAACAGTTTCATACTTGACATTACGCTTCTCTGGCTGTTTCCAGTTGGCGTGTTTAATGTGATGTTCCATCAGTCATTGCCATGCCTTAATTCTTCTTTGTGTTGTCCTATCATCCTGCTTTTTCTAACTTTCTGTTTCCCGCTCGTTTGTCTTAGGCGTTTGACCGTTACTCTTTCTTTTACTACATTCGTGTTTCGAGCGTCCTGTGGATTTTTCATGGCTTTTCGGTTTTTTCTCTCTTTTTTTTTTTACTGCGCGGGGGGTGGTCGACTATCCTTGTACAGTTTCAGTCGACTCCCGTTGATCCTTCCTTGAATATTTGCACCTGCTAGATCTCTTAACTGTACAACTCCACTGTCTGTTACAGATTTAACCTCGTATGGTCCTAACCAATGCATTCTCAGATTTCCTAGGTGCTGAAACAATTTGCTGTTGTAGAGAAATACTAGATCTCCTCCCGTGAAAGTCTTCTTCTTAATGTGTCGATTGTGCCATGATTTGTCTCTGGCCTTCTGCACTTGTTGATGGAATCCTGCTAGGATTTGGTCTTCCTTCATTGCTTATAGCTAATGCAACCTTTCTTGTATCGCGCCACATTCTGTCATTTGTGTGATAGTGGCTACGCGTAAGCTGGGTATTAAAAATTCCAATGGTACTACCGCTTCTTGGATGTAGAAGAGTTTGAATGGTGTGTGCCCTGTCAACTTCTTACATGTCATCCTATACACCCATAATACTGCTGGTACTTAGAGGTCCCAGTCATCTCTATTGACGTTACAAATATTTTTCAATGCGTTCTCTAGAACTTTGTTGAAGGCTTCTACTATGCCATTCGCCTGTGGGTGATACGGTGTGCTTTTCTGGTGGTGAACTTCAAATTATTCGACCATTGCACAGATGGTTCTATTTATGAAATGCGTGCCTTGATCGCTCATTAGAACTCTTGGGCACCCAAACCTAGTAATTACTTGTTCGAATAAAAAGTGTGCAATGGTCTCTGTGCTACAGTCCTTTACTGGTGCGACTTCCACCCATCTTGTTAGGTATTCCATCACGCTGACAATGTATCTTGCCCCTATTCTTTTGGATGGTGGGTTAATAGGTCCCACAAATTCTATTTCCCATTTATCAAATGCTTGTAGCGTCACTTGCAGTCATAATGACATCTCATCCCTTCTGTTGGGTTTGCCTACCCTTTGACAGGCATCACATCCCTAATAGTATTCTTTCAAGTCCCTATGGATCGTTGGCCGCCATAGTCTTGCATGAAGTACCTTCTGCACGGTATCTTTTCCTGCATAATGTCCTCCTGCCAATCCCTCGTGGGCTTTTGATAAAATCCTTGGTCGTTTGTGCTTAAGAACATACCTTTGTAAAATGCTATCTGCGTCCATTTTATATAGATGTCCTGTGATCAATTGATAGTTGGCTGCACGAACTACCAAGTTCTTCTTCTGCATGGTGGTATACTCTTGCGGTGCAGTACCTATGCTCAATTACTGGATTTTCTCTGTGAAGTAGTCATCAACAATTTGTACCAAGAATAGATGTACATCTGGAAAGTTGTCTTCTAAGATTGGGGGTTCTTGTCCATTTGTGACCCGTGATAGGTGGTCAGTGCCTGCCTTTAGTTTTCCTGGTTTGATGATTACTTCAAAGTCAAATTCCTGAAATAACAATAACCATCTATAGATTCTCCCCCCCAACACTAGCTTGTTGACTAGGTACTTTAGGGCCGAGTGATTTGTAAACATCTTAAAATGTTTTCCCAATAAGTAGTGTCTGGACTTCTGAAGTGCGTAAACCATAGCTAGGCCTTCTCTTTTCGTTTTGTTATAGTTCTGTTATGAGTCAGATAGTTTTCTACTTGCAAATTATATCGGGTGATCCAAGTCTCTTGCTCTTGGCTGCACTAAGATAGCTCCCAGTGCTATCGCTGAAGCATTTACATGCACATGGAATGCCTTTCCCCAGTCCGAAAATACTAATATCGGTGCAGTGACCATATTTTTCTTCAGGGTATCCAGACCGTGTTAACACTAGTCATTCCATTGGTACTTTTCCTTAGCAGTTTGCCCATTGGTGCCGTGATCTATGCATATCCTTTGATAAATTTATGATAGTATCTCGTGTGTCCTAATGTTGCACATAGATGATAGACTATTTTCGGCACTGGCAAATTAACGATGACGATGACCTTTTTCGGATCGACCAATAACCCTTGTTTGCATACTATATGGCCCAATAGTATCCCAAATGGTGTTCCAAATATGCATTTCTTTATGTTCAGTGATATCTGACACTGTCTGCATCACTCTAGAATCAAGCGTAAGACTTCTACATGGTTTTTCAATAGACTATAGACTGTCCAGTCGTCTAGATATACTTCGAGAAACTGGTGGATGAATTTTTTAAATGCTGCGATAACCACTCTGGAGAAGATTGCTGGTGCATTATGTTAGCTCCCAAAATGAAACCTTCCTTTTGGTCGAGTTTTGTGGTGGATAGCATGGCTATCGGTAGTTTCCTCAATTCTTTTTTGAGTTTTATAGCTGCAAAACTTAGGTTTTGGTTTTTGTCTTAGAAAATAATATGACCCATAAAAATATTCTTTTCAAAATTTTCATAATTCACTTTCAACAACTAACGTGTGTCCAAAAGTTGAGTGTTAGCTGGGGAAAGTGGCGACTTTCAGCAGCTAAGGAGCGCCTCTCATAGGTATGTGCGCTGTTGAAAGTGGTGAATTCCAAAATATCCAAGAAGCGGTGTCACGGGTCATGCGCTGGGGAAAGTGGTGAAATTTCCACAGCTACAGAGAAGTTCTTTCAAGGTCATGTGCTGGGGAAAGTGGCGAAATTTTCACAGCTATGGAGCATTTTTTTCAAGGTCGTGTGTTGATGAAAGTAGAGACTTTCCACAGCTACAGAGCAGTTCTTTCAAGGTTGTGCGCTGATGAAAGTAGAGACTTTCCATAGCTAACGGGGGTTTTCCACAAGACCTTGCGCTGGTGAAAGTGGTAAATATCAACAACTAAGGGGCATTTTCCACGGGCCATTGGCTGAAGAAAGCGAGAATCACGTGCGTGATATCAATGTTTCTAAAAGCAAATGATGATAAGATCATCCCATGTCATGCAAATCCAAATCATGCGCCGATGAAAATGGGTAATGATGGAAATTCAGTTTTGCACTTCAAAATCGGATTATGATGCAAATCTGGTTCAGTGATGCATGCTGCGCACTCATGGCGCCGGAGATAGTAATTTCAAATCCGGTAATTCAGGTACAGAGGTTGTATTGCCGGGCTGACAACATCAATTTGGATCATTGCTTCCATATCACGCATTGTTCATGAAGGTTGGTTAAAATTTCTAATGTTAGAAAACATAGCCGACTCCCAAAGTGCTTTCAGCAATGCAACACCTTGGCCCAATAGCATATCATAATGTTTGGTGTGCAGAACCGTTTGGGGTTTTGAATTGCAAATGGAAAGAATGAGGATTAAACTTGCAGGGAACTTTTCAGTCCCTTCCTGAGCTCCAAATGAATATCTGAAAACACCATTGGAAAGATTAGATTCTCTATATGTCAATCGACTATTCATACATGAAAAACGGATTTTCTATGACCGAGAAATTTGATTTTGAAAATCTGCCCGCTTTCAACAACTAATTCGCCGAAAATTTTGCTAGTTAGCTGTTGAAAGTGCCGCCTTTCAACAGCTAAGGAACGTTTTTCATGGGCTATGCGCTGTTGAAATTCTGTCACGGCCAGAATGTTACGATTTTCGCCCAGATCGTAATTTTTTGCATGAGAATGAATTGAAACCTCTTCTAAGGCTTTATTAATGGATTATCAAATCTATTTA
>JZKD02S1675125.1:93041-114153 GCA_000966675.3 Picea glauca | reverse complement strand
GTTAGCTGCGGAAAGTGAATACTTTCCACAGCGCACCCTTTGATATGAAAACTCACTTTAGCTGCTGAAAGCAAACCACGTGCCACATCATTTAAAAACATTTCTTAGCGCGAAATTGAGTACTCTCCGTATCGTGCCACGTGCGAACTGTCTGTTGAGCTTCTCGCGCCTCGTTACTTTCCACAACACCTTGAACTGATGAAACAGCGCTGTTAGCTGTTGAAAGCTATCGCTTTCCACAGCACACAATAAGCCTTTTTACATAATGTTAGCTGTTGAAAGTAAACAGTCACATTTCCGAAATAGAAGACTTTATTTTCAATTATTTCCTAAGACACACCAAAAACCAAAACTTTTCTGAACTGAAAAACTCACAAATGACTTGAAGCTACTACCCAAAGTTATGAAATCCACCCAAAACTCAAATGAAAGGACGGTTTCATTTTGGGAGTTAACACAACGATCACTATTTCTCCTCCTCCTGATCTTATGCTTCTGATCTAACTGTTTCTCATCCCATGCCATTATCGCTGCGCTGATGATCGTGTTGATCTTTTCCATCAATGACAAACATGCATACTCTGCCTCTGTCTGAGAACATGCCAACAATATCCCCCTTTGGCATTGATGGAAACTTTGAACGACTATGCGAATATGTTTGGACCTCCAGCTATAGCATGCGGTCTGGACCACTCCTTTTCTCCCCCTTTGACATCAATGTAAAAGAAAATATGCTCCCCCTGAGCTGTTTCATTACTCGTCGGAGGTATCAGATATTCAACCAACACATACTCCCCTTAACAGGATGGACTCTCTTAGGTGTGAGACGGGATGACACCCAGCTTCTGATAGAGATATTTAAATGGTGTATTTGCTAGGGGTTTAGTAAAGATGTCTGCAATTTGTTATGTGGTTGGAATGTAATGAACCTGAACAATCTGATTGGTGACCTGCTCTCTCAGAAAATGGTATTTTATGGGAATATGCTTGGTCTTAGAGTGGAATACAGGATTCTTTGACACACTTATGGCACTTGTGTTATCATAATGAATTGGGATCAGTGCAGTATATTTTACCTCCAAGTATGCAAGTGTCTGAATCATCCATAATACCTGAGTGCAACAAGTAGCAACAACAATGTATTTTGTCTCTGTAGTTGATAAAGAAATGGAACCTTACTTTTTTCTCAACCATGCTACTAGATAATCTCCTAAGAAGAACACATCTCTACTCATGCTTTTCCTTTCATCCATGTAGTTAGCCCAATCAACATCTGAGTAGACTGATAATTGAAAATTCTGATTCTTAGGATACCATAGGCCATAGTTCATTGTTTCTTTCAAATATCTGAATATCTTTTTGACAGCTAGCAAATGACTCTGTTTAGGTGCAGAATGATATCTTCCTACCACTCCAACAACATGCATTATGTCTGGACGAGATGATGTGATGTACAACATGCTTCCTATCATTGACCTATATGAACTTTTATCAACATTAGGTGAGTCATCATCCTTGCTTAATTTGCATCCAGTAACCATAGGTGCGCCCACGGGGTTAGAATCTTTTATTTGAAACCTTTTCAACATTTCTCTTAGATATTTTTATTGAGAAATGAATATTTCTTCAGACCTCTGAGTAATTTGCGGACCAAGAAAAAATGATAGTTCACCTATCATAGACATTTCAAACTCAGACTCCATGGCAGAAGCAAACCATTGTACCAATGAATCCTTATTACATTCGAAGATGATGTCATCTACATAGACCAACACGATGAGCATATCATTACCCTTTGTTTTGATATATATATTGATGTCAATTGTTCCTCTCTTGAACCCTTTGTCTTGGAGATACGTATCCAGTCTGTGATACTAGGCATGAGGGGCTTGTTTTAACCCATATAAATCTTTCTTCAACTTGTATACAAAGTCAGGGTTATCAGACAGTTTGAAACCCTCTAGTTGTTCCATATAGACTTCTTCTTTTAAATATCCATTTAGAAAAGATGACTTGACATCCATTTGATAGACTTTAAAACTTTTATGAAAAGCATAGGAAAGAAATATTCTGATAGCTTCTAATCTTGCTATGGGCGCAAATGTTTCATCAAAATCTAGTCCTTCTATTTGAGCATAGCCTTTACAAACCAATCTTGCTTTGTTCCTGACAACTTGTCCCTTCTCATTCAACTTATTCTTAAAGATCCATTTGGAGCCTATGATATTTTTACCTTCAGGTCTAGGAACCATCTCCCACATATTGTTTTTCTCAATCTGATCAAGTTCATCATTCATGGCTTTAAACCAATTGCCATCTTTTCTAGCTTCATTAAAATTCTTGGGTTCCATCATGGATATGAAGGCTATATGTGTTTGTTCTGTGTTTTTTATTATCTTTCTCCTGGTTTTCACACCTTTGTCTTTTTCATTAATTATCTGACTTGCAGGATGATTCTTTTAAGTGATTCTGGAGGAGGAATTTGATGATGTCTGCTGATTTGAGTCTGTCTAAATATTTTCATCTTCATCTGGCTCAGAGTCTTCTTGTTCTGATTCTTGGACCTGTTCATCTTCAACTTCATCTATATCCTGCATTTTTGATTTAGTATTGTTCACCTCTCTTACTAGGATTCCTTCATCAACTTTTATGTCAATACAGTCAACCAATCTATGCAGCCTCTTATTATAGCATCTATATCCTTTACTATTTGTAGCATACCCTAAGAAGATGCCTTCATCAACCCTGTCATCATACTTTCCAAGGTTCTCAACATTATTCTTTATGTAACACTTACTCCCAAAGACTTTGAAGTGTTTGATTGAAGCTCTCCCATACCACAGTTCATAAGGTGTCTTGTCAGTGTGTGGTTTGATGTGGGATTTGTTAAGAACATGGACTACTATATGTATTGCTTCTACCCAATAGGTTTGAACAATGTTCTTCTCATTCATCATTGACCCTTCCATTTGTTGCACTGTTATGTTTTGCCTCTGAACTACTCCATTTTGTTGTGGAGTTCTTGGGATTGTGTATTCTCTCTTGATCCCATGTTTATCACAGAATTCCTTGAACTCACTTGACATAAATTTGCCTCTGTTGTCTTACCTTACTGACTTTAACCTCTTGCCTATTTGATTCTTAGTTAAAGCCTTAAATATTTTAAATTTCTCAAATGCTTCAGCTTTTTCCTTGAGAAAGGCAACCCAAGTAAGTTTGGAGTAATCATCAATGATCAACATGAAGTAGTTTTCTTTCCCTATGCCTTCCTATCTTGATGGTCCACATAAATCCATATGAACTAGTTGGAGTGGTTTCTCTGTTGAAGTAGAGATCTTGGATTTAAACTGTGTCCTGGTTAGCTTTCCTACTTGGCAGGGTTTACACACAAAATCTTGTGGCTTTGATATTCTTGGAAGTTCTTTTACTGCCTCAAGATTTTTGAGCTTGATTAAATGATCAAATTTTAGATGTCCAAGTATCCTATGCAATAACTATCTCTCATCATGTTTTCTTATATGACACTCTTCTCTATCTTCTTTCAACACATATACATTATTTTCTATCCTTATGCCTTTATCCACCACTTGTCCTGAGTTTATAGACTTTATCTTGTAGTCCTTGGAAGTGAACACCACTTCACATCCTCTGTCACACATTTGACTTACACTGAGCAGATTGTGTTTCAACCCATCTACAAGCAAAACATCTTGGGCTTTTCCTTTTCCATTACTTAAACTCACCATCCCTTTACCCTTGATTTTACCTGGAGCATCATTTCCAAGGGTTACGTTTCCTGATTTACTTTCACTTAGAGATATAAACTTACCTTTGTCTCTCGTCATATGTTTGGAGTATCCATTGTCTATATACCAAGGTTTCTTTTGTCTTTGAGCTGACAACACTAATCCACACTTGTCACTTTCTTTCTTCTTCCAACCCTTAACATTTTTAGCAGAGGGATTCAAATCTAGTTCATAGTTCTTTAAGTGACAGTCAACAACTTTATGTCCATAATTATCATAGATGTAACATCCTGGTTCGTTGAATAAGGGATCATAATGATTGTTATGCTTAACATGTGTCCTTTTCCCATCCATCAAGTGATTTGCAGTTTGTGATGGTTTGTTACTTGGCTGTCTCATTCTTTGTTGTGGAAGATATCTATACCTTGAATGTTTTGATTGCTGATATCTCAATTTTAAAGAACAGTTTACAACTTTATGACCAAAGTTAGAACAAAAAAAACAATATCCATAGAAAAAACCTTGGTACCTGGAAAATGGCTGTCTTCTTTGAGAAGGTCGATTTCTTCCATGCTGATGATTTCTTTGAACATAGAGTACATTATTTATTTGATCTATAGTTTCAGTTCTGGTACCTCTTTCGTTACTCCTCCAGGGCTTGATTATCTTCTTTTGTTTCCGCATGTTTTTTGTTGTCATAGATGGTAGATTTGACAAACTTGATGGGATATTTGTTGCTTGGATGATCACTAATTGATCCCTCTTTATAACCCAGACCTATTTTCAACTTTGGGTTTCTTTACTGATTCAGAATGGTGGCCAATTCTTTTGAGGCTTTGATACTTGACAGATTTTGATGATACAAGGCTTGAAACTTCTCCAACTCTTTCCTAGTTTTCACTACTTGTTCCTCTAGAGCTTCACATATTGACTTCTTTTCTGATAGTTTTTGTTTCATACTGTCTTCAATTTTCTTTGCCTCTTCTAAATCCACTTTTAGCAGGGAAAATTCTTCGTCAGGTTCTTTATTGCCTTTCTTGAACTGTATCAACAATTGTTTTTTCTTTCTCATTTTAATTCTGAGTCTGTCAAACTCTTCTAATGCACTAATAAGTTATCCTCCTAGGTCAACCACAACTTCTTCTTCATTAGCATCACTTCCTATGATTTTATTATCATAATCCTCTTTGGCCATAAGCATGAAGTCATTTAGTTTATCTTCAATAGAGGATTCATTGTCTTCATCATCTGAAGGATCATCATCATTGTTTACACAAAGACTTTTCTTCTTAAAATTATTCTCTTTAAAGAAATTTCTGTGTTTGTGCTTCTCCTCATCATCATATGTCTGATCCTTTATTTTGTGAGGACATTTATTTGCAAAATGACCTATCTTACCACAGTTGAAACATTTGAAAATGCAATTTACCTTTGTATTTTCCTAATCCCTTCTTCAATCTTCTCACAAATTTTGCTTCAATTTCATCAGGCTCAGAATCCTCATTCTTGTCTGCCTTAAATGATGCTTCTCTGGAGGTGGGTTTATCTTTAACTATTCTCATTTCATATGCAATCAACATTCCTAGAAGTTGATCAAATGCCAAGGATTTTACATCATTAAGTTCTTCTATAGCAGAGACCTTTGGGTTGAACCTATCTGGTAGAGATCTCAAAATTTTCTGAACTAAAGAAGGTTCCTCAATTTTTTCACCAAGTTCTTTCATTGCATTTACTAGTTCTTCAACTCTCAGAAAGTACTTTCCAACAGTTTCATCCTCTTTCATTTTCATCTGTTCAAACTGTACTCTATAGGTTTGAAGCTTCGCATCCTTTACCTTCTCATTACCTTCATAACTTCTAATGAGTTTGTCCCACATTTCTTTGGCAATTTCTAAGTGCATAACTTTTACAAATTTTGCTTCTGCAAGCCCACTCAAGATAGCATTCATAGCCTTAACATTGAAGCAAGTTTAATTTTCAGAGCCTTAGATGAAAAATTAACCAAGTAAGTTGCATAGATCACCTTTGTATGTTTGGGGGAAGTTAGATGTATGCATAGGCAAACACATTGGTGATAATCTTATTGCTTGATCTATCTCTATTGCAACTTACTTGGTTAATGTTTCCTATGTCTAAGTGAATATTGGTTATAACATTGAATATATTGTTTATTAATTGTTGTGGTGTGAGTCAAGAGAGAGTTGAGTATCCCACTTGGGGAGGCATCACTTTATTTGATTCTTAAGTGCTTTTTGTGGTGGCCAGTGAAGGCAGTCCAATAGAGTAAGTGCTACTGGGGCATGCTTGGCAAATTATTGAACACTTACACTTCTTTGTATCTTTGTATATTGTTGTATCTTTTGTATATGGTGTAATTATAGTAATACTTAACATCCTTTGTAAGTAATATAACTTTGGGTTTGTGGGTAGTTTAACTTGATTTATTTGTAAACTTCTTGTAATGAATCACCCTCAAACATTAGTTGACCCCATTGCCCAACCTTAGGCACTAGTCTTAGTTGACTTAGGGTAAGGGCTGAATTTCATTTAAATTAGACCTGCACTTGCATTGCTGCTTGTCATCATAGGCTAGTTTTCCCCTTTGGCCTATAAAAAATTAAAACTAACTCCTAGAACGTTAACGTTAAAATTAATCTAGTAACTAGGGACAACCCCCCTTGGCTTCCCTAGGAGTAAGCCTAAAAGGAAGAGGTTCTAGTCAAGGTGACAGTGTGGACTAAGAACCTAGACATTGTGTCTCCGAGGACACACTAAGTGAGTTGGGCTTAGCTCACGTTAGCAAGTGTGTATAAGGATGACAACACGTCCCAACCACCCTTAAATGTAAAACTTTGCTTTCTGTGAATTTATTACAGTGATTCAATAGTTGTCATTGGCTTACCAGACTTATCACTATTCTTCTATTCTTCTCTGCTCTGCCTACCTCAGTGTCTTCCTGCTTGCATCCTCTTCAACTTTCTGATCTTTTCCTCTGTCTCAACATTTTTATAGTTTTTGTGCACCTTGTGCATGCTGTATGCACTATCCCACTGTATACACTTCACTGGTCTCCACTTCGAGATGTGCATGTCGATCTCACATTGAGTCCTCTGCCAGTTCATCCTTGCAAGGATGCATTATCTATGGTAGTTACCTTGAGTCTCTTTGCCTTCTTTGGGGATCACCCTGAAGTCTCTTAGAGTCCTCTGGCAAAAACCATCAGTGGTTTCTAGCAGTTACAGTGTGAACCTCTACATCCTTATGCCTTTGGCACCGTTCACCCTTCCTTTCACATGTGGCCTCAGGCAGTGACCAATTGCCTATTTCGAAGGCACTTTTGTGACTCGCGTTTTGGGGATATGGGGATGAGACATCTCGACTCTCCAAGTCACAATCTCCAAAATGGATATTAGTTGCATGCTAGATCCTCCCTTAAACCTTCGACAATGTGACCTTGGTTGCGACCACAGGCCTAGTAAAAAATACATTTCGCGATTTCACATATCGCGAATTCCTATTGCGAGGCATTGCGAATCTCCAAGTCACGATCTCTGAAACCCCGAAAAGGATCTTAGCTGGACTGGCTCCTTCCCTTCTCGTGAGCACTGGCTATGACCAAGCGCTTATCCATAAAGCACTTTCATGGCTTGCGATTTCAGGAATCTTGTGATGAGGCATTTCGCTAAGCAGGAAGCTTCCATGTCAAGAACTCCGAAATAGAGCTTGGCTTCTCTAGCTCTGCTCTCCATCTCTCGATGATGTGACCACGAGATATGACCACTGGCTACCCATTTGAGTGCTTCGCTCTTCAGATCAATAGTCCACATTCTGTGGTGATTGGACAACTATCCTCCACTCCAGAACTTCAACTTTCGGGACTTTGGGGGAGTGTTGATGCTAAAACTCCCAAAACTAAACTCCCTGAATGATGTCACTCGATGACATGATTCGTGTGGCTACCATGTGTCACTCAAAATTGTGATTTCCAGGTTCCTGAAATGTTGAATCATATTGACACTTGTCATTGTCTGATCATCCCACATGTCATTGTTGATGTAGTCTTCCACCTGCCCTTTATAACGTGGTCTTCCACATTCACCTCCTGGATCTGATGGCCCAGATTCGTCCTTGATCCAACAACTAGGATTATTTCACGATTTTTCATATCGCGAGTTTGAGAGGTTAGGGAACCCCGTTCCTTTGAATTTCTAGTCAGTGAAAAGATGATCTTTCGCCACATATCCTTGTTGGATCGACGGTCTTGATTTGTCCTCGATCCAATGGCTGATATTATATCGTGATTTCACATATCGCGAGTTCAAGAGGTTAGGGCACCTCCTCCCTTTGGATTTCTCGATCTGTGAAACTATGAAACAAAGCCTTTGTCATGCTCTGATCCATCACCATGTATCCTTCGTGGATCGATGGTTCAAATCATTTCTCCATTTCTCTTATCGCAAGTTGGAAGGTTAGGTCCCTCCCTCCTTTGACTTCTCAGTCAATGAAATGATGATCTGTGACCATGTGTCCTACCCGAAGATGAATGGTCCTCCTTCTTTCAGGACTTTGTAGGCCCGCTTTACCTTGCACTTTAAAGATCATGCTCATTCTGTTGGATCGAACAAAGGTCAGGCCTCGCACTCGGATCTAACGCCCGAGATACATTCTCTTCTACTACATGTTTCTCCATTCTTAATTCAGGTATGACAACCATTGAGAATTTGGGATCGATGATCCAATGATCACTGTTGCTCCTCCTCCTGATCTTACACTTTTGATCTCACTATTTCTCCTCCTCTGCCATTATCGTTGCATTGCTGATCGTGCTAATATTTTCCATCAATGACAAACACACATACTCTGCCTATGTCTGAGAACATGCCAACACTTAGTAGATGGGGAAGTCCCCCCATGTTCTTGAATTTTTTTTTGAATTTCCTACTGTATATATGTAAATAGTTTTTGAATTTTGTTAATAAGACAATTCTAGATATTTCTGTAAGTATTTATTTCACCGGGAGTACACAGTTTCAAGGATCTTTTTTTTTTCTTTCAAACATTGTTACACTTGAATTTTGTATCCACTAAAGCATCAAATGAATATTGACTTAATGTAATTAGCCACATTTTTGCAAAAATTCTCATTTTTTAAGGCATTCAAAAGCAATTGCTCTTGAAACTCTTCACCACTGAATAAGGAAGTGATACCATAACTATCAAGCGTAGAGGTCTCTCGTACAGTTTTTCCAAGAAACCTAAGTAAGTGAGTCAAGTGTCTTTATCAAAGAGTAACAAGGAGGTCTAACTAGTGGTTAGTCATGGAAACATCACAGTAACTACAAAAGAAGAAAGTGAGTTGAGCCTAGAGATACCTTTATGTTCTTTCTCAATGGTACCATCCACTACACACTAAATAACTTTATTATATCATATCTTTAGATAGGCCACGTCCGCTTAAGTACCCCTTACATCGGGACAATCACTAAGTAATATAACGAAAAGTCATCCTCTAACATAAATACCATCCCAATTGAAAAAAGAAATAAAAAGTTGTTTTCAGAGCTGTTCCCCCATCTTCTTGCACAAGAAATCTTATACTAAAATCTTAAAATATGGAGGGCCAGTCTCTGAGGTTTTAATAGGCTAACCCGCCAGGATACTAAACAGGTCTACTGGTAGTGGGTACCGACCTGTGGTATGACTAGGTAAACCCGTCAGAGTACTGAACAGGCTTGCTAGCAGCGGGGCATTCTACCTAGTGAGGATGGTAATATGACAAAAATAAATAATAAATTTAAACTTGTCCTGATGTATGACATTACTTGCAGACAAAGATGACATGAAGTATGTGTGGTTAAGCTAAGGTTAATGAACTCCATAAACTTTCCATTGGGAAATAACTCTAAGACTATCTTGAAACTCTCTTGCCTACCTCTTCTTATCTATATATAGGATCTCTTATCCTATAGGTGGGGCCATCTTCTAACGGTCTCGTCAGACCATTCTGTGACATTTATTTCTACACTTGACATACTATAAATCTTTGGCTATTGGGGGATATTGACTGGTTTCCTATACTTTTGATTGTGAGGTGTCACAATACTTAGGTGTAGGGGAGGGGTTCATGAGCTGAAAAATGATCATTGCCTAGAGAAATAAGTCTTTGCAAGAATTTTTGTATTATTACCATGATACAGGTTATTACATTAATAGTCATTTTATTTTTAAAAGTGCTAAACTCCTGTGTGCTATAAATTACCGAAGATATGCCTAACAAACCAGATTACTTTTATCGGTTTATCTTTCATTACAAGTTGTACATTGTAGGTTTGACAATACATGTTTTTACTTGCTATAACCTGTTCATTGTAGGTTTGGAATTATATGTCATATGCAAGAGGATTGAGTGAGCATGAAATTAAAATCAACAACAAGGGAACATTCTGCCTCTGCTCATTTACCACTGTGATTGTCAAAAACACTTCAAATTTGCAGGCTATCCATTATAAGAAGTGAAAATGTACTTAACACAGAGGTACCGTATGAAGTACCATATGAGGTGTTGTATGAGATCCCGTATGAGGTTCCGAACGAAGTACCATGTGAATTAGAGACTAGTAACCATCCTAGATTCCAAGTAACTAGAAATCAATTACATTCAACTGAATTGGTTGCAGACATTGATTGTAGATGCTTCATATGTTTATGATCAAATGTCCAAGTCAAAAGACTTGGAAATTGATCTAACCACACATCATTACATTGCTCCAAAAATGAGCCGTCAAATTTGAATTCTCCACACATGGTAGCTTATGCGCACATGTGTGCAACCTACTCCACTATAGGTGCATTCAAAATCAGGCTAGGTAACCATTATCTCAATTCGCCCTTGCCAATTTCTCTGCCCTGTGTTAAGGAATCACGCCTAACCTCTGCCATTTCGTCCCCTATTCAAATCGTGTTCGGCCTATGCCCAATTCATGCCATATCTCAGCTCGATTGCACCCTTGCCTGGTGCATTTTTCCTCTGCCACAATGCCCAGGAGGTACAATCCCTCTTCCTATGCGTATTTTTTTTCCATTCCTGAATTTTCACAATGCAGAGAAGTGTTTTTGTGTGCAGGCTAGGGGCCATTTTCTCTAGCTTACAAGGCCATGACGATGGCCTCTCCATGCAATTCGCCTTCAGTTTCAATGGGAAGACAACACATGTAGGGTATTTGTCCTTTGAAGTCTCAGAAGAGTCCATTGCTGTAGCCACAAAGCTCCCAAGAATGGGAAATAGATGGTTCAAAAACCACCAATTGTCGCGCTCAAGTTATAGCAGGGTGTTTAAGCTCGAATTCGAGAGCATTTAAGGAGAAAAAGGGTATGCCACGGAGTGGATAAAGGTGGAATTGATTAACCCCCTCATCGTCATCACAAATTTAATTACATGTGAAGGTAGATACTCCACCTTCAAAGATTGTGATTTCAGATTGTTGGCTCATTTTCTATTCAACAAACCTTTGAAATTCCCCTTCTATTTTCTCAAAAGGTTGGAGAAGATGTCCTCTCAAGTGAGGAAGAATGTGACTAACCCCCACAACAGTCTCTTTCACCATGGCTTGATCAAACTCCTTGTTCTAGCCAAACTAGAGAAACAGGGGAAAACTTAGGATGCCTTTATCTACCAATTTGCAAACCCTCACTTGACAGTTAAGACCAACAAAAATCCACTTAGCCTAAAAAATATCTCTCCATCCAAACCTCACTCTCCAAGAACTCCAAACCCCCTTGCACAAACCCTCTCTTTTCTGAAACAATACAAAAATCTTGTTGATATCCCTACTTCTTCATCGGGTAAAAATACCAAGAACAAAGACCAAAAGAAGCCTATTGTTAACCCCCCAATGCCTTCACTCTCTATTGATCCTACACCTAAGAAGCCCCAAGAAGTAATTCATCAAGACTTTCCCATTATTCCCACAAATAGGAGGGGAGCCAATCGATTATGTAAATGACCCTTTCGAAAGAATACCCAAATTACAAGAACCAAACCTTATGCAAAACCCATGCCTACTTCAGATCATATCCAAGTTTCCTCCAATCTTGAGAGCCCTCACAAGAGACCTAGGGAAGTTTCTATGGATGGATTAGAGCCACTAAGGAAGACAAAATCAGAGCCTACCTCTCCTTACCAATCCCCCATCACTCCTACTTCACCCATGCCTACTCTAGATTGTCCACATCCCTCAAAGGATGTGAGCCTTCCTCAGAGATCACTGATTCTTCCCCAACCATAGAGAAGCTACAAAAATAAAACCATCATCTTCTCTAACAATTGGAAGAGAGGAAGACAATAGACACACAACTTCACCATGATAATGCAGTCCTTTAGGAAAAAGTTAACTCCCTTCAATGGTTGGTCGATGAGATGACCAAATCTAACCAAAGCCTCAGAGCACAACTGAAGAAACACAAGAGGCACAAGGCTAAGTCTTCACAACAAGAAGGAGAAGCTTCCAAAGCTGATCCTCCTCAGCAAGCATAGTCACGAGGGGTAACTTCTTTTTGTTTGCAGTGGGACTTGAAAAATCGTAAGTGTGGGGGTAATGTTGGGCCCAAGATATGATCAATTTATGATAGTTATTAGACACTTTTTTGCCAAATGTACATATGCATTTTTCACGTTTTGAAGGAGCTTTTTGAAGAATTTTATGCCAAAATGGTATGATCAACACTAGGTATGTATGATTCATGTTTAATGATTACATTGAGTATAATTCATCATGTTATTACACTTCCAAGGATCTGTTTCACCATTTTTGGTGTTACAGGGTGAAAACACACCATGTTTATGCTTCTGACATTCCTTCCAACACTCGTTCTGGTACCCGATCTGGCACTGCATCCAACACTGCGTATTGCACAAAAACAGAGGGAAACTTGGCGGTTATGGTATTGGTGGCCAGTGATGGGACAATCGAGAACATGGGTTTTGTTCATGCTTGCCCCCTCCACCTACTGAACTTCTGACAACTCATTTTTAGTTGTTCAAGAGGGCGATTATTGGCTCACTATGTTTTAACAGTTAGGGCATCATTTAATGAAAATTGTCGAATTTAGAAGTGGTTCAACCCTCCTGTGGTTGACCACTTGGTCTGTAAACATTATAAATACCACTGTGGTGGTTAGACATAAGTGAAGTAGTAGAAGCATCTGTGTGATAGATAAAAATACAATTTTACTCTATTTTTCTATTTTACATTGCCAGATTATACAAGAACTGCGTTTTTGAGTTTTCATGGTGAATTCGAATTGTTGAGTTCATGGTGTTCTTTTAGGAAGTGACCAAAAATTGTTGGGGGGGCCACCAACAATCTAGTAACTATTATTTAGTTTGTTTTTTCATTTTATATATTAGTTGTTTTCTTTATTTCCTGTACATGCATTTTTATTGTGTTAATTAGTTTGCTGTTATAATTTAATTGCTTTGATTCTCTTTTGCATGTTAGTATGATGAATTGTGTTAGCATGCATTGATCTTATAGTTAGGAATGGGTTTGCAAATCTCTAGACTAAATCCATGTGCAATTAGATATTAGATTATGCTCTTATTTATGATTTTAGAATTAAATTTAAAATAGAGTTTTAAATATAATAGAACACAGTTTTAGTTTGGATTTTCTTTGACAAGGATTTGATGGATGGATAGAGTTAATTTCAGTTTTTAATGATAGATTGCTTATTTCAGTTTTATATAGATCTTGCTTACTTAGTTATTGGCTAATACATTTGGTAGTTTACTTTTTAATGTCATTTTCTTATTACAGTTTGAATTGTTAGAATAGATATAACATAGTTTCATTTATGTAATTTCTTTCCTAGAGTTAAATTGCAATTGTATTTCTTAGTTAATAGTTGAGTTTAAGTATGAATTTTTCTTACATAGTATAGAAGTAAAATGATGGTCTCGTTATATTGTTGATGGTTAATAAATGAATATGCAGGGTAATTGACGATTGCTTTTGTCATGGTTAAATTCTCATTGGATTGTTTAATCCATACCTTTCACTTTTCTATTAAGATTAGTGTTGAGCTTATACCACTTGAATTATCCTTTGTTGTCAAGTGCCATCGAGATATCATACAACACCAGAGACATTCACACAACCACCAACATTATATTTGAATTGGTTAAAAGACTAGTTTCCTGTTTTCATAGACCAGAAAAGATAGTTTCTTGCTTTTGTAGATCAGAAGAGATAGTTTCTTTCTTTCATAGTTTAAAAGATAGTTTAATTGTTGTTGTTGGATAGATAGTCTTTTTCTTTGTTAGGTTAGAGAATAGTTTGCTTATCATAGATTAAAGGTTAGTTGTTAGTTCTTCTTTCTTTCAATAAAATAGATTTCCTTTCATCAATTAGAAATAGCTTTGAAGTTTTAAGAGTATAGTCCACTTGCCTCTTAGGCTAGATAGTTGTTCAATGAGAAGTTTTAATTTGATTACGCATAGTAGAAGTTATCTTAGAGTAGTTCGTTGTCTATTTTATTTAATAGGTTAGCTAGTTGTTTTGCTTACTTGTCTACTTGCTTTAATAGGTTAGTTAGTTGTCTTTGCTTACTTGTTTGCTTGCTTTAGTAGAATAGTTGCTTTCTTGTCTATTTACTTGCTTTCATAGGGTAGTTGCTCATTGAATATAGGTTGGCAAGTTAAAATAAGTTTTCTTTGGTTGTTTTCTTATTGTTATGTTTAAATAGTTGTTTATTGTTTATTGTTATGAACTAGTTTGCTTGAAATAGGGTTTTCACTTGTTTTCTTAGAACTGTCCATTGATCCTTGGCCCAAAAGTACCTAGGTTACCTAGTTTAAAGTTGCTTAGTAGGGTTTTCTCCTTAGATAGGTTTGCTTGAGTAGATTAGCCTTAGATAGCTACCTTCCTTAGTTAGACTATACTCCTACTATCCCTTCTACCTTTGGCATATATTTTGCTACAACTCTAAGTTTACTTACCCCAGGTTGACAATTTAATTGAGGGTTTTTAGTGCATATAGAACACCCATCAACGCTCTTACAATAATTTCCTTGACTAAACAGACCAAAACTTAGCAACTAAAAAAACTACCAAAAACACCAACCCCCAACTTAGACCTCCTAGGTACTTATGTATATTAGCTTTTAGCTCATCGACCATTACAATATCCTACAAAAAATCTAACCCTAATGTGGTTAGGTTTTCTTGCATGCATGCCTTGCATGCTTTCCTTGCACGTGTTTCTTTTCCTCTTTTTCCAACACTGCTTTTCCTTTATTTCTGGCGCGCTCCCCTCTTTTCCGGCACTGCTTTTATTCCTTCAAAACTTCTTTGATTTTTCCCAAAATTGGCCTACACCAATAGGCCCCCAACACTGACATCGTGACTCATCTCGAGTCACTCACGGGCTCCAACATCTTTCACTTCCTGTGCCAATGTTTCATACATCACTGTTATCCGTTGGCATTGCTCCTGAGCTTGGTTGCTCTTCTCTGTCATGGCCTCTACCACATGTGTGGTGACTGGAGGTATTAATATCTCTCCCCCCTCCAAGACTATATACTCTATGCACAATTTCACTACGTCAATTTCCATGACCATCTGCTACACCTTCTCCTACGAGGGCTCCAATTGATCATGTCTTGCCATCTTCTGTGCTTGCACCTCTTTTTCCTCTGCCTGTAGGCTCTTCATTTCTGCGGTAGTCTTGATCTTATTATGTAGTGACAATGTCTTGTATAGCTACTTTGCCTCTTCCATTGTTGCATGAAATTTTTCTTCCTTCCCTTGCATTTCTTGTAGGATCCCATCCTCTAAGAGTTGCGTCCATAGTTGGGCACTCTTTTCCAACATCTTTGTCATTCTATGTATATTTTGCACGATGTTCTTTGCGGATGTTGTTTTTTCCTGCTCTCTTTGTGCTCTGACTTACGGAGGAGTAGTAGGTACTGCACATTCTT
Source organism: Picea glauca (assembly GCA_000966675.3). Lineage (NCBI taxonomy): Eukaryota > Viridiplantae > Streptophyta > Pinopsida > Pinales > Pinaceae > Picea > Picea glauca. Next base: position 98,430 of record JZKD02S1675125.1, on the reverse strand, counting down.
CCATCTCCTTGATTTGGTCCTTATACTGCTCCATAGCATGCACTATTTTCCTTATATTCTCTTCCAAAGATGCTTTATTTGATTATGCATTGTCTGAAATGGATTGAAATACTACATTTATTTGTTTCTCCATCTTGTCAAATTTTTTCTATGATAACTTCTTCACCTTCCCTTCTAGGATAAATTCCTCCTTCAGTGCGGTGTTTTCTTCCTACGCCAATTGTAAGTTCGTCGCATCAATCCTTTCCCTAGACTGGATTTCCTGCATGATGATAACCTGTAATTTATAGAGCGCCTTTTTTGGAATCTTGGGAAATGCCAATTCCAATGTCTCAATGTCTTTTAGGGGATTTTGTGTTGTATCCTCATCAATAAACAACATCTCAAGTGTTATTATAAATTTGGAGCTCCCATGCGCTATGATATACATTGTTTCTTTAGTAGGGACTCCTTCCCTGGCCTTCACTGGTTTGTCTTTCTGTTGTTGCTTTGCCCTGATCTTCAACTGCTCCAGCGTAGTTTTCACTTCCTGTATTTTCTCCATAATCGAAGCCCTGTGGTTCTCATAATTTTCCCATAAATCTGACAGTCAATCTTCAATTGTAGTGTCTATCAACTCCACATCACAACTGTCAATGATGTTTCCTGTGGTTTTCTGTGGACCTCCACCTTCTTCCTGGAGCCACTTGCTTTCTCCTCTATCTTCTTTATGTGGGAATATGATGGCTCAGATGCCTCAGGAATATGTGTATCCATGCCTATCTCCCGCCCAATGTCTTACCCCACAAGTATATCTTGTGTTTTTGTCTATACCTCTTCTGCGCTCACCTATTATGTTGTTTCCCTTGGTTCCTTCTCTGTGCACGGTGGATCTCATGTAGAATCACGCTATGATTTATTTTGTGTCCTACTTTTCTTTTGAATGGGGTTTATTGTCCCCATTGGAACTTGTGTCATATTCTTCTTCTTACTAGCGTCATTCATGCATGTCTATTGTGCAGGGACTGTTCTACCTTGCATATGAGTTTGTACTTTTGGTGTTGTTTTTGGGATCATTGGCACTTTCCACTCCTCATGCCACTCCTTGAACTCCATCTAGATGTCTTGTGTCATCGTATAGTAACTCAATTGTATCCACTCTTTAGTTGGATCCCTCTTTTCCTATAGCCACATGCTGTGGCATGATGCTTGGAAATTTTCTATCTATCCAAAATCCTAGACAGTTTCTAGGGAAATCCTCCATGTGTTTTCTAGCTAGTTCTCGATCTCCATCAAGTACATAACGAATGTGTCACTATTTATTTTATTTTCCTTTGGGTCTATTTTTCTTCGAAGCAACGTGTAGCAGGTTGCGCCACACTTTCCTGTCCTCTGTAGAAACATATTGTATGTTGGTTCTTTCCATCCTACCAATGCAATGAGGACGAGTAACCACAAATAGTGGAACTCAGAGCCCCAATATTGCATTTCCTTGCAATCCTCCAAGAAAAATTTAAGTAGATAAGGGGCCCAGATCATCGATTTCCCCTTCATGCACTGTGGTGCAGCTACTACCACTCCTACTGTTACTTCCTCCTTTTTGCACTTGCACATTAATTTGAAACCTAACAACCTTGTTGCAAATCTCGTTACAGGATCATTGATGTCACTGATCCTAATTCCCACGTTACCTCTCTTTGCGCCATACTTTTCCTTGATTTCATTGAATATGGATTTCAATTTCATTTTTTTCTCTTAGTACTTATTTGGCTTCTCCCCTTCCATTGGTAGCCCCATGATTGCTGCGATCAATCAACGTTGATAGGCACTGGCCTATCCATCCATAGAATTCCTCCATGCACCCTTGCTAGGAGTTTCTTCACACATCCATTGATGTGTTTACCATGCCCGAAGTGCGATATATCTAGTAAATTCATTATTCTCATGTTGTAAAGCCCTAGGATCCACTACGCAGGCTCAAACAGTGGCGCGCCAGATGGTCCTTCTCCCCTGCTCTCCAAATAGTTTTGTGGCACCAAATATGGGAGTTTTATTGCATCTACTACATCGTGATCAGAATATTTGATGATATATACTCCTCCCATCATCTCATCATCATCCCTCAGTCCCTTGGGGATTTTTGGCATCACGATTGTCAATTCCACCCATATGCGTGATATTCCTCATGTACTTCTCTTATCTCGTTCCTTCTTATTCCCTTGCGGGGACAACACCCTAACCTCTGGTATGCCGTGGTGCTCTATTTCATGCTCTTCTTCTGGATCTAGTCCCTGTTGCACTGAATCTATGGCATGTTCTCCCTGTTGCGGCCCTTTTCCTCTGGATGTGTCAGATTATGTCCTCTTTGTGTCCTCCTTTGGTTGGATGACCTTGTGTGCTGGGTTTTGTTCCTCCTCTGCATGTGTGGTAGTCTTCTCATAATCCGGCATGTAAATATAATCCACTTCCATGAATGTAGTCATCTCTTGCATCCTTGTTTGTGTCACCTGAGCATTACTCCTCGTGTTCTTCCCGAACCTACTCAACGCTCCAACTCTCGATGGTGACATCCTGCTAAAATTTGAACTATTGACCCCAAATATCCACTTGTTTCTATAACCTCGCCCTCTCTCGCTCTCAACTCTTGCTCTTTGTTCTTCCCCTTAGCGAAAAAACACAAATGACCAAATTTCCCCCATTTTTCCAACTTTATAATGGGATAGTGTATTGACAGTTGTTTCACATTGATAATTGTCACTTTTTCATGTTTTCTCTGTGCGCTCCACTTCTTATGTCTACCGATTATTTTCTAGCATGCAGTGTCTTCAACACTGTTTTTTCTATGGAGCACTATTAGTGCTAATAATTCTATTACATCAGAACTTCTAATCTGATCCTATCTTTTTGCCTTTTTGTTACATTTATTCTTTTTATGAATTTTTGTCTTTTTCTTCTAACATCTACTATATACAATATGTACACGTTTTCTTACTGCACTGTAACTTTTAAGTGCTAGGAGGTCGATTGTCCCTATACATTTTCAGTCAACTCCCATTGATCAATCCTTTCATCTCTACTCCTGTGAGATCCTTTAGTTGTACATGTCCTCCATCTGTAATGGTATTTACTTCATAGGGCCCTAGCCAATGCATTATGAATTTACTAGGATGTTTCAAAACTTTATTGTCATAGAGCAAGACTAGGTCTCCTTCCTTGAAACTCTTCCTCTTGATACCTGTCATGCCAAGCTTTGTCTCTTGCTTTCTATACATTTTGATGAAATCTTTACAGAATCCTATCCTCTTCCATCTTCATTAGTTGATTTATCCTTTCCTTTACTGCACCTCTTTCTGTCATGTTGGTGATTGCTGCTATGTGCAAACTAGTTACCAGGAATTCCAATGGTACCACTGCTTCTTGCCCATACACCAACTTGAATGGTGCTTTTCCTGTCAGCTTCTTACATGTAGTCTTGTATGCCCATAGTACTACAGGTATTTTCAAATCCCAATCATCCCTGTTGGCATTGTAGATATTTATTAAAGCATTCTCTAGAATCTTATTGAAGGCTTCTACCGTTCCATTTGATTGAGGATGGTATGGTTTAATCTTTTGATGATAGACTTAGAACTCCTCATTCATAGCCTTGATAGTGTTGTTGATAAAGTGAGTTCCTTGGTCACTTATCAAAATCCTTGGACAACCAAATCTAGTGATTACTTTCTCAAACAAGAAATGTGTTGTTGTCTCTACACTGCAGTCTTTTACTGGTATTTCTTCTGCCCACCTTGTTAAGTATTCTATTGCAGTGATGATATATCTTTCTCCTGACCTTTTTGTTGGTGGATTAATTGGTCCCACAAAGTCTATTTCCCATTTTTCAAATACCTGCAAAATTACTTATGGTCTTAGGGGCATATCATCCCTTCTATTAGGTTTACCAACCCTCTGACATACATCACATCTTTGGAAATATTCCTTAGCATCTCTGTGAATTGTTGGCCACCATAGTCTTACACGCAATACCTTCTACATGGTATATTTTCCTACATAGTGTCCTCTAGCTATTCTCTCATGAGCTTCTACCAAAATTATATGTCTTTCATGTTCTAGTACACATCTTCTCAAAATGTTATCTTCTCCAATTTTATATAAGTTTCATACAATCAGATGATAGTCTATAGTTTTGACTACCAAATTTTTCTTTTATGCAGTGTTAAACTCTTGGGGTGCTATCCATGTACTCAAGTATTCAATAATATCAGAGAAATATTCATCATCTATTTGGATTGAAAATAACTGTGCAACAGGGAAGTTGTCTTCCAAATTGGTAGGTTCTTCTCCATTCATTACCATTGACAGGTGATTAGGTCCTACATTCAGCTTCCTCTTGAGCACTCGACACACCCTAAAAAAGTCTATGTACAATTTTACTTTTCGGGTACCACTCGATTTTTTGCACTGATTGATTCGTCTTCATTGTGGAAAATGTTTCACATGGTTACCATTTAGAATATCATTTAAGTCTTTCAAAGTTTGCTTGAACATGTGAAAAAACCATAACTTAAAAGACTAACATTTAAATTAAAGAATCAACAGTCAAAATTTTTCCGTGGTGCGCTTAAGAAATTCAGCATCGGAAAGAATTAGAGATGAAAAGAATTCACTCAAGAGAACCAAGGTCACCGAGTTTCAATATTTGTCAGTATCGACAAGCGGAATTTTCTCTTTCGTGACAAGCATCATGCAAGGATATCTTCGACAACCGATTTCCTTCAGCGTCGGTAAGGAGCGAAAAGAGTAGACGTTGCATGAATAAAGGAACGATATCGTTGATCGTCGACTTCTAAAATGTTTTTGGCATCGAGGGTTTTCAAGGACGATAACCCACAAAGAAGATATGCATTAGTTTTATTTTTGAAGGCTGATCCCTCATACTTTTTTGGCCTTGGCAGTCCCAAGTTAAGCATGGAGCGCTCAACTTGAACAAATTCTTGAGTTCGACTATTACCCAAAAGATGAGTTCCCAGTCTTCAGTACCATGTATCCCAAGCCATTGGTGCCACGTCAACATCATACGATGAAGTTGATCAGTTCCGGATGTTTTGCAAAAGGATATAAATAAAAATACAAAACAGCTCGGAGCAACACTAAGTAAAAAATCGGGGCTAACTTACAAGAAGCTCAGACAAAGAATACAATAGATTCACACACAAATAGGAAAAACAATGCATTCAACAGCTATGACCAGAATCCTTTCATCAAAATTTTGATACTTTCTATATTAGCTTTCATTCAGGCTCAGGTTACATACAATAGACACTACCTACACCTTTTGGCCAACCACCCTGGTTACATTGAGAACGTGAAAAGTTTTCATAAGAAAAGGGAAAACTATCAAAATTTTGCG
>JZKD02S1675125.1:80018-92991 GCA_000966675.3 Picea glauca | reverse complement strand
TGCAAAAGGATATAAATAAAAATACAAAACAGCTCGGAGAAACACTAAGTAAAAAATCGGGGCTAACTTACAAGAAGCTCAGACAAAGAATACAATAGATTCACACACAAAGAGGAAAAACAATGCATTCAACAGCTATGACCAGAATCCTTTCATCAAAATTTTGATACTTTCTATATTAGATTTCAATCAGGCTCAGGTTACATACAATAGACACTACCTACACCTTTTGGCCAACCACCCTGGTTACATTGAGAACGTGAAAAGTTTTCATAAGAAAAGGGAAAACTATCAAAATTTTGCGTCATGTCTAAGAATACAAAATGGAGTTCGCCAATCATACCTCTTCTTCATGCGAACTTTCTCCCCGACTGTTTCGTGCTCCCTAAGGTGTTTTCATGACACCCTTTGCGCTTCGTGTAGCTACACGATCGTATCTTGTGCTTCCTGAAGTTGCCTCTTGAGCTAGGTTGCATTCCCTTCATGACCCTTTGGTGCTGGAACTTCAAGGTTCTTTGTCGCCAAATGCCATCGTAACTCTCTATTTTCCTGGTAAAGTTCAGCTATGGCAAGTTGTTCCTTCTCCAGTTGCTGATTAGGTCCACAAATGTTAGAGCTCGAGGCTTCTGTCCTTCACGTTTGGCTCCGGCTTCCTCGACTGGTAGTTTTGATAGGCTCTAGCCAGATAGCATGCTTTAGGAACTCCTCAACGGATGATTTTGCGCATGACTCAATCAGTATTTGGCTTTCCCCTCCTACTTTCTTACTCTTCCTAGGGCTTCCTCTTCTCTGTGGTATTTGTTGTTGAGGAAGCGTGGCTTCCAACTTGTGCCCTTTCAACGTAACTTCTTCCACTTCAACCTCCGCATGGGGCGACACCATCATTTCCACGTGAAGGTAGGAATATTCCTTTGAAGCCTAGGGAACACCCGCTGCAAATAAGAACGAGTCCCAGACATTTTATGTCTCAAGCATGGAAATTCGGCTACCTCACAGGCCCTGTATTTCATTTTGGGGATTTCCCATGGTACGACAATGTATCTACCTTATGCATGGATGACTTGACAAAGGCCCAAAGAAAATATTTTGATCAAATTGGGCTCACGAGATGAGCCAACAATGGTGCATAAGCTCAGTTAGTGGGTAGAATACATATAGAACATCTAGAATTTATAATGGAGCAAGGCAGTGAGCCAAAACATGCCAGGGAACATTGAATGCCCTACGATGAGATTTTTTGAAGAATTATTGTGTCACATCTGCGAAAATGTTATGATCTGGGGTGTGTGAGATGAAGCCGATAAGAGTTTCAGAGGATGTGTGTGTTGGCATCCCCACACGATTTTGTTATGTGAACAAGAAATTACATTCTCCATAGCTTCCTTCACCTCATTCTTATAAACATTATCATTTTGAGAAGATTGTCGGAGTAGAAAAGACATTCATTAATTCTTTAAGTTTTCATTTTTGTTTTGTTTTCATGGTTGATTCATGACTGAAAGCATGAATCAAACATGAAAACCTAACTTGGTATTATATTTTCTATACAATGTTTTATTTTTGATAAAATCTGAAGTTTTCTATACAAGATTTTCTTTTTGATAAAATATGAAGTTTTCAGCATGAAAATAGATGAATTATATAAGAACAATTTATGTTTGATAAAATCTAAAGTTTTCAGTATCACCCCGCTCTCTTGAATATCATAAAGTTTCTGCAAATTTGTAAATTAATTCTAGAGAGTTGAGTGTGGGAAGTGTTTGTAAACCCACTGAGACACTGAACAGGTCTGCTGGCAGTGGGTAAATGCATCCATGATACCAAGGCAACTTCGTCAGGGTACTGAATAGGCCTGCTAGCAGCGAAGCAATGACGGAATCAAGAAAATTATCAGGTATGCCCTTTAAAATTAATCTATGAATAAAGATGCTCTTCATCATGAATGGACAAATTTTGGACAGGATAGAGGTGTTAGAGCGGGTTAAATGACATCCCTACCAACGCTATGGACACCTACTAGCAGCAGTGGCTATGTCAACAATATCGGAGTCAGTTGTATAAACATCGTTCCTCTCAAAATCTAGATCTGATACCATATTGCATTTTTGACAGAAACACATCTGATGTTGAACTATGTTATCCCCTGAGTTTTTCATGCTTGATGTGTTGTCAGTTGCTTCTTAAATCTTCATTTTTTTTATTCATCCTAACATGAAATTTTGGGGATGTAGAGATAACTGCTTCGCCTAGTAAGTTGCCATTGCTGGTAGCCCCACATGATTTCATTATGTGAACAGGAAATTACATTCTCTATAGCTTCCTTCACCTCATTCTTGTAAACATTATCATTCTGAGACGATTGCTGGAGTAGAAAAGACATTCATTAATTCTTTAATTTTGCATTTTCGTTTTGTTTTCATGGTTGATTCATGACTGAAAGCATGAATCAAACATGAAAACCTAACTTGGTATTATATTTTCTATACAAGGTTTTCTTTTAAGAGTTATCATGCTTATATCCAATTTAAATCCAACACTTGAATGACTTATATTTGGGATGTTTTGAGTATTGATATAATTTTCATATGCTTATATGGTTTGCATTTGAATTATGAGGATTTTTGTTTTGGTATATTTTTACCCTTTGCAAAAACAATGGTCGTGCTAGTAGTCATGAGAATTAATGTGCAACTATTGTACTTTGTACTTAATTCACCTTGCTGGCATAGTTATTTAATGATCCTTTCATTATGGGTATAGGTTTTTGATTTTGTTTTTCGGGTTTTCATTACCAGGAATGGTAAAGCTTCATGACCAAACCCTTGATGTTCATGCTATAATAACACAGGGGATTCTTTATGGTTTGTTGCCCTTTATCCATTCATATATGATCCTATTGCTCCTACTATTCAAACCTAAAACTATTTTGAATTATCCTTGTTTCATTCTAGCACCCGTGATGTGAATCCAACCAAATGATTTTGAGTTCTTTTTTGTTTTAAAAACTCGTAATTGCCTGCAAGAGACACATTTTTGCGGGAGCATTTCTGAGAAAACCATTATGAATTAGCCAAAACCCATTTAGGAAATGAGGTCATTTACCTTCTTTGTGGGCATGTTCTTCAAAAACGATACAGTTTTAGAGATATATCTCGTTCTTTGGAGGGAAAAATCTAAGAATTTCTTTGCGGTTGAGGTAAGCATTTTTGTTAGTTTTGCTCAGAGATCCAATCCTGTTATTGGTTTTGTTACGTTCCAAGTTATATATTCTCTTCTTTTGTTTATGAGACTGCAGTAGAATTGCCTCTCCATCTCAATAAAAAATCCATCTCTTGCATGTCTAACCCTACTGTCGAAAAACTATGTGTTCATCCACAAAAAGACTATGCTATCACATATCTACTCTTTGTTGCAGTTCGAAGCCCATTGGGAGAAATCAACAGTCTGATTTCATGTCCAGAAAATCATTGGAGGAAGTCTTAGATGTATTAAAGGATAAAAACCTTCCTATTAATGAGCCAAATCATGGTTTCATTAACAAATCAATTGTGAATAAAAACCGCAAGCATGAGGGACAGGGTAATTCGGTTTTAATTTGGCAAACAAATTGAGAAGGTTGATAATGTGTTTGCTAAAAACTAATTTTAACACCTTCATAAATTCATATGCTTCTTTGTCTAATCTATGAAATGGTAAAAGTATTTTTTGATTCTTTTTTTATTTGATTCGGTTGGAAAAATAAAATAGATAGATTTTAATTTTCTATTTGTATTTTTACTATTTTAGACTAGCTACAAAAACCTATAACTTATCTTTTTCTAAAAATTAGTTTGAATTCAAGTCTCTTTTAAATTAAAAATTAGTAATTAGTTGTTCCTATTTCGTTTTCAGGACATGGTAGAACTTGATGCTGATTTTCTGAGATGGAACATGTTCAATTTAGATGATTAGTATCTCTTTCCTATTTATTTTGTAAAGAAATAAAAACTTCATTAATTTTTGAAAATAAACAATTCAGTTGTGAGTGGTTGTATTCCCTCCTTTTAGCGCCATTTGTTGACGGGCATAAGTGACCGGTCGTCAACTGGAAGGACAAGTTCGGTCTAAGGTTGTCTAAATAACCAAAGGCATTTGGTGTAACCTGTTTTGACAGGTTTAATGGCTCCATTAGCCAATCTAAGGTACTAAAATAAAGAAGAAAATAAACTAACTAATGTTAAAAAACTATAATAGATATAATATGTACTCTCATCTAAATATTTACAAATATATTACAACAAAAAGATAAATATAGATATGTCATTTATAAACATCATAATTACAGGTTATAAATTTTTGTGAAAACTTGTAAAATTAATGTTTTATAATCATTCTCGAACGCAGATAAAGAAAGCACATATTTATTTATATTTTTATTTATAATTATCTATCTAAGAATCATGAGTAAAGAATGATTAGAAATAGGATAGTTCGAAGGTCAAAAGACAATCAAAGGACTATCTTGTTCCATTAGTAAATAAAATGACGAAAAATTAGAAGCAGGAGAAGCTAACCTGTTATTAGTTTGTTAATTGTGTCTGAGCCTCTATGTGAACAAAAGAATCCATCTACCTCGCCTTCTGAAAGAAATCTGCAGTAGGATTATGGCAAAACATTTCTTGAATAAATTCAAGATATGTACTGGCAGCCATGGTTTAATAACAGAATATTGAACACATGTGATCCCGTAGTCTTATGATTACGAATGATTACAATCAGAGAAATCTTTGTGTAAAAAATTCATATTTATGTATAAATTAAAACATCAAAGAAAACCCTGATATCAAAATTGAGACTGATAATCACATTTATCACATATGGAACAGTAAATTAAAGACAACATTTAAAATATCAATTTAAAATGGAATATCATATGTCATACAGACTAAAGTTACATAACACATTACAATTCCAAGATAAGAGAGACATAATATCAATGAGACAACCTTCACATAGGTCTAAAGCCAAATTGTTATAAGATGTTCCATAAAGTTCTGCAAATCATTTTCCCATAAACTGTTCCAGGTAAAAATGGCACTAGAAGGAGGGCCATAGGTAAATTTAATGATTAAATGTTTCACCCCTCAACCTTTCATAATTTCAGATTTATAAATACTTCTTCTATGTCATCTTATAATGCACTACAAGGCAGGTTAGATGACAAGATAACTATTTGGAGTCAATCTCTTCAAATTCTTAATTTTTCATGGCTCCTGCCCAAATCACTGTGTTGGAACATGATTTTAATGTCTCATTACCAGTTGTTTCCAACAAGACAACTGATCTCTTTTCATAACTCACCTTTGATGGTGAAGGGAACACATATGCAATAGACCATATTTCTAATTTTTTTATATAAATGTTTAAGACATAAGATCATTGATCCTAATGTTACATGCAGATTGTTCGCTCTCACCTTCTGAGGTCGGGTTAAATATTGGTTTGAATATTTTTGGGATAATTCTATTCATTATTTATCTGAGTTTGTACTTGAGTTTTTATCAGATTTTAACAACTATGATTACAATGAATGAAGTGAAGAATTAAGTCACTTAAGGAAAGAAAATGGTGAATCATTCAATGATTTTGCAATGAGGTTCATTCATGTTTGTACTAGATTCCATTTGAAATAAATGTTGCTTATTAATGAATGGTTTGAATATATCGTTTCTCTCTCAGACAAGCAAGATCAATTAATTGTTAACCAATCTGAATTGAGCACTAACACTCAATCTCAAGATGGTTCAAATTTTGATGTTGATCTTGAAGATTTTGAAGCACCACAATTTTTGTCAACTTCTTTCATTTTGGCAAACCATGAGCAACATCATCTTTTACAAAATGCAATTGTCACTGCTAATCATTCTTTGTCAATGATGTCTCCTCTTGTCAAAGAAGGAACCTTGACTTTAAAATATGACAGTTGTCACACTCTCATAGATTTTATAACTGTTTCTAAAGTAAAAGAGGTCGAATGTGAAGTTGATTATCATGTGGATGATAAATCTTCCCCTAATTTAGTTGAACAAATCCATGATCAATCAGTGGGACACAAATTCATTAGGCAATCTTCTATCTCAAGTGATTTTCTCTCAAATTTTCCCTTACACAATCAACCAAATTATCTCTTAAAATCTATCTCGTACTCTTTAAAAGAGAATACAACAGAGATTGATCGGTTTATACAAGGAGAGGGGACAAAACCAGATTTCAAAATGCATATACCTATAATTTCAAGAGATGCATTTCGTCTCCTCAATTCTTCTACATATTATTCCTTGTACCCTGATATTTTTTATCCTAATGTTGTGCAATTGCATGTTCCATATTACCATGGAGAGAATTTAACATTATATAATCAGGTACAAAGAGATTACCAAATAGAATATAAAGAGGAAAATAATTCTACCCATGAACATATTAATTCTTATTCTCATCAATTATCCATGGATAAATCAAGAAATGATTTGAAAGAGTCTCAAATTGCATCTTCCATTGATTCATCTCAATTTGTGATTAAAAAAGGATCTAAATTTTTCCATGATCAATTTTAGGTTGAAAAGTATAATCCACCAAATATTATTATCAATGATGATTATTCAAAAATGTTGGTCATTCCATTTAGTTCACCTCAAATAGTCAATATTGAAATAGCTAAGTTCAATGGAAAGTTTCAAGAGAATGAGACATTTCTTTTTCGATCGAGAATAATGATAAGTTCTCGCCATCTTGATCCGACCTTTTTACAAGATTATTTCCTTGATAGTCTAATACTTTATTCTCATCAGGAAGATTTTTCGCATGTGAATTCTTTAAAACAATCCCATGTTAGTAATTTCATGTATTATGATAGGATTGCAGATTGGTTGGAGTATTCATATCTTGAAACGTCTCTAGGGAATGGTAAGATTATCTTCACTTTATTTAGACTCGATCAAGGAGGTAACTTTAACACACTTATTTTATATCCTTCAGATGAAGAAAATATGGAACGAAAGGAAAATTCTCAGGAGGATGGGGCACTTCAGTTTAGGTTGATGCTTATGTTAGGTCCCCATAACTCTCACAAGCTTCATAATTTCATTTTTTCATATTTTGTAACCCATATAATGACAAAATTGCAGAATGGATGGAGGATTCATACAAAAAGAATGTTCAAAGGAATGGTAAGATCATGCTTGCCTTGTTTTTGAATGATGGTGATAAAGGTGAGTATGATATATTTTTGTCATTTTTCGATATACTACCATTCTTTTCAGTAATATTTGATTTTGTTTCTACTGCATGATTGGAGTTATTCCGATGGATACATTGGAAGCATGACTTCACGTAGTATTCTGATTTGTTTAGTAGTTAGAGTAGGTTTAGGAGTAGGTTTTCTTTTAGCTTTATTTCTCACTATTTCTCTTTGTAATAATGCAATCATGAAAACAAGTGGGTGCACCAAGAGAACCATAATATGACTGTTGTCAAGGAAGTCCACTTTGATCCTTTTCTCTCATCTTTTAAAAAACGTAGTATCATCATGAAATGTTTTTAAATGAAAAGTAAAGAGATAAGTAAATATGAACTGTAAATTTAGCCATGACCCAAGGTGCCACGAGTAGGAATTCATTCATATTAATGAGGATTTTTCTATTTTCTTTTAGTCTCTCAAGAGATATTTCGTGTGATGATTTCAAATCCACCCTCTTGTAAATATTTTTTATTTTGTTTTTTGTTTTTCATTTTGGTTCTTTTCATTTTGCTTGTTTTTGTGTTGCATGAGCATCACTCCACATCAATAGCGTGCCATTTAGCCAGCACATCCAACACGCATTAATGGAGAAAGGGAGAGGTGCAACCCTCTCAATTTTGAAATTCAAAATTTCAATAAATGATTGTAAGGCTTTTAATGCCAGACCACACCTTGGTACAAGTAGTGGCTGAGGTTTCCTTTAATGGTTACCTGCAGCTAAGTCCAGATTAGTCAGGAATGGACATCCATTTATGTAATGTAGCTATAGGATCCGCTTCGTGATAGCGATAGCTTAGAGACGGTGGTTGAGGATAAGCTCATGGGAGCCCTCATTTTGTAAAAAAATGTTAGAGGAATTAGAGTAGAGAGTTGGGAGGAGAGACGAGAGAAAAGAGGTCTTGAGAGAGAGTCGAGACTTGTTACAGTCCAAACTTTGTAAACATTTGTATAGACATTTTGGAAATTAATACAAAGAGCAATTTTTCCTACCCATGAATTGTCTGTGTATTGTTAGGACCCTATAATGTACCTTTTTGTTCATACTTTTTGCTATCATTACATCATTTTCCCACTCACATTTAAGCCTACATTATAACCTTAACCTATCTTTCCAAAGGTATATAACGTTTCTTCTCTTTTCTATATGTTTAATTTGTTTTACATGTAATTTTACATTACTCTCATACTTAGCCATCGATCAGAAACATATAGTTGCTGAAATAGTTTGAACTGCAGATTATTGTTGCTGCTTGAAGACCCGTTGCTGAAACAGTCAACGGCATGCAAATCCCATTGCTGAAACAATCCGTGATTTGCGATGCTGAAACAACAATTCACACAGCAGTAACAAGAAGGAGTTGTTACACTGGCCGCAACAGTCGTACCTTAAGCCAACACCAACCATCGTTGTTGCTTGAGACCATGCTGCTGAAACAGTCAAACAAACCGCAAATCCCATTGTTGAAACAATGCGTGATTTGCGGTGTTCAAACAATATACAACAAAAGTTACAAGAAGATAAATAAAGAAGTTGTTACACCGGCCGCAATAGCTACACCTCAACCTAGCACCATTCCAACTATTGTAACAACATTTTGCTACGGGAGATCAAAATATCCTATTCTAGCATAGAATATTAGATCTGACTAAGAATAGGATTCATATGTACACATGTAATTTTATGATCAATTGTATTAAGAGGATTCTCCTCTTTAAATAAGGAAAACTCATCATTAGACGTGAGGATTTTTTTGGCTAGAAAGGAATTACAGAGAAGGGCGTGTTCACTTTGGATATTGTAACATGATACAATTGACAGATGAATACAAGATTATTCTGAGCATTTCTTCTTAGTTCCTTTCATTTTCAGGGAATCTTGTGAGAAGGAGAGGGCCCACCTTCTTCACAAGATTCACCCATTAGTTCCATAGTGTGTTAGTATTATTTTTGTTCACGCCTTGTTTAAACTCTGTTTTTCTAAAACTCTACTTTACTAAACTCTGTTTTGCTGAAACTCTGCTTTACTGATTGTTACATTGTTTTCATACAATTCATTCCTAGGTAACTGTTAATCATTCTGATTGGTAATTCTTCTTGATGAATTTATGAAAGTGTGATAATCAGAGACAGGTGCTGAAGATTCCTGCTTGGGGAATAGGGTCTCGTTCTCTGTTACAAAATAGTTAGCCTTCAGTACTTGTCAATCATTTTGATTGGTAATGAGTTTATGAAAGTGTGATAGTCAGAGAAAGGTGTTGAAGATTCGTGCTTTGGGAAATAGGGTCCTGTTATCTGTTACAAAATAGCTAGTCTTCCTTGTAGTATGTTGAACGATTTCTTTTCCTAGGTTGTTGTTTCTTAATGTAATCTAGGATTCTTCTGATAATTATTTTCCTTCAATCTCAAACTATGCAATAGATAAATTTCTTTTCTATAATTCAAGATAGAACTCCAGTCTGTTCAAAGCAAGGTGTGATTAGTGTACTTTTACTACAACTCTAGATTGCTTTTGAGAATGAGCATATACAGTGTGTGATTTCCTTTGAAATAAACAGACTTCCTTGGGTTGACAATTTATGTAACACTTGATTGTTTAGTTAATAAGAAATTACAGTGACCAACATTTTGGCGTTGTTGCCGGGGAAGGCAATTATAGATTTCAAAAGCACTTATGTTCTTTTAGATATAGAGATTTCATGAGAGGACGCAGATACCCCAAAGAAACTGACCCTACAGGTGGTAGGGGTAGAGGAAGGGGAGGAAGAAAGACATTCTTGGAGGTCATGTAATCACAACATGGGATCAGATGAAACATAAATTCCTGCACAAATACCAATACTATTGCCGAACAAGAGAAAAAAGAGAGGAACTATTCAAGATGATACAGAAAGAGGATGCAGATTTGGAGGACTTTGTGGAAAGGCTACAGTATAATCTACAAAGATCCATTCATCCCGATGTAAGTAAAGATATTCTTAAAACAATATTACTAAAAGGAGTAAGGGATGACTGTCTAGATATGTTGAATATGCTTGGAAAAGGGGACAAATCTAAAGAATCATATGATGAAATTGTTAACTTATGTAAATCATGTTCAAGAGGAGATGCAAGGTATAGATCAAACAACAGGGATACCACATTTTCAAGAGTTCAAAAATCAGCCAGTGGAGGAGCAACAAGAGCCGAAATAGGTAATTTACTTGAGGGTTTTAAAACCGAAATGTTAAGCTCTTTTGCTTCACAAATTGATACCTTGCATATTCAAAAGAAACAAGCCGAAGCAAAAGCAGCTCTGTCCATCTTTTGTTCCAAATGCAGAGATAAGCACCCACGAAGGGAATGCCCATTGGACAAAAATCCAATATGCACCATTTGTGATAAGGATCATGAAACTCAACAATGCCCTTCTTTACCAGGAATCAAGGAAAAATTACAACCAACTGATGAAGAAGCTGAAGCTGTCTATCTGTTGACACAGATAAGGAAATGGCAGCCGCGGGGACAAGGTATGAATCCTAATACGCCATTTACATCTTCTAATAATTGGAATAACTATCCTTCTTTTAATCAAGAAAATTGCCCTCCCTTTAATCAAATGCAACACCCACCCCTCAATCAAATGAATTACCCACCCATGCAACAAACTAAACCTCCCTTTGTAGACCCAACAATGTGGACTCCTTGGCCTCCACAAGAAAAACCTTACCTTAACCAATGGAATCCAAATTGGAGAGGTAAACAACCCCCGTTCCCAAATCAATTACCTCAACTTCAATCACAATTTCTGCAACCACTCTCTTTACCATCAGGTACTCCACCGAACAATCAAATGATGAGGCCCCAACTACCTTTACAACCTAACCCTAACCCCAATAATAAGGTTGTGCAGTGCATTGATATTCAAAACTAGCCTATACTTTCTCTTTTCCTTGCGCAATGCAATGATATTCATTTACGATCTGAGAAAATAGTAGAACTTATCATTGATGATGTTACCTCTTCTGATTCCAATAAATAAGAAATAAAAAAGCATGATGTACCTAAAGAGGAACAATCGTCCTCCAACACTATTGTTGAAACAACAAAACCACCATTCCCTGAGCGTTTAGCTTTGACTAAAATGCGTGAGCCACCTGCTTTCAATCTTCTAGGGGAATTAAAAAATATTTATGTCAAAATTCCACTATTACAAGCACTAAGAGACGTACCAATTTATGCCAGAACTATGCGAGACATTTCTGTTAAGTAACCTGGTAGGAAAACTAAAGATCCCCTCACACTTCATGTCATGGGTGATTTGTCCGCACTAATGTCGGGTAAAGTTCCTCTAGTTAAATATGGTGATCCCGACCATCCTATCGTCTCAGTGCAAATTGGAAAAACAATAATTCCTCAAGTTCTGGTAGACTTAGGCACTGCTATCAATATTATGACTCTTGAAACCTCACAACTGTTACAACTGAAGAATGAAATTAGAAATACCCCAACCATTCTAGAATTAGCTGACTGTTCTACAATCAAACTGGAAGGAGTCATTGCAGACCTAATCATTCCATTTGAATCCTAGAATTATCCAGCTGACTTTGTGGTATTACAACCTAAAACAAAGTTGGGGGGTCACCCTCTAATTTTGGGCAGGCCTTGGCTAGCCACAACATATGCTTTTATCAGCTGTAGATCTAGTTCAATGACAATTTCCAATGGATATGAGACTAAACAACTTACCCTCTACCCTCCCGCTACACCCTTGATTAATAATGACAATTTCTTATGGGTGGACTTTGATGATCAAACTACTCAACCTATCTTGACTATCGGACAAGCCTTAAGCCTTAAAAATGCCACCGAGGATGAAGTAATTAATAATTTTATTTGTGAACCTTCCTTTGTGACTCCAGAAACTCATAACCAACTAACTGCACTTTTGGAGTCAGATACCCAGGAAAACCTTAACTCTAAAAACCCACCTCAAACATTAGCCACCATCTCTTCTAAAAGTATACCAGTAGAAATTGAACCTGGCAAAACACTGAACATAAACCCCAACTTGACAGTTGCTGAAACACAACAATTAATGAAGTTACTTCTTGAAGATAAGGAAACATTCGCATGGGACTATACAGATATGAAAGGAATCTCTCCCGAATTATGTACTCATCATATCTATATCAAGGAATATTGTCGACCGATCTGCCAATCTCAACGACGAATGAAACCTAATTTAAGAGAAATTCTTAAGGAGGAACTTCAAAAATTGCTTAATGTAGGGTTTATATATCCTATATCGGACAATGAATGGGTTTCCCCATTGGTAATAGTTCCTAAGAAAAATGGGAAATGGAGAGTATGTGTAGACTATAGAGCCTTAAATAAAGCCACTCAAAAAGATCACTTTCCGTTACCATTCATTGATCAGGTGTTAGATAGTTTGTTAGGGAATAAATTCTTCTCCTTTTTAGATGGTTTCAGTAGGTTTAATCAGATTAAAATTTCACCCCAATACCAAGATAAGACCACTTTTACTAGCCCATGGGGAACTTTTTCTTATAGAGTCCTCCCATTTGGACTATGTAATGCACCAAAAACCTTTCAAAGAGCAGTTATAGGAATCTTTTATGATATGATTAATGACTCTATGGAAATTTTTATGGATGATTTTACCCCTTATGGTGTCTCTTTTGAGGAAGCACTACAAAA
>JZKD02S1675125.1:28010-45524 GCA_000966675.3 Picea glauca | reverse complement strand
ACCTCCTGATTCCTGATTCCTGGGCTCACTCATTCAGCATATCAGTACAGATTGGTAAAGAATTGGTAATGTATTTCGGCCATCATATGCTCTTCTGACCTCACACATTAGGGGGAATTTGTTATAACCCTAAATTTCACCACACATGCTTACCTGGCATCAGGACAACTCATACCCCTTCCATGCCAAAGCCATGCTGAATAAACTCTTGAAAATCCTCTTAAATCAAGTGACACACGCCCTAACTGACTAATGCACGTGTTGGAACGCTGGCAGGCCTACTACTGCACGCGTTGGAACGCTGGCAGGCCTACTACAACCCACGTTTACCTAACAAAGAACAAAAATAGGAAATTTTCTGACGGGACAAAAAGCTATGGGTCAGTTAACTGAAACTCCCAGCCATGCATGGCCTAGAGTTCGTCCAAAACCCTAGCTCCTTCTAGCCTATAAAAGAAGGGGTAGGGGTACTATTTGGAGGAGGAAAATCATAGCGAAGAAACTTTTCCCAATTGCCGAATCCATTTGTCCCAACCCTTTAGCCTTTCCTCAAGCTTAAGGAGAATTAAAGAAAAGAAGTTGGAGGACAAAGAAGAGGAGGAGCCCAGGATCAGGATCAAGGAATGGTGGCCGGTCTCAACATTGATTGTAAGTTGATTCATCTTGAAAATAATAAAGAATACTTTTCCCATCCCAATGCATGAGTTATTTATGATTTATTCGATTTATGCTTAGTCTCTAACCCTCAAGTAGAAGAATAGCATGCATGCGTAGTGTTTTGTCTTGATTACAGGATTGTCTTTGGAAGGAGCAACGCAAGCAAGCGAACAAAGTGCAACGAAGGATCTACACCAAACATCAGTAAAAAGGTTAGTAGATCCTTTCCATGCTTGTGTGTGAAAAAGGGGTTTGAGTTTTGGGGTGATATGTTAAAAGTGATTTCTTTAAGGTCATGATTTGCATGCAAGCCTAACCCTAGCTTGCTAGTCTGTAGGGTATTATTTCCCAACAACAATATTGTAACATGATACAATTGACAGATGAATAAAATATTATCTTGAGCATTTCTTCTTAGTTTCTTTCATTTCTGAGGAATCTTGTGAGAAGGAGAGGGCCCACCTTCTTCACAAGATTCACCCATTAGTTCTGTAGTGTGCTAGTATTTTTTTTTCACGCCTTGTTTAAACTCTGTTTTGTTGAAACTCTACTTTACTGAACTCTGTTTTGCTGAAACTTTGCTTTACTGATTGTTACATTGTTTTCATACAATTCATTCCTAGGTAACTGTTAATCATTCTGATTGGTAATTCTGCTTGATGAATTTACGAAAGTGTGATAATCAGAGACAGGTGCTGAAGATTCCTACTTGGGGAATAGGGTCCTGTTCTCTGCTACAGAATAGTTAGCTTTCAGTACTTGTCAATCATTTTGATTGGTAATGAGCTTATGAAAGTGTGATAGTCAGAGACAGGTGCTGAAGATTCATGCTTTGGGGAATAGGGTCCTGTTCTCTGTTACATAATAGCTAGTCTTCCTTGCAGTATGCTGAAAGATTTCTTTCCCTAGGTTGTTGTTTCTTAATGTAATCCAGGATTCTTTTGATAATTATTTTCCTTGAATCTCAAACTCTGCAATAGATAGATTGCTTTTCTGTAATTCAAGATAGAACTTTAGTATGTTCAAAGCAAGGTGTGATTAGTGTACTTTTACTACAACTCTAGATTGCTTTTGAGATTGAGCATATACAGTGTGTGATTGCCTTTGAAATAAACAGACTTCCCTAGGTTGACAATTTATGTAACACTTGATTGTTTAGTTAATAAGCAATTACAATGACCAACATGTATGCTTATGCATTTGAATGTCACCTGTATGTTGTAGATACAAGTTATAGATATATTTTATTGTATGTATGTGAGTTTGTCGGTTTCTGTCTGGGATCTTTAGGCCATGCAAGGAGTGCACAATAGAACACTGGAAGTTCTGTAGCCAGCACAAGGAGTTCACATCTGTGCTCTGTAGAGTCAAAAAGAACATGCAAGGAGTGTACACCAGAAAGATTTACAGACTCAAGGAGGATCCTCAAGGTTGTTGAACACCTTGGAGGACGAGGAACTGTGCAAAGGAAGGCACATAAAAGAAACATAACTACTGAAGGTTCTGTAAAGCTCTACCATGAGGTCATTGAGAAAGTGCATAGAGTGCACCAGACAACTCTATTTCGAGTTCTGAGGAAAGGGAAGTGTTGAAGAGAAGACACTCACAGAGTTGCTGAAGATTCTGTAGGCTTTGCAAGGTGTGCATCGAGCAAAAGAATGCCAGGTGGGCATAGAGATTTTTCTTTCCAAGAAAACTTCTCGGATATGAGTTTAGCGAAATACTCAATAGCACAAGGAGTGTGCGAGGGTGGAGTTATTATAAGTCCCAAATCTCAGGAGGAACAATGCCTTTGCGCACAGAGAAATAGAAGAAAGGAGCAGGAGGCAGAGAAAACCTTTCGAGGTTTCTGAGTTGACTAAGCTCAAGAGGGGAGGTGTTTCTATAACACAGACAAGACCCAAAGGAACCGGGCTCGCAAGGGAAGCATTGAAGGCCAAGACCTTCGAGTGTCGGAATTCTTCCAAGGGAAGGGAAGAGGTGCACTCTCAGGAGGAGGAGAACAATTGTCATTCGATCGATACTGAGAGGAAATATCTAGACCATTGAATCCATGTCTAGGTAGCAGGAGGAGAGTGCAAAAGGAAGACAGATCTGCACTGTCAGATCTAGCACTAGATACCTGACAACCGTTCGATCAGGCGAAGGTGAACGGGGTTTAAAACCTTGGATATCCACACATTTTGGAGTTCGGGGTTTGGAGCGAAAAGGGATTTTGGAGTTGCTGCATCATGAACTCATGGTGCATGAAATCACGCCAGCCATTGGATCTAGAGCACAGCGGCCCGAGAGCCACTGGATCATAGATACGTGCACAGGAGGAGCGCACATAGGAGGTGCATATAAGATCATATTGTGACCATCAAATCTCACGTAAAGGACCTATAGCCATTGGATCTGGAAAGAGGAGAATGAGGTTTAACCCTCATAGAAGCAAAGGAGAGGACTCGTGGAAGTCTCAAAAGAATCAAAACCGTCCATCTCAGAGGATGTGTGTCAAGAGATCCACATTTCGAGGATTTGGACACCGGGAGACTAAGAGTGAAGAGTCTCCAAAAATAGTGAAAGGGTCTTGCATACTTCCAGGGGAGCAGTGGTGAAAGTTCAAATTGCCAAGTGGGCAATGAGATGGGATCACTGGATCTCATAGACTGCCAGGTGAGCAACAAAAAATTCCCAAATTTCCAGGTGGGCAAGGGAAAGGAGATGAGATTGTCTAAGAGTGTCATGAACTCAGAGGAGAGTTCAGATCAACAAGGGGTGTTGATAGGTGAGGATCATAAGAGCATTCTGATGATTGGGGGAATTCAGGTATTCTTGTCACATAGCCCAGTTGAGGCCAGTGAAGGTGTTGCAGATGCAACAACATAAGGAGGATAGACAACAGAGACTGTCAAAGAAGATGAAGAAGTGGAGAATACATTGATGTTTTCCCCTGCAGGAGAAGATGAGAATTCAACCGAAATGCTCAAATTTTTCAGTCGGGAAGATGAACAGGAGATGACTACAACACTGAAGCCTGCAACAGAAGAAGAGGAGGAAGTAGACAACATGTATTTTGCTGATTTGTATCAAGAATTGGAATCCATGGAGAAGAGGGTGATAGTGCAAAGCT
The DNA here is from genome assembly GCA_000966675.3 of Picea glauca. Classification (NCBI taxonomy): domain Eukaryota; kingdom Viridiplantae; phylum Streptophyta; class Pinopsida; order Pinales; family Pinaceae; genus Picea; species Picea glauca. The sequence continues at coordinate 41,752 of JZKD02S1675125.1, read as the reverse complement.
TGCACATCCAACAGATCAAGTTGGAGATAGATGGAGGAGCATACCAGCCTAGGGATAAGCTGGAAGAAGATGGAAGTATGACAATAGGAGAAATGGAAGCAACATAACTGCCACAGGGAGAAGTTGAGCAATAGTTCAGTGAGGAGATTGCAGAGTTGGAGTCTGCAGTGGAGTGGCCACTTAGTGCCACAAGGAGAGATAAATATGGCATGGGAGATCGAGCAGATCTTCCCACTGAGAAGACATAAGTGCAACAAAGAAGACTGCATAGAAAGAGCCATCTAGTTGAGTAGCTGGAAGAGGTAATTGAAGAAATCAGAAGGCTGATGTTGAGTTCAGTAGCAGAGACTTCCAGCAATGAGAATTTGAGCATAAGGGAACCTGCAACAGTGGCAGAGAAGAAGAGAAAGAAGCAACAACAACAACAACGAAGTAGAGGAGAAGATGGAAATCTCCAAGGGAAAGTTTGGGATCCAGGTGGATTTAAACACTGGAGAAGAGGAGCTCATGATCATGAGATCATGATTTTTCCAGCTGAGGAGTATGATGCAGGATCATCACTCCACATCAGCAACATGCCAGCCAGCCAACACATCCATCACACATTAATGGAGAAAGGGAGAGGCGTAGCCCTCTCAATTTTGAAATTCAAAATTTCAATAAATGATTATAAGGATTTTAATGCCAGACCACACCTTGGTACAAGTAGTGGTTGAGGTTTCCTTTAATGGTTACCTATAGCTAAGTCTAGATCAGTCAGGAATGGACATCCATTTATGTAATGTAGCTGTAGGAGCCGCTATGTGATAGCGATATCTCAGAGATGGTGGTTGAGGATAAGCTCATGGGAGCCCTCATTTTGTAAAAAAAAGAGAGAGGAATTAGAGTAGAGATTTGGGAAGAAAGACCAGCGTAGAGAGGTCTTGAGAGAGAGATGAGAGTTGTTACAGTCCAACCTTTGTAAAAAATTTTATAGGCATTTTGGAAATTAATACAAAGAGTAGTTTTTCTTGCCCATGAATTGTCTGTTTATGTTTATGCATTTGAATGTCACTTGTATACTGTAGATACAAGTTATAGATAGATTTTACTGTCTGTCTGTGAGTTGTTTGGTTTCTGTTTGGGTTCTTTAGGCCATGCAAGGAGTTCACAACAGAACACTGGAAGTTCTATAGCCAACGCAAGGAGTGTGCATTTGAGCTCTGCAAAGTTAGAAAGAGTGTGCAAGGAGTGTACACCAAAAATATTCATAGAATCAAGGAGGAGCCTCAAGGTTGCTGAACACCTTGGAGGACGAGGAACTATGCAAAGGAAGGCACATAAAAGAAACAAAACTATTGGAGGTTATGTAAAGCTCTGTCAGGAGGGCATTGAGCAAGTGCATAGAGTGCACCAGAGAACTCTATTCGAGTTCTGAGGAAAGGGAAGTGTCGAATAGAAGACACTCACAAAGTTGTTGAATACTCTATAGGCTCTGCAAGGTGTGCATTGAGCAAAAGAACGCTAGGTGGGCGTAGAGAGTTTTATTTCCAAGAAAACTTCTCGAATATGAGTTTAGTGAAATGCTTAGTAGCACAAGGATTGTGTGAGGGTGGACTTATTCTAAGTTTCAAAGCTCAGGGGGAACAATTCCTTTGCACACAGAGAAACAAAATAAAGGAGTAGGAGGAAAATAAAACCTTTCGAGGTTTTTGAGTTGACTAAGCTCAGGAGGAGAGGCATTTCTATAACACAGATGAGTCCTAAAGGAACCAGGCTCACAAGGGAAGCATCGAAGGCTGATACCTTCAAGCATCGAAATTATTCCAAGGGAAGGGAAGAGGCACACACTTAGGAGGAGGAGAATAGCTATCGTTGGATCGGCACTGGGAGGAAAGATTTGGACCGTTGAATCCACGTCCAGGAAACAAGAGGAGAGCGTGCAAGGAAGATAGATTTGCACCTTTAGATATAGTGCCAGATACTGGACAACCATTGGATCAGGAAAAGGTACACGGGGTTTAAAACCTTGGATATCAACACATTTCAGAGTTTGGGGTTTGGAGCGGCAAGGGATTTTAGAGTCACTGCATCACAAACTCCCGGTGCATGAAATCGTACCAGCCATTGGATATGGAGTGTAGTGGCCTGCGAGCCATTGGATCATGAATATGTGCACAGGAGGAGTGCACATAGGATCGATATCCATTGGATCCATAAAGAGGAGAATGAGGTTTAACCCTCGTATAAGAAAAGGAGAGGACTCGTCGAAGTGCCGAAAGAATCAAAACCATCCATCTTAGAGGATGTGTGTCAAGAGATCCACATTTTGGGGATTTAGACACCAGGAGACCAAGAGTAAAGAGTCTCCAGAAATCACGAAAGGAGAATTCGTGAAAGGACTAGGACCATCCACATGAGGACACGTGGAAGGCAGTCAAGGGTTCGGGAAAAGGCTCGAAAGATTTTGGTTCCAGGAGGACTGGGTCGTTGATCTCTTAGAGGGGGAGATTTTATCATTTCAGGAACCGGGGGTTCAAAAGATAGAGAACAAGGGGAGCACTTGTATTGCGGTTTCTTGAATAGTGAAAGCTAGTAGTTCTTGGTCGTGGACCGTCACTTCGGAATTTCATAACCTAGGTGTTCGAGAGGCTAGGAGTCAGGAGACGTGGAGTCTCAACTCATGAAGTTGTGAAATCCTGAAAGCAGACGACACCAGAATAGCATGAGCCAGATCCCTTAAGCCCTTTTTGGCATTTCGGCAACAGGGAGTTCAAGAGAGAAGGAGTCGTGAGACAGGGAGTCCCAACTCGTGGAATCGTGAAATTGTGAATTTTGAAATCCCAAAAAGAAGACATGGTCACGGGTATATTTCGGCATTCCAGGGTCTAGGAGTTCAAAGGACCAAGACTTGTCTACAACCAGAATCATGAAATCGTGAATTCCAAAATCCCAAAAGAGGACCGTGGTCGTGGGTAGTTTTTGGCATTTCAGAGACCGGGAATTGGAGAGACAAGGAGTTTGGGAGAGCTCGCATGGAGGAGTCCTGAAACCCCGAAACCTGAAAGGTGTTGGTTTAGAACAGAGAAGAGTGCCAAAAGTTGAGCACATGCATAGGTTTTTTCAAGGCCTGTGCCAGAGGACAAAGGGACCTGTGGATTTGTTCAAAGGGTTCCAACAGGAGTCCAAAGAGCATTTAGGCTTAGAAGAAGAATGATCCAGAGACCGGGAGGTTAGTGGACCCTATTGAGGTAGGGGGTCTGCATCATTTTGTCTTGCTTATGAAAAAATATGTATGTGTCACCATTTCATTTGTGGAAGGAAAATCAGATTTTTTATCTAAGAGCAACAATTGACTACTTTTCAAAGCACCATTCTGTAAATTGTTAAACTCAAATCAATAGAAGAAAGTTCCTGCTCAAAATAGTATTGATGGTTTCTTTTCAAAATCTCGAGAGGGTAATGATTATCATTAATAAGCTCTTAATGATGTCCCTGTTTTTAAGAAAAGAACTCGGTTATACCTTCCTATCCTTAAGATGGTTTCTTAAATAGGAATCTAAGTGTCTAGATCATGATAAGGATCATTTTAAGAAAACAGATGAATTATATAAGAACAATTTTTGTTTGATAAAATTTGAAGTTTTCAGTATCACCTCGCTCTCTTGAATATCATAAAGTTTATGCAAATTTGTAAATTAATTCTAGAGAGTTGAAAGCACTGCAAGGTGTGGGAAGTGTTTGTAAACCCACTGAGACACTGAACATGTCTACTAGCAGCGGGTAAATGCATCCATGATACCAAGAAAACTTTGTCGAGGTACTGAACAGGCCTGCTGGCAGCGAAGCAATGTTGGGTTGAAGAAAATTATCAAGTATGCCCTTTAAAATTAATCCATGAACAAAGATGCTCTTCATCATGAATGGAAAATTTTTGGACAGGATAGAGATATTAGAGTGGGTTAAATGACATCCCTGTTGAGTCTATGGATGCTTTCTAGCAGCAGTGGCTATGTCAACAATATCAGAGTCAGTTGCATAAACATTGTTCCTCTCGAAATCTAGATCTAATACCAGATTACACTTTTGACAGAAACACATATGATGTTGGACTATGTTATCCCCTGAGTTTTCCATGCTTGATGTGTTATTAGTTGCTTCTCAAATATTCACTTTTCTGATTCATCCTAACATGAAATTTTGGTGATGCAGAGATAACTGCTTCACCTAGTAAGTCGCCATTGTTGGCAGCCCCACACGATTTTGTTATGTGAACAAGAAATTACATTCTCTATAGCTACCTTCACCTCATTATTGTAAACATTATTATTCTGAGATGATTTCTAGAGTAGAAAAGACATTCATTAATTCTTTAAGTTTGCATTTTCATTTTGTTTTCATGGTTGATTCATCACTGAAAGCATGAATCAAACATGAATACCTAACTTGGTATTATATTTTCTATACAAGGTTTTCTTTTAAGAGTTATCATGCTTATATCCAATTTAAATCCAACACTTGAATGACTTATCTTTGGGATTTTTTGGGTATTAATATAATTTTCATATGCTTAGATGGTTTGCATTTGAATTATGAGGATTTTTGTTTTGGTATATTTTTACCCTTTGCAAAAACAATGGTCATGCTAGTAGTCATGAGAATTAATGTGGAACTGTTGTACTCTATACTTAATTCACCTTGCTGGCACAATGATTTAATGAGCCTTTAATTACGAGTATAGGTTTTCGATTTTGTGCATCGGGTTTTCATTACCAGGAATGGTAAAACTTCATGACCAAACCCTTGATGTTCATGCTATGATAACACAGGGGCTTCTTTATGTTTTGTTCCCCTTCATCCATTCAGATTTGTTCATATCGCTCCTATTATTCAAACCTAAACTATTTTGTGTTATCCCTGTTGCGTTCTAGTACCTGTGATGCGAATCCAACCAAATGATTCTGAGTTCTTTTTTGTTTTAAAAACCCGTAATTGCCTGCTAGAGACACGTTTTTTCGGGAGACTTTTTGAGAAAACTGTTATGAATTAGTCAAAACCATTTAAAACCCATTTCGTAAATGGGGTCCTTTACCTCTATTGTGGACAAATTCTTCATAAACAATACAATTTCAGAGATACATCTCATTCTTTGGAGGGAAAAATATCAGAATTTCTTTGCGGATGAGGTAAGCATTTTTGTTTGTTTTGCTCATAGATCCAAGCCTATTATTGGTTTTGCTGGGTTCCAAGTTATATATTCCCTTATTCTGTTTATGAGATTGTAGTAGAATTTCCTCTCCATCTCAATAAAAACTCCATCTCTTGCATGTCTAACCCTACTGTCGAAAAACTATGTGTTCATCCACAAAAAGACTATGCTATCACATATCTATTATCTGTTGCAATTCGAAACCCATTGGGAGAAAGCCACGGTCTGATTTCATGTCCAAAAAATCATCGGAGGAAGTCTTAGATGTATTAAAGGATAAAAACCCTCCTATTAATGAGTCGAATCAAGATTTCATTAAAAAATCAATTGTGAATAAAAATCACAAGCATGAGGAAGAGGGTAATTCGGTTTTAATTTGGCAAACAAATTGAGCCTGGTAATGTGTTTGCTAAAAACTAATTTTAACACCTTCATAAATTCATATGCTTCTTTTTCTAATCTATGAAATGGTAAAAGTATTTTTTGATTCTTTTTTGATTTGATTCTGTTGGAAAATAAAATAGATAGATTTTAATTTTCTGTTTGTATTTTTACTATTTTAGACTAGCTACATAAACCCGTAACTTATCTTTTTCTAAAAATTAGTTTGAATTCAAGTCTCTTTTAAATTAAAAATTAGTAATTAGTTGTTATTAAAGTTTCTAACTTGTTCCTGTTTCATTTTCTGGACATGGTAGATCTTGATGCTAATTTTTTGAAAAGGAACATGTTCGATTTGGATGATTAGTATCTCTTTCCTATTTATTTTGTAAAGAAATACCAAATTTGTTAATTTTTGGAAATAAACAATTCAGTTGTGAGTGGTTGTATGCCCTCCATTTTTGTAATATTTTGATCTCATAAACAAGAGGGCATACAACCACTCACAACTGAATTGTTTATTTCCAATTATGGACGAATGATTCTCATGACTTAATGGGACAATGTATAGCATTTTGGCTTTAGTCTGAATGTTGTTTCATTGATGTTTTGTTTTCTTTGGTCTTGGGATATTAATATGTTTTATGGATTTAGTCTAAATGAAATGTTATGTTCTAATGATATTCATGCTGTAAATGTAGTCCATGATTTGTTGTTCCTTATGTGATAATTGTGATCATCAATCTCAATTTTGATATCAGGGTTTTTCTTTGATGTTTTAGTTGATCACACAAAGATTTCTCTAATTGTAATCATTCGTAATCATAAGATTATTGTATCACCTGTGTTCGATATTTTGTTATTAAACCCCAGCTGCCAATACACATCTTGAATTTATTCAGGAAAGTTTTTCCATAAGCCACTGCAGATTTCTTTCAGAAGGCGGGGTAGCTGGATGCTTTTGTTTTCACAGAGGCTCAAACACAATTAACAAAATAATATCAGGTTATCTTCTCTACTTCAAATTTATGTCATCTTATGCATCAATGAAACAGGGAAGTTTAGATCAGCTTTGACCATATATACATATTTGTTTCATAACTTAGTTAATCCAAGTTTTATTAGATTTATAATTAGAAAACAAAAAATATAAAAATGTTCTTTCTTTATCTTCTTCTAAAAAAAAACAATTATCTTTACAGTGATTTTGTAAGTTTCCGTTAAAACTTGCAGCTTGCAAATGTTGGGTATGTGTTATATTCTTTTCATGTGTGTGTGTGGGGGCATCATATTTGACAACAACGTCTAATGATCCCTCTACCAGCGGTCCCTATGCCGTTTGCACTGGGTGCTTTCCTAGGGGGGTCCCAGGGGGGGGGCAGGTATGCCCCCCCTGGTTACACGCGGTGTTTGGGGCAATGCCCCAAATCTTGTTTTTTGGGCGGTTTTTGCTATTTTTAGCAGTTTACTAAATTAATCCCGTATTAAGGGATTAGGGTTTTGGTATCTATGGAATACCTAAAAACATTGTATATATTGTATGGTGAATGGTGAAATTTGTGATAATGAATATAAGAAAGGTTTTCCTGGTTGAGGGTTTTCGGTATAAAATCTTTGTGTACTCTGTGTATGATCCATTGATTAAATTATGTTTTTCTTAAGAATCTATATGCATTGCTTTACTTCCCAAGTTTAAAATTTACAGTAAATTCTGTTCATAAGTGGTATTTTTATGTTTTCTTTCTCTACTTAAATACATTTACAATAACTATCTTATAGTATATGTATATATATTATAGTTTTAATATTAGTTATTTTACTCCCTTTCTTTATTTTAGGACCTTAGATTAGCTAACAGAGTCATTAAACCCATCAAAACAAGTTACCCCAAATGACTTGGGTTATTTAGACAACCCCGGACCAGACTTGTTCTTCCAGTTGACGGCTTGTCAATTTTTCCCGTCAATAGTGCGGTACAATATTCTTGATTTCTTTTAAACTCCCCAGCCTCCATAATGAGCTGATGATGGTTGATGCACTTGCTGATGCGACTTATGTTTGAGCAACTTGCCTCGACTTGAAGCATTTAACGACTTCCCTTATGACAGTATCCGACCTTTTTGGAACTTACTCGTATTTTCGGCACATGTTCAACTCTGACATACTTTCTCGACCCCAAGGGCCAAGCATCCACTAGTATGACTTTGAATCTCATGTTTTCCATACCTGATCTATCACGCTATGGCACGCAGATGTAACCCACCCTAACTGGAGAAAAATGGCGGTGCTAATAGATATGGTGTAGGTAATTCGAAATATTGCAGAGATCACATAAGTATCAAACAACCAGGCTTAGCGATCTTTGTAGGTATGCATTGGTCTAGTTTCTTCCTAGTTACCTTTTTCATATATTTTGTCGAGTATTGTTCGTAAGCAATTTCTAAACGGTTTTAATTTTGATTGCAGGAAAGATCCCTATGACTATTGAGAAAAAATGGATCCATGATTTCGACGAGGAATCCAAGGGAAACTGGGTCTGAAGATCAAAAAGGTGATGAATGATATCAAACTCCTTGAGTTCAGCACCCCCGATGACTTCTTCGACATAGTTGAATTGCACACCAAGAAATATTCATCATGGGTCGAAAGATTCGCAAAGCTAACCGACACAACACTAGGGCAGGTGCAACAATTTATGGAACACCCAATCAGATCTCAAGCCATGCTTCAAAAGTTAAGCGTCCGTCTGGTGAAGTATCGGGCACATGCAGTGAAGATCAGAGAAGTTCATGCAGCTCCGATGGAACAACACATATTTCCATATGCCCACACTTGTGAAGAACTGTTCATTATCTCTTCAGAGTATGAAAAAAGTAAACCTTTCAAAGGGATATCTTGAGATGATTGCTGGAAAACTGTTAGGAGAGAATGCCACATGGGTAGTTTTTCTTTGTTTAGAATGCACTTTAGCTGTTATTTTTAGTTATTTTCATGCTATAAATAAGAGCATCGAACAATTAGTGGAGGGTCGATGGTTGCTGCAAGAAACTCTTCTTTTTTGGTTTTGTTAAGAATTATTTTCGAGCTACCTTTAATAGAGAAGTCCTTTTGGACTAGAGACAAGATATTTTCATCAAATGCATGTGTGATTGGATGTGGAGAAGAATTATTTCCTATATCGTCTCATGAATGGATGTTGTAATGAGTAAGAGAAATTAAATATGTTGTCAAGTTATCTGGTGCAATGTTTTGTTGTTCTTTTCTTTAATGATGAAGATGAATCGTTGTGTTATTATGTGATGGATGATTAAGTAGGTGAATTATTTTTCTTTCCATTGTTTTATCACATATGTGTTTTCTTTCTGATAATTAGTATCTCAGACATTAATTGGATGCTCACATGGTTAATGTATTAGTACTAGGCCTATGGTATAGAATCATTGTCTGCATGTTTGAGTAGTGGGTTATCCCAATCTCAACCTCTTCTCCAGTAGTTAAAATTAATCCTATTTTTGTTTCCAAGTTGGTTTATACCAGCTTACAATCTTACATCGGTCCCACATAAGAGAAAATACAAAAAAGAGAAAGTCCCAACTAAAGGAGACGCCTTCTCAAGAAAATGAAAAGCCCATTGATTAATTGGTCGTATCGCAAGATCTAGAGAACCATTCCAATATTAAATGTTGTAGAGTCTAATTGGGCCTCAGTGGCAGGTTTGGTTCCTACTGTTGAATCAAGGGATTTAGGACCCATCAACAGAATTGGTGCTAGAAGGAGGGCCTAAGAATGAATGGTTGAATATGTATTTCACATAGTATTTCAAGTAGCCTATAGATTCAAAACAACCCACATGCATGGCTAGTCATTCCCAAGACAAACCACACACGTTGAGTACTCTTGAAATGAGTAACTCACCTTAGCCCGAGGAAGAAAAATTGTTCCCTGATATACCCTACGCTCTTCCTCACGAGGAATTAAATCAGTTTAGAAGAATCAAAAGAGAATACGCCCGGCATATCGATGCGTTACCTTTACCTCTGATACTTCCTCAAAGAAAACAAGTAAGAAGACTGGTGGTCAATACTCCTGACAAGGTTTTCATGCACACTGTAGAAGACCTAATAGATTTCACGATCACTGAAATCAAGCATCCTCTTAATCTGATCCTTGAAATGCCAGCCGACGACGTCTTTGAACCAGACGATTTTTCATAAGAAGATGAGTTTAACTCGGAATCCGAAGATATGGAAGACAACAACAACCATGATGAAGGAAGGGGAAACCCACCCCAGAAAAAATAACCTTGGTTGGCCAGAGATGCTTTGGCTATCCCAGAACAAGTACATAATCTTCCCCGACACCCGAAGAAGCTACTTCCTGAATTTGAGCCCGAGACTTCAGGATATCCTGAAGATCATATCAAGAAGTTCATACTAGTGATCAGACTTATGAACGTCCAACATGAATATGTAGTATGTAGGATTTTCCCCTATATGTTTGAGAATTCATCTTCCACGTGGTATTTTAATCTGTCGATAGGATCTATAACTAGCTAGAAAAAGTTCCAAAAAGATTTTCTAGATAAATTCACAGATGAGACTATTACGGGAGCTCTGATGGTTGAGTTGTTCATCGCTACCATAAGTTTGAAAGAAAGGGTCAAATATTTCAATCAAATATTCATGACCATCTAAAACAAGTTTCATCCCGAAGCTAAACCAACTCAGGAGTTGCAAATCAAAGTTTATGCTAATGCTCTCCTAGCTTCTATTTCCATGTTTGTGAAGAGGGCTGCCAAACGAACCCTGACTGAGAATTTTGAAGAAGCCAAATGATAGAATTCCATATGAAAGGGTGTAAAGAAGGCTAGGTCTCTTTATTTAAGAAATAAGTTCAACCTTCTCCAAGGAGAGGACTCCTTTTGACTAGGCCGCTAGGGAGACAAGCAAAATAAGCTCTCGACAAAGGTAATGGAGACATAAAAGATCTACAACACATGGTTAAGAAATTATCAAACGAAATCATAGATATGAAGAGAAACATGAGGGAGGGAAACCAAGGCCAAAGGCCCTGTAAGCATTTCTTTAAAAGGAACCCACCATTCAAAGCAATTGAACCTCCCCCAACTAACTTAAATATCGATCTAGGGAATGTAGCATTTGATTCTTTCTATACTTATCACCAGGAAAACCACTCCAAAAGAAACTTCCCTCAATGCGTGAATGCCATGAATTTGATGGCCAATTGGTTTCTAGATGAAGTCTCCTTGACCAAACACCTGAACAGTTCAGGTATGAATGTTTCTGACTAGGAGGAGATTGATCCACCAGAAGATACAACCATGTTGATATGGGATCCTGATCATGCCTTCCAAATACCTATTTGAGTTTCAAGAACCACCCGCAGAGGTCTCGGTTGTGCAAACGAGAAGTGAGGGTCCACCTGTCCCAAAGGATCCTACTACCACTCAAGCTTCAGGGGAAAGGTCAACCCCCGATCACCCGAAAGAACCTTTCTCTCCTCGTAAGAACCTTATTAGAATCTATACGCGAGAATCACCCAAGCTGGAGTACAACATAGTTGAAGGCTAATATATCAATAATGGACATATGTAGAATCCCTTAGCGAAAATACTTCCTACTACAGGCTTTGAGATCGGTGGAAAACCCTACGACGAGCAATGAGAAACAAACAAATATATCTTCCACAGATCCAGTGAATAAACCAACTGTGAATACCTGCTCAGAATATAAGAAGGGAAAAATCTTTGTCCCTCCATTCATCTTAATGTTTGAAGTCTTCAATAGGAACCTCCACAATTGTTTGGTAGATTCAGGAGCATCTTCCAACATTATTCCCTTATCTATTTGAAAAAAATTAAATGTCGTTCCTATAAAGAGTGATAAACATGTAATACAACTAGACGGAACCGAGGTCAAGGCCACGAGGGAACTCAAAGATGTAATGATCAGAATAGTGACACATTCCAAGTTTGTGCAAGTGATTGACATCATTATAGTTGACATCCCAGAGGCCAATGGGTTATTAGTAAATTTATATTGGTCTGAGAAGTTAAATGGATACTTTAGTACAGACTGGGAACACCTTTGGCTACCACTGAAGGGATACAAAAATATTATCAAAATTGATAGGGAAAGGTATCTAAAACATACCGCCACTGATCTAGAAACCTTGAACGAACCCTCATCGACAAATTTCTCTGTGCTAGGCAATTATTCCTACGGTTCCTACTTATAGAACATCTCCCCTCTTTCATCCAATGCCCCTCTCACTCATAACTCCAAAACAATTTTAATATGAGTTGCCAACAATGACAGAGGAAACCCCTTTTTTCCAAGAAATTGTGTTAGAAATCTCAGAGCTAGTAGCAGGAAAATAGGAGAGTAGTAGGGAAAAAGAAGCTGACACACCTTGCCCACAATATTGGACCCTATATTTTGATGGATATAAATCACAAGAAGGGTCAGGGGCGGGATGCATCCTCATTGACCCAAATGGTAAACATCATTTCCTGTCCTGTATACTAGAATTTGAATGCACAAACAACACCATCGAGTATGAATCTCTAGTACAAAGGTTAAATAAATCCATAGACTTAAATGTCAAAGAATTGAAGGTTTTCAGAGACTCTGAGATTATTGTTAGACAGGTAAGGAATACTATACATTGCAACTCCCCACACCTAAATAATTATCAACATGAAATGCATAGGTTAATAGATAATTTTGAGGCTTTCAATATTATAGTGATCCCCAGAGAAAAGAACACTCTTGCTGATTCTCTAGCTACCGCTACCTCGAGGCTATCACCTCTAGAATATTACAAATATTCCCAGTTTATTGTGGAGCTACTCTACAAACCATCGGTGCCTAACAACATTTCCATTTAGAAAGTATTCAAAGGGGATGAATAGATTATCAAATTTCTGACTAACCAAGATAATTTCAAAGATTTAGCTATTGATGATGAAGTATTCCAGGAACAATCAACAGAAACTGATCCTAAGCTAGGTCAACCAACTGAAAAATCAAAGTCTCACACAATCCCGAAAGGGATAGCTAATTTGGAAAATATTTTTGATATGAAAGAACGATTTAAGGGGCCTAAAACTGCAAAGATCGGTAGCTCCTATCCCCTGCATGAAACCATAAATCTCAGAACCTCAGAGAACCCAAAGAATATAAATCTCAGCATGATTATATCTAAGGAGGAAAGAAAGGATTATCTCAAATTGTTTAGATAGTATCAAGATGTATTTGCATGGTCCTATCGAGATTTGAAAACTTATGATACCCGCATCATTCAACACATTATCCCATTAAAACCCGAAGTGAAAACCTTCCAACATAAACTCAAAAAGTACCACCCATCCCTGGAACCTCTCAAGTATCAGGAGTTGAAGAAACTTTTATATGCGAAAATCATCTTACGGGTTAGGCACTCCATGTGGGTAGAAAATATGGTTCCTATGAGGAAAAATTATGGAGAAATCCGCTTATGCGTATATTTTAGGAACCTCAATAGAGCTTCAGAAAAGGACAATTACCTAGTCCTGCCAATGGAGCAACTCCTACACACCATATCTGATTTAGAGATTTTCTCTCTACTGGACGGTTTCTCAGGTTATAACCAAGTTCTGGTTTCAGAGGAAGATCATCTGAAAAATACCTTTCGAACCAACTTGGGAACCTTCTCTTATAAACTCTTGCCTTTTGGGATAATCAATGTGTTAATACTATTGGATTACTGAGAAGGGGGGTGAATCAGTAATAACGTAATTATAATCCTTTTCCTTCAAATGTTATATCAATGTAGAATTATTATCCAATAATGAGCAGTAATAAATAAACAATCACACACATGCACAGTACACCAGTTTTTTATGTGAAACCCAAATTGGGAGAAAACCACAGAATGCTTTTTCTTATATGCCTTGAAGAATTACATTCATTGGAAGCACCAAATTCCTTTGTTTTCCAGCTGCAACTAGAAGGAGGCTCCAACCTCCTAGTTTCTCAGGCTACAACCTAAGGGAATCTCCAACTCCCCAAATCTCTGGCTACAACCAGAAGGAGGCTACAACCCCCAATGTTCTCCAGCTACAACCGGAAGGTGGCTACAACCACCTGTCCTTGCCTCGTCCTGCCACCCT
>JZKD02S1675125.1:0-21354 GCA_000966675.3 Picea glauca | reverse complement strand
AAAATATATCATAACTCATACCGTTACCCATCAAACAAAATTGGGTCCATTACCCAAACCTGGGGTCTCCAACTTCTCATGGCCATAACTCTCTAACCATGAGGAATTATGTGACATTCCACATACCACCATAAATGACATGACAACAACTATCCATCTAGGATATTTTCCCTGACAAATTCACTTTCCTTCATCTCATTATTCCACAATTGAGCATGGGTTATATTACTCCACAAAGTGTCTTCCTGTGAGGGCTTTCACCATAAGGGGAACACTTTGGAGTTCATCCATATTTGATTCTTATCAACCATGACAAAACAATAATGAGTCATATTTACATCAAACACTATTGGGTCCATTACCCAAACCTTTTTGCTATGGGTCTTTCTTCAAGGGTTGACATCAATGACAACCAACCTTAATCAACAAGTACATTATTGTTATTATTCCAAGGCACAGGTGGCAACCGCCAGTGCACAAAGAAGGCCAAGGAAATTACAATGGAGATTTTTTCCCTTGCACAGGTTCAGTGTGGCACTACCTCTAAACACAGTTGGAAGGACTCCAAGGTTAGTGGGTGGATAAAGGTTTGGTGGAGGCACCGAAAGTAGCCGATGCACCCAGATCTCATCTCCCCTCCAAATCAACGGTCGTTGATCATATCGGGGCCTCAACATGCATGGACGTTAAAATCCAAAGGATGAGCCGGGTTTGAAACCATGGTTTTGCAGAGAAGCAACGTGTTAGTCAAAGACGCGTATTGGGCCGAAAAGTGGTGAAGAGTCAAACCACTTTTCGTAGCCCTAATATATGCATGTGCGTATAACACCCTATCTCAGGTCGACAAGTGGTTTCTCCACAACTATCCCTTCAACACATGTCCCCAACTCCATCTCTCTTCTATGTCCTTCACATCTCCCACTCCCCTATAACTTTCTCTCCTTCACACCTATCCTCCACTCACCATCCCACCTGTCACATCTCCCCTTCTCATCTCCCACCACCTGTACCACTTCTCTCCATGCCTCAACTCCTACTTGTGTGACCCCCATGATATCCTCCCATCCACGATTATCCACCTGGACATCTCTCATTCACTATTCCATGCCGAGTGTTGTTCCATAGTCTGTACTTAAGGCTTAGAGGTACAATGTCTAGGCATCCGAAAGTGAGTAAGGGGTAGAGAAGGAAGAAATGTTATCCTTCGGCAAGGGAAGTTAGGGTTGATTTCAAGGTTGTTGTCTATCTTCCAACTGTTCCTAGATGTTTATGTCCCTTTCAATCTCTACCCATGAACGTTCCAGTTCTACCTAGATAGTGGTTGTTTTAAGAATAATATCAAAATGATTCAAGGCAATATGTGTTTGATCTGATAGTCTGAGTTCAATATTAGGTTGTCTTGTCACAGGGATAGTCATAGAGGAACATAATAATAAGAAAATCCCAATACTTTTTAGATGCTGTCTCAATTTCGGTCGTATAAAGGAGAGTTTATAGCTCCGGTAGTGAAAACAAGGTGCAACCCAAATGCCCTTTCCCGTAACTGAGTTATATTTTAATAAATGTGTATGAGGTGTAAGAAAAACATTAAGCTGTCTATCATGCAAGGCTCCCATCAATGGAGAATCTCACTCATAAATAGAGGAAGAAAAAGATAAATAAATAACCTGATGAAGCATAAAATATATATAAAAATCTAAAGTGTTTACTAGTCTTATACCTGCTAATAGCCGGTATAGAGGAAAAACGGTAAATAATATAAAAGACTAAAATTTATTCACTATAGTAGAGGTTGTACTAAATTATAGTGAAGCATTCATCAGATACATATATGAAATGAAATGAAATATGAAATATAAGGAAACAAAGTCATAACATAGTCGTGACGGAATCGAGAATCTTCCGATTTGCTTTGTATTAACTCTTGAGGGTGAAAAATCTCTATTACAATCGACCCAAAAAGGTCCAGCCTTTGTTCCTTCCTTCTATTGTATATTTATACAGATTTACATATGATGGAATCTCAATCGTTCCAGGATTTTCAGTTACAACAAGAAGGAGATCAATCATTTCATTTCTTTATCTTTGTCTTTATTTGGTACCAGAAGCCTGTCCCTTTGCATTCTCGATACAAGTGACACATTTTTCCACCAGCCGAGATATCAACCTAGAAGGTTCTGCTTGACAATTGGCCTCAAAAATATAACAATCTCTGACTAATTGTGGTAACCTTTCTTCCATATGTTGGTCTAGGGTGTCGATAGTGCACAATCACACACTTGGTTTAATAATCCATTTATCTATTTGAACTATGTCTTCCAGAGTTACTTGTGAGATTTCGGCTGAATCTCTTTCTTCTTTCTCATTTATATCAAGCGAGAATTTAGCTATATTTATTTGGTTTAGAGTCTCAACATTGCTCTCACTATCAATGCCTAGCAGACTTCCATCTATAGAACCGAAGTACTCTTCCCAGGATTTCCTTACCCTCTTGGCTTGTGATTTGCCTTCTGATATGTTGTGTTCATATTATTTCAACAAAATATTACCTCAAGTTTTTCCGAAATGGAAAATTCGGAACTATTTGTCGATTCCCTGTTTGTTGTAGCTATTACAGCCTCTTGAAATGTGACCCAAGCTACTCCAGATTCTCTCTCTCTGACAGATAAGTTTTCCAATACTTGATCAATAAGCAGGCAATTGTCCCGAATCGTCTTGACCTTGGCAAGTAAACTTCACTGAGCTGTAGAAACTATGCTCCGAATCTCCATAGCATGGGACTGGAATATCCCGATATTTATAACCTAGCTTTCGGTGAACTCTAATCTAACCTGTAGCTGCCCTATCAAGTCTCTTTGCTAGCCTACCTATATTTGACTAGTCTGAGCTACCAACTCTGCTTGTTCCAGCTTAGCTTTGAGTAGCTCGATTTCCTTTTTATCAACCATCCTTGCTTGTTCTATTCCTGTGTTCACCTGGTCCTGGGGAGATTCCTCGACTGTGGCTAGTTTATCTTCTAAGGTTTTGATGAGGCGATTCTTTCACTTTAGCTGATTTTTCAAAACCCTGACTGAAAATTGGTTTGTCGTAGCAAACACCCCTAATGTCCCGACTATTTCTGTCGCAAACTCTTCTTTCTTCTTATATTTCCCGTCGGTCAACACCTTAAATTTCTTGGCCGTTGATCCAGCTTCTTAATAGAATTCTCTTTTTACCACAACTTTTCTCTTTTTATAAAAAAAAAAAATCATTTGGAGGGAGCTCTTCCATCCTTATACGTCTCAATTCTTCATTGAAAATCCATCCTGCATCTATGTTCCCTTGAGTTGATTTTAAGGGAGTAATGGAGGTGATGGGATCTCCGATTTGATTAGCTGATTGGCATGGAGTGGCAACTGGAGTCTGATTTTTTGGTGGATTGGGAGTTTTCATTTCTGGTTTCAGGCTCCTAGTTTGCTCTTCCCTGTCCTGGTGTTCTTCTTGTCTAGGTGCTGAATCTTTTGAGCCTTCGACTCCTTTTTGCTGCACCTCTACTGTTATTCAATTCTCACCCCATAATACTGGGGGAAGACAACTCCGTCGATGTTCTTGGAATTTTAAAACATCGGCCCTTTCTTCGGGCGCCAGGGCTTGTATCCGAGCCAACACCTCGGCATAAGATCTCGTGCCTTGGAAATTGTTATCCGAGGGTGAATTTTCGTGCTCAAACCTCTTAAGCCCACAATGGCTAAGTGTTTACTTACGATCCTATGTGGATCGTGCTTCTTGAATTCAACATAAACCAATTTCAGGTCTTCCAGGGCTGCTGCCTCAGCTTGAGCATGCCCGAAATCTAACAAAGAATAGGAATTTAAATGAATAGGAAAATGTGGCCATACCTTCTTAGAATATCTCTTAAATTCCTTGCTTACGCCATCGATTATGGTTTGCCTAGAAATATCATGACAAGCTAGCCTATCGGGTATGAATAGTGGTAAGTCATTCAGAGGAACAGAAGCACCGAAAACCCTGAGATATGAGAATTATGCTTCCACGTACCAATCGACTATACTGCTCAGATTTACCACGATACTATTTGAGATCCTTGGTGGTGGGTGGCCGAAGATAATGACATGCAGCGGTACCATTACCCAGTTAAAGATTTCATACACAAAATCTGAAGCTTTATCTTCCCACAACTTTGAATGGTAGACGTGGATGGGCTCAACCTCTGATGGAGTCCAGCTCCAACTCGTTAAGGGAAAAGGTGTCAGAAAACACACGACGTCCATGATATATGTAGACATAAAGAATGAATCTATCTTTCTGCTCTCCTTCTGCGCTCGATACTCTGTAATTCGACTGGTCAAACTATCGGATAGTAGTTTAGCCCAGTCGAAGGAACAACCTTCAACAACCAAATGAATTAGAGGCACCCACTGAAGGAAAAAATGTGTGGTGTCCTCTCTCCCATATAATCTGTAGGTCATCATAGACACATATTTGAACTGTGGTTCCAGAGAAGATATTGAATATATACCATTACTGTCCGCCCTGAACTTTGTAGGGTGTGAAACCCAATATTTGATTAAACTGGACATAGTCTTGTCATATTGCACACATTCCTTTTGTTTAAAATTATCCAAGAATTCGACATTGTATGTAAGGTCTAACACGATTGGAAACTTGTACATAGCCCGCAATTGTTCGGGTCTGAAAGTTACAGTGGTGACCCTCTACTCGTTGACAATGGTTTTGGTTGGTATATCTACATGGTCTAATGCCCACCGAACCATATCATAGTAAGGGAGGAGACATAGCCTAGCCACTAATTTATGCATTTGAGCCTGGACGATGATCTTATATTTGGTGATCAAGTCGTCTTTTTCATTTTCAATGGAATCATCCGAAACATCTACCAATTCGAATTGTAGAACCTCAGAAATATACAACCAGGTCCTGACAGAGTCGACACTTCGAGGTGAAGTATCAGAAACATTGTCTGAACCTTGTCCTGAAACCTCAACAGTGGCTTTAGAATCTTTTCGTGGGGCCATGGCTGGGGATTCTACTTTAGATTTCCTGTGATAACAATATGTATACATACATAAATTAGTTCGCTCTAGAAAGGTTTGCTCTGTGTAGAATATGAATGAAATTTGTGACAACATATAAAAGATCCATGCCTTCGACCATTTAAAACTAGGCCGTCCTTAGGAACAGAGTGGTCAAATCATTCTTAAATATAAATTTAGCAATAAAAACCAAATCCTTACTTGTCAATTCGCCTCATTTCCAATTAATGTCTTAGATTTTGACAGTTCGTTATGCAAGTTGGCGCAAGGAAAGTTTAAAATTGCCTCGTAGACTGTGCATATTAATTTTCATATTAGAACACTGGCAATGTTGGCTTAGCTTAATTAATCAAGCCTTTTTGAATTTTATTTAATATTTCGGCATTCACCTCATTGGGAGCTTTCACTTTAACCCTTTAAACCTCTAAAACCCGAGGTTGCGATAATTAGATTTGGTTAATAAAAAATGTAACCATGATTAGGCGTTTAATTAATTACGTTGTTATTTATATCGCGACTTCACGACTTAGGGCTTCGAAGGTATAGCTTCCGAGAGGATTGTATGCTGAGTTGTGAATTCTCGACAGAGCTTAACTGCGGTTAATATTTTTACCTTTAACACTAACTTGGGTTACTAAAACAAGAAACTTGCGGTTTCGGCTGTCGGGGTTGTGAAGGTAAGACTTTTGGAGCTAGAAAACGTTGAGACACAAAATCTCGATGATGCTTAACTATGGTTTAGAGTATCTTTACTCTTGGTGCTGATCTGGGTAAACTTTTTTTTTTTTAAACTATTTCGCCATTTCTCCCCTCGGGACTTGTAAACTATGTGATCTATAAATTCCAACATGCAACATCCCAAGGTAAAAAGGAGAGACTTTTTTAAACGATTAAAATAAAATAAATCATTCCTTAAGTGTATGATATCCATCGCTTCTTGCGTGATGATACTCTTGAGAATTTGGGGAAAATAAAGGAGAATACCAAAACCAGCTTTCGATTTCAAGTGTTAGGATATAAAATTTAAAAAAGGCTAAAAAAAACAAAGGAGGATCCAACATAGGCTCTAGCTAGGGATCCCATTTTTTTTCAATATGGGAAGAATAGTAGACCACATGCCTATATTGGATAAATGGAGTCAATGGCATTAATCTAGGGAAAATGTTCCTTAGAACAAGATACTGAAGGGGAAAGGGACTTCATCTTTTACCTTCGAAAAGCTTTCAAAACTCAGATACTTTTTGCACTTAGCTGTAGTCCCTTTCACGACTTTATCCTTCTCGTTACTGAATTCAAGTCTGCGTTGAGACAATCAAAATAGTTCTAGGAGATCCAACAGATCTTGTGGTTATCAACTTGCATCAAAAGAAAGATTTTTTTATGTTTTTAATCAGGGAGCCCTGTCTGAACTTGGGATGTAGATTGGGTTTTAAAAAAATTGGTTACCAGAGAAGAATTATATTCATGTACAACAACCTTACAGATATCTCAGATATTGCTTCACTATCAACGTGCTTGTTCAGTACCCCGGTGAAGTTATCTGGCCCTTTTTACTGAATTTCCTTTCACCACTTCAGAATATATTTATGCATTTAAATGCTGAGACGAGGGAAATCATTTATGAATATCCTTTCATCATCTTTTGGAATAGATGGGGGCAATAATTTATGAATTTCCTTTCACCACCTGCCTTATAATTTTCTTTTTTAGAGCGCGAAGTGGGGGCAATTAGTTTGTATGAGGGATGATATCTGTGTAACATTTTTCATTATGGGTCTGCCAACTTACTTTGATCACTCGGTACCAACCTTCCCTTAAATTTCACAACACCTTTGTTCACAGGGAGAAAGGAAAAAATTAACTTTTTGGGGGTGTTCTATTTGAGCAAGCCTCAATCCTCCAAAACGTTGAAAAACCTAGAAAAGTTAGGATCACTTAAGCGTCACTTTGTTTAGCAAGGGACCGAGGAGTTGTGAAGACTAGCTTACTTTTCACAATCTTCTTTGAAGCTTTTGAGGTTAAAACGTAATCTCTTCCCCCTACGTATGCGAAACTGAAAAGATGCTGGCTTTTTCAAAAGGTAAACCCGAAAGAAGAAAAGGGTGACAGATAAAGATCTACGGACTGAAAAACGGGGGTCAAAAATAAAAAATGACTCTTGAAAATATTTTTCGGGGGTGCTTTACTTTGGGTGACTTATTCATTTCGTCTTATTCTTTCATAAACTCTTAGCCATGGAAATGTTCCTTTATTTATTATTTTAGATGATATTGCCGTATTCTTATGGGGTTATCTTGGTTTCCTTTGAGAACCCTTCAAAACAAGTCTTTTAGGAATTCTCACCTTTATCTTACCATTTCGTTTTCTTTCCAAACTATCAAAAATCTTTTTTATCACCTGTTTAAGCCAATTTATTTTCCGATACACGACTTTCTGTTTACTTCTCCTGCTCATTTTGTTTGCATCTAAAATACTGTAAAAAGGAAAAGATGAAGGTTATCAAGGCTTTTTGAAAGGTGTCGAAAATTTACGAAAGGAAAAGAAAGTTAAAATAGCAATGCGAAATGAAATATATATACATATGTAAAAAATCCTATATATGAATATACAAATCTTTTTTTTTTGGCAACTCCTTATGTCATATAATGCTTCAGGTAACGCCCATTGACAGGGGCGTTGAGGATTTCACCATCTAGATTTTCTAGTAGGAAAGAATTTTTTCCTTTGAGAGACGAGACTCTGAATGGCCCATACCAAAGGTGATCGAATTTACCATGTTTCGTTGTTTCTTCCCTCCTCGCATCCCACCTTAATACTAAATCACCTCGGAGGAAATCTATGTCCTTTTCCCTATGGTCAAATAATGCCTTCATGTCGTCTTGATACTTCTGCAACCTTTCATCTACTTCGACCCTATGCTTTTGAACCTCGATTAGATGGTTTATCCTCCTGGTGACATGATTAGGTTCTTCTTTCTAATCTTGCCACAATTTCATCACCAGGAGTACTAAATTTATAGGTAACACCACATCTGTCCCATATACCAATTGAAAAGGGGAAATACCAATAGAATTTTTAGTGCCTATGCGATTCGCCCACAAGGCGTACTTTAAATGCACATGCCAAGACTTTTTGTTTTCATCCAACACTTTCTTAATTATATTGATCAAGATCTTGTTAGACGACTCAGCCAGTCCATTTCCTTGGGGGTAGTACGTTGTATAATGGCCAAGAATGATATTATACTTTTGCTAGAAGCTAATCATAGCCATAGATTTGAAAGCTTGGGCATTATCTGTGACTATCTTTCAGGGGCAACCAAATCTTGACAAGATATTGTCTTCTAAGAAATCTATTACCATCGAGTCAGTTTCCCTTTTGGTTGGAATAGCTTGTACCCATTTAGTAAAGTAGTATGTGGCAGTTAAGATCCACTTGTATTGGGCGCTAGAATGTGGATTAATCTCTCCTATAAAATCTAGCCCCCATTGTTGAAAAGGGGCTTCAATTTTGACTGGAACTAAAGGTAGCACTGGGAGTTTCTGTTTGCCTACAAATAGCTGACAAGGGTTACAGGCTCGGACCTTGGCGTTAATGTCTGAGAAAAGTTTTGGCCAGTAATACCCAGCCCTCAAAATTTTGTAAGTTGTGGCCCTCCAAGCGTGATTTCCTCCACACACTCCTTCATGAAATTCACTTATAACCCTTTCTTTTTCCGATTTGACTAAGCATATTAACAAGAAACCGAGTGGGTCTTTCCAATATGGTTGATTTTCAGCAATACAATACTTAACCGCATGAAGCTTTAAAGTCCTGGATTTTGATGGCGATAGTTCACTCGGACATTTTAGAGTCAACAAGTAGGATACTATGTTTCTGTACCATTCTGATGATACAAACTTATCCTCGATCTTAATTGCATTTGTTCGTTCATCAAGCTCATTTATGTTCATGTATTCCTCACATTCTTGTAGGCAGTTTATATCCAGAGCTTTGAGATTTGATTCAGCCAAATGTTTGGCTAGACCTTGTCCCTTTATCAGTTTAGTAGGTTTGATTTCCAGGTCAAGTTCTTGAATCTTGGCAAGCCATCATCCTCTTTTCCCATCGCTGTCTGGTTGTACCAAAATATCTTTCACAGAACTTGTAGGTATGTACACGATTATCTTGGAGTGTAATACATATGTTCTAAATTCCTTCAATGCTTTTACCATGGCGTACGCTTGTTTTTCTATTATATCATATTTAAGTTCTGCGTCTTTGAGGCTCTTGCTGAAAAAGGCAATCAACTGTTTGAAACCCTCTTCGTTTTTTTGGAGGAGCACCACATCAATCGTGTGTTCGAAGGAAAACGAGAAAATAAGAAATTCTTTTAGATAATCAGGGCTTGCCAATACAGGTGCCTCAGCTATGAATTTCTTAATGTGTGCAAATGATGCTTTGGCCTTTATTGTCCACTTTACTTTGTTGTTCTTTTTCATCATATCTGTGATCAATTTTACAATTTCAGTGAAATTTGGGATAAATCTTCGTAAAAAAAATATTTTTCCTAAGAAAGATTGAATTTCTTTTACATTTCTAGGAATGTTTATAGTGTCTATCACTTCAACCCTCTTAGGATCAATCTTAATTTCATCCTTAGATACAACATGACCCAAAATTTTACCTTCTTGCATGGCAAAGTATGATTTCTTGGGGTTTAAGGATAGACCAAACCTGCGACATTTTTCGAATGTTTGTTTAAGATGTACCAAATTCTCTTCGTCGGATTTGGAGAAAACCATTAATCATCGAGATAGATGACTACGAACTTATCCCTCTCTCTGATGAAAGTGATGTCCATAGCGCGTTGGAACGTGTCTCCTACACTCATCAAACCAAAAGGCATTTTATCATAAATGAACATACCCCAAGGGGTAGTAAAAGCTGTTTTTTCTTTATCTTGTTCATTCATGGCAAATTTGATTATATCCAGAGAAACTATCAATCATAGACATTATGTTCACCCCAACAACCCTTTCTAGCACGTGATCCATTTTAGGTAGTGGATAGTTGTCTTTAAGGGAGGAATTATTTAGATTTCTAAAATCCACACACAGTCTAATTTCCCCACTCTTTTTTCTAACCAGGACCAGGTTTGCCACCCGGTCAGAATATCTCAGAGGTACTATAATTTTCGCCTCTAAAAGTTTCTTCACTTCTCTCTTGACCACAAGCAATAAAATGGGGTTGATCTACCTAAGCTTTTGTCTAAAGGGTTTGACCCCAGGCTTTAGAGGTATCTTGTGATCGATCACGGTAGTGTCGTAGGTTCTTAACACGTCGTAAGACCAGGGGAAAACGTCTTTAAATTGTCTGAGTAGGTCCTTATACTCACCTTTTATTTCAAGGGGGAGGAGTTTAGATATTTTAACCATCCTGGACTCTTATTTGGTTCCTATGTCATAGTCCTCAACCTCTTATGTTTGGGGTTGTAAGGTGGATTTTACAAGTATGTCGTTTTAATCAAACATTCTTTCCAGAGGGATCAACGCTTTCATAATTTGGTTATTTTTTAGGAACAACATGCGATGATTTGTGATTTTGTCTTGGAAAGATTGAGGGTCCTCTCCTTCTTGCATGATCCATATATGGTCATTCTGATTTTCTTGATCTGCGTGAGTTTCAGAAAAGTCACCTACTGCTTCAAGAAACTTCTTAATTTGTTCAACATCCTCAAAAACCTGCTAGTGCTGGATATTATCCGGTATAGATGGTTTATATCTTATCTCTATGTGATATTTCAATTTAAAGGTTGTAGGAGGAGTGAAAGTTGAAGCTTCTTTAGCTAATGCATCAGCCTGTAAGTTTTCTGTGCATGGGATGAATTGGAAATTTACAGATGAGAAAAATTTCTCCATTAGATCCCAAGCGCAAT
Source organism: Picea glauca (assembly GCA_000966675.3). Lineage (NCBI taxonomy): Eukaryota > Viridiplantae > Streptophyta > Pinopsida > Pinales > Pinaceae > Picea > Picea glauca. The sequence goes on along the minus strand of JZKD02S1675125.1, from coordinate 10,383 downwards.
TTCAGTATGCTCTTAATCTAGGATGCTCGGCCTGGTATTGCTGATTTATTTGTTTGACTATCAACTCTGCATCTTTGTATATCTCAAGGTTTTTTATTTTTAGCTTCCTAGCGGCCTCTAATCCTAAGACCAAGGCTTCGTATTCACATACATTGTTAGTATAATCTATATACCATTGTAGTCTGTAAGAAAAAGGGACAATAAACCTTTCTTCATGTGCCACAAAAAGTACTCTTGCACCAGCCCCTTCACAAGACAAGGCACCGTCAAAAAACATTTTCCAGATACCAGTGCTACACATATCCTCCATCATGTAACCTAAATCTTCATGCTCTATATTTTTTTCCTCTATGCAACCATCTAAACCATCATCAAAAGATAAGATACAATTTCCTAAATCTTGGTCTGCAATGTAAATAGGGAAATTGTTCGGATTTTGAGGGTCGCTTATTGTATATGATAACCTCATCTCCATGTACAACCAAGTAAATTTCCCACCAAACACAAGAATCATGGCGTACATCATATCTAGTTGAAGAGAACCCCCCAGCTTGGCTCCCCATGACCTAGAAAATAGTAAGCCGTATTTGGGGGGAATATCAGTAATGACCACATCCATCAAGATGCTCTTAACTGGGACCTGTGTCAGGGTGACTACTAAATCCTTTATCATTCCCATACACTTAACTTTTCTCGAATCAAATGAGTAAATATATTCATAAGGTATGGTGATCTGGAGACCCAATCTGTCCATAATAATTTTAGGCATCACGTTATGTGAGGCTCCAGAGTCTAGCATGCAATTATGTAGCAGTTGATCGTATACGTTTAAGGTGATATAAAAGGGAGCAACAATGTCTTTGGCTCCTTCAAAATGTGGACCAAAAGTGATGTTGGGCTTATCATCTTCCAGGTTCAAAATGTCAGATTGACTTTCTAGCTCTGAAACACCTATCACTTTGGTAATTTGCTTTCGATAAACTGGGTTTTTCGCTAACTCTACCATAGGAATTGGTATCTTAATTTTATTTATCTCGTTTTCAAAACTGAAAACTCTGCTTACCTTGTTTGTTTCTCTAGTTGGGACTTTCGAATCCTTCTTTTCCAACTTATTTGTCTAGACTTCCTTATTACTCATGATCTTGGTTAAAGGTGTATTTGTATTAGCTGCTTCAGTTTCTTGTGTTTTAGTCTCAACCTTTTCCACTTCGGGTTCTTGCACGTTTACTACTTTTGCTTTGTTGTTAGGTAACACGGTTTCTTCTGGGGTAGGCTCATAAGTTTGACCTCTTGGGAGAATTTTCTTAGGTTGAGTAGTTGAAATAGGCTTACCCTTAGATCTCAAGTTATACCTAGGTTGGACCTCGGCCATTATCATACCAGTTTCTTCTTGATAACTACAAAGGTCAGTATAATCTCTTTCTTCACCCTCAATAGATGATTGTTGAGTGTTTAGAGATTTTTCATAATCCTCTCTAGTTAGATAAGGTTGTGTGTAGTCATCACCCAAGTTTGTGACATCATCCTCTAAATCTCCGAAATCTTGGAGATCATTCCCTCCTATAAAGTTTTCGTTCTTTAGGGGAGTTTGTATTTTATGATCTTTGTTTTTTATCTTCCTTTGCTAGTTTGGGGGATTGTGATTCCTCCTAAAATCCTTTTTGGCGAAAGAATCAGTTTTGGCCTGTTCTAGCTCCACTTTGGATATCTTATTAGATAGTTCCTTAATTACCCTAGCCATATCGTCTACTTTTTCATCTGTGTATCTATTAGACCCTGACGACCCTGCTTGTTCTCTAAAGCGTCTAGTTTATTGGTTTCCCGCTTCTACATTAGATTTTAACTTACCAAAAGCCATCATATTTGACTCAATTTCTATAACGTCATCTTGCATTCAGTTTAGAGTAGCTCCCCTTATTTCTCGTAAAATAAGTGAAAAATTTGGTTCGAAAGCCCCCACGAAAGTTACTTTGGCTGCGGGTTGGGACGTCTTAACCTCGGTTGGGATTTTTTTATATAGCTTGTTAATCTTTGAATAAACTCCATAATTGTTTCTGAATTATTTTTTCATAAAGACCCAAACTCGGTTAAATAGTATAGTTGGTCCTTTCTTTTGCCCCATTGTCTAAGGAAAGCATCTTCCAAGGCATCATAGGACAAGATAGATCCTGCAGGTAGACTCTGAAACCAAGTTCGGACCTGACCTTCGAAGGTTTGGAAAAAAATTATAGAATACACATCTTCATGTTCCAGACCTAGGATGTCTACGAATTGATCAAAGAAATTTATGTGTTCGGCTGTGGTCAGATCTCCTTCCCCAGTGAATTTTGGCAAATTTTTTATATAATTTTCGGGAAGGTCATGCAGAGGAACGGGAAATACTAAAGGAGTGTATCTTGCTACCACTTTAGAAAACACTCTGGGAGGGGGGGGTAGGCCCTTGGCCTCCAGTTCCTCCCCCATGAGCACATCCAACTCCTACTCCGACAACCCCTCCACCTCCCCCTTCGATGGATGCCATCGTTCTTAGTGGAAAGTTGTAAAGGGGATTTTGGAATATTAAAAGTGAATCTTTACTTTCTTCGTGGGGCGAAAAATATGAGGATGATTGGTAAGGGATGCGAGGGCTTGGCTCTTCAGACTTGCAAGAGATGTAATCAGGAGAACCAATGGGTGTGGAAATTGGATGTGTGAAATATTCTTCGAGACTGTGTGAGGTCGCGAAATTCAACTGAAGAGTCGATGATATATCGACAACAGATAAATTTTCTACAGGACTTTTTCCTTTATGTACTACAAAGGTTATCAGATGGGTTTCACTTCTAACTTTAGAGAAATTTGATGTTAGATCCTTAGTGTCGAAAAGAGGGTTGCATGAAGTTGAAGGTTCAGAAGAACTCTTGGTCTTCAGTTGTGGGTATTTAAGCTGATAGACTACAGGGGTTGGCTTAAGAGAGCCTCTTGCCTTTAAAATCTTCTCAGGATCGGTAACGGGTGTGGTTTGTTTACCATCCAGGTTTTGCCTAGTATTCCTTCATCCGGATGCCAGCTTATTAATCATGGAGTCACCAAGTGAAATATTGGAAAGCCTTTAAAAGGCGTGCACTCTTTGTTCACTATCAAAGGGTGGCACTTTCAATGAAAAATGTCATTTTCCCAAAGAAAACGATTTCGTAACTTCGGTCCCCGGCAACGGCGCCAAAAAGATGTTGTTCCAGAGTCTGTACTTAAGGCTTAGAAGTACAGTGTCTAGGCATTTGAAAGTGAGTAAGGGGTAGAGAAGGAAGAAATGTCAACCTTTGGCAAGGGAATTGAGGGTTGATTTCTAGGTTGTTGTCTAGCTTCCAACTGTTCCTAGATGTTTATGTCCCTTTCAATCGCTTCCCACAAACGTTTCAATTCTACCCGGATAGTGGTTGTTTTAAGAATAGTATCAAAAAGATTCAAGGCAATATGTGTTTGATCTGATAGTCTGGGTTCAATATTAGGTTGTCTTGTCATAGGGACAGTCATAGAGGAACAAAATAATAAGAAAATCTCAATAATTTTTAAATGTTGTCTCGATTTTGGTCATATAAAGGAGAGTTTATAGCTCCAGTAGTGAAAACAGGGTGCAATATATTAGTAACATTTCTTGTCCTGGACACAAGAGTATCCAGGGCTACAAATTGCACAAGAAGTTCCTGAGCACGACACAGGAAAATCTCATTTTTCGGGTCTCTTGGTAAGTAAGCGGGTGAAATTTTGTTGTCGATGGTCCAGATCCTTTCATAAGAGCATATCGATGGTCAACAGGAAATCATGGTTAGCAAATTTACGCCCAGATTAGTGCAATAGATGGCACCCATATTATGTGTGGGGAAGGATAGCAACCATCCATCCAGAGGACGCGTGGTGCAAGATCTAGTCGCGTCGGCATTTCAACATTCGGGAGTTCGAGGGGTGAGAGTTTCATGGTGTTCTATATATCAAAACCCCAAACCCCGAAAGTGCCGACAATGCCCAGAGTTAGGCCCGCATTATCGCAAAGCAGCCTCAACCGTTCATCCACAGGAGACACCTGGCGGGCGCAATTAGGATCCTCGCCTTATCACCCATCACGATTTCAAAACGCAAGGAATAGCTCCGTCATATTCCCGATGCGCGAGGTGCCAGGAGTGTCCAAGACTCGGGCCCACAACATCACCGGGTGAATTCAGGACCATCAGATATGAGAGAGATGCGTGGCACCAAATTAAGTCATCTCGACATTTTGCTCATTGCAATTATGAGGAGCAAGGATCCGCCCCTTCCCATTCACGAACGCTGAAAGTGCCTTTGAGAATAAGTGCAAGGTCACAGCCCATGGTCACATCAGAAATAAAAGAGCTCTGCAAAAAGGGAACAAAGGCGTCGAGTCTAGTCACCAAAAGGATCATTGTGATCTCCATGCGCCATCTGATGCGATCTCGATCCTGGTCTTCGCTTAGAGTAAATGAAGATGAGAACAGGTGGTTGGAACCTCCTTTCATTCATTGAGTGTGAGGAATGGAGGGTCTGGAAAGAAGTCTGCTCGAAGAGGTCTTGCATACCTATTTTTCCAAAGAAACCATGCCGAAGTCCTTGACTAGACAAAGAAGTCTGCACATGCTAGCTCAACACTTAATGGCTTAGCTACCCTCCATGTTAGAGCCATGCGCAATTAAGGTGGCACTTGAAGAAAGATATCAGTATGAGTTTGACTGAAGGGACACCAAGCCTTGGGTGACTGGGCATGCCTCTGTGAAGTGAATTTTCCTGAGTATATAGACTCAGTCTTGGCATTTTGGAGTGGGGTGGATGGTTGAGCAAAGCTCTCGATTGTAAAGTTTTGATGAAGTGCTAGTCTCTCTTGTTTATATACAAGGCATTTGAGATTTCTTACTTTATGGATGTCAGCTTCTTTTCATCTCTTTGTTTACCGTGTTAGAACAACTTGGAATTGGAGGATCCAGTCGAGTTGTAGCTGTTATAGGATGATGTAGGTTGGATCACTATAACAGTTACATTGTTTCTAATTGATTCTTGTGATTTTCTTATCACTGAACGACTTGGAATTGGAGGATCCAGTTGAGTCATCATTCATATCCTTGAGGCTTTGGACCAAGAAGATCTTGGCTTCTGAGTTTTTCATTGTCAAGTTTCCAAAGGCCTGTCGCCCGAGGTCATCTTGCTCACCCTTCTCACAAGTCTTCCATCTATCACCCTTTAATCCATTTACTGACAGAAGTTGGATCAATACCTCCCTTGCTGTATGCATACTAGGCTCGGTCTCCTGATTTAAAGCTTTGTCTTCTTGAGTCTTTCTCCATCTGATCACCCCATTAAAAAAATCGTGACATAAAATTGATGGGTGTTGGGCTCTTCTCCTGCAAGCAATCCAAGAGTGATTTTTGACGCTAACATTTCTGGTGTCGTTGCTGAGGACGAAGTTGAAAATTTTCCCTGGGATTGAAGAACATTGAGCCATTGACTCTGAAGGTGCATCAGGTATCAGATCCTTTGAACATTGCTACTGTGCACCTGGTGACTCCATTGTGACGAATCCATTGTGGCGAACCTGCTATATTAATTGTGGCTTTCAGAGGCAGACACATGCGGTCGCACCCACAGCTGCCTCTAGCTCCACCTAAAACTGATCCGGAGCTGGTTATTAGAAAAGGAAAGGCCTCTGAAGAAGAAGTTTCCACTGCCGAACCAGGTAATCCACCATCTCCTTCTGTAGGAACTCCATTTTCTCCTCAGTTTCTTAATAGACCTCTCTCTGAGGTTTCCCATTTCCTGAATTTCGGGAGTGTTCCTACTGAGTTTTCCCCTCCTGGTCTGGGATTGGAGGGAGAAATCCTTGTCACTCCCCTCTCCTCCAAAGATGTACCTTGGCATAGACCCAGGACCGCAGAATATTTCCCCACGCCTAGTTTTACCATTTATGTGCAAAGGGGAGCACCCACTGACTTGAGCTTGTTAGCCTTTTCCTTAGATCCTTTTTTGTTTGCCACTCCACTTCATGACTCATTCCCAGTATCCCCTTCGTGGACTCCTCCTCCAAGTTCCCCCCCACCTAATATTCCTATGGCTGGTGCTAATCCCCCTCTAAACAGGATGGATGCCATAGTCGCTGCCAGATATGCTCCCTTAATTCTACCTCATTCTATGAATCCTCTCTCTGCTAGAGATTACTTGAAGTACATGCCCAAGTTCACTGGAGAAGGAGACGTAATTGCGGAAGAGCACCTAGCTGCTTTCTATAGTTATGCAGACAACATGAACATTGAAAATGAAGATGTCTGGATGAGAGTCTTTGTCCAAAGCCTGGATGGTGAGGTGAGGAAGTGGTTTAGAGGATTGGCCCCTAGATCTATTGCTGGGATTGAAGCCCTAGATGGTGCTTCCCTAAGGCAATGGGGTGATAGGAAAGATTTCATGTATTACATGAAAGAGTTCGGGTCTTTGAAGAAGATGGAAGGAGAGTCTATTTCTAACTTCTCCAAAAGATTCAATAAGATGTATAATAAAATCCCTGCCGAAATGAAACCCTCAGAAGCCTCGGCCAAGATTTCTTATGCTAGTGCATTTGGTCCTGATTTATGTCTTCTATTGAGAGAAAGAAGAGCCACTTCCTTAGCTCAAATGAAATATACAACCATAGAAGTAGAATCCAATGTATTAGTAGCTGATAGACTGAGGAACAAGGTCGACGTAGATAGAAGAATGGCAAGATCGGAAGCCTCAACTCCTGGCCCATCAGTGCCCCACCCTCAAGTGGATGAACTGACCAAGATGGTGAAGTCCCTATATACAGAAATGGAGAGAATGAAGGTGGAGGGGAGGCAAGCATACAAGGGTGCTTAAAATTCTGAAAACAAAGGGGGTTTCAGGAGGCCAAATAATATTAATTCCCCGACTGTGCAAAGAGAGAGGGGAAGAGACAGATAAGACCAGAAAATTCAGGCCCCTTTTCAAAATAATTTTATGGATGAGGAAGAAGAAGGGGGAACAGATGAGCTAGATCCTAAAATCCATTGCTTCAAAGACACTCCTCCTTTTCCTCATCTCACTCAATTAGCATACGAAGAGTCTCTCATGGACAGTCAGCTAAATGAACTGAGAAAGGGAGACAAGGTTAGTGGCATCCAAGGCAGGTATGATCTGAGGTCTAAGAAAAAGACAGTAGCACCCGATGTTCCTAAGAAATCCACCAAAATAGAGAAACTTGCTAATGAAGTAGGAGACAGTCACAGAGGTAAGAATCCCCAACCCCTCTCTCCCATAGTTCAAAGTCATGTTCCCGAAACAAGAGAAATCTGGAAGCTTACATCTTCTTTTAATTTAGAGCATGAAATTCAAAATATCAGAATCCCTGTGCCCCTAACCGAACTGATTAAACATGAAGGGTTCAAGAAACTCTTCTCTGAGCTTTTACAGTCTGAGGTCTTATGCCTTCCCACAGACTCTATCAATTTGCAAGATGAAAATCCTGTTGTTATTCTAGGTCCTATGGTAGAATACGGGAATGATTCATCCCCTCCCTTCTACACTTCCTTGAACATACATGACAAGGAACTACACAACTGCTTGATGGATTCGAGGGCTTCTCACAACCTTATGCCCAAAACTGTCATGGAAGAGTTAGGGCTAGAAGTCACCCGAGCTTACCATGACCTCTATTCCTTTGACTCTAGAAAAGTTCAATGTCTAGGAATAATCAAATACCTGGTCGTAACCTTGTTTCAGTTGCCCATGAAAAGTGTGGTCATGGATATTGTAGTGGCTGATGTCCCCCCCAAGTTCGGTATGTTGTTATCAAGGTCTTGGATAAAAATACTGGGGGGAACTTTGTAGATGGACCTCACATATGCTACTATCCCAGTGTTTGGAGGAGAGCATAGGAGGCTATACAGAGAATCTCAACTGGCCTATATAATCAGTGATGAGGCCAACCCTACCAAACATCCCATCTTTGCCTTGGACACTGATTTAGGTTCCAGTGTACTACAACTCACTAATGCCCCCGAGCCTCTTCTAAAACTTAGGAAGCTACCCATCACTTCCCATGAATTTCCTCCCTCCATCACCCCTATTTGGAAAATGTTCTTTGACAGAGCCTGTTCTAGGGAAGGCACTGGAGCTGGGGTGTTTTTTGTGTCACTGGCTCAGGAAACCATATCCCTGTCATACAAACTAGAATTTGAAGCTACCAACAATGTGACAGAGTATGAATCTCTTGTCCTAGGATTAAGAGCCGCAAAGGAAATGGGAATTCAGGAAGTAGCAGTGTTCATAGATGCGGAGTTGGTGGTCCAGCGGATCAGAAACACTTATCAAGCCAAGCATCCTCGACTCAGAAGCTACAAAAATGAGGTGTGGGACCTAGTTGACAGCTTCTTCTTAGAATCAACATTTCTTTTGTCCCAAGACAAAGGAACACAGTGGCAGACTCCTTGGCCACATCAGCAAGCAGTTTCAAAATACCCTTGCTGCCCAAGTTCAGATATGATATGGAGGTAAAATATAGGCCCTCCATACCTGACAATGTCAAACATTGGAAGGTATTTGAGGACAATATCGAGATCAAGAAATTCTTGGAGACTGTCGAAGAATTTTCAGAAATGCATATCGACCAAGATTCTATCTCTGAAGAAGGGCTTGATGGGGGTAAGTTTCTGAGTAAAATAGTAGAGCGTAACATTATGTAGCTTCCCAGCAACCATATTCCAAGGGGACTAGTTCCTTTGGAAAGGATTTTTGATAGAAATGATGTGTCATTAAAAGGGGAAATCTCAGAGGATGACACTGGTACTATTCAGTGCAACATTGGCATCGAGAGTGAATCCAAGTTGGCATCTGTTATCACTGCAATTTCATCTGCACATGGCGACAAGAACTCCACATCATCAAAATAGCAATGAAGTCATTCATCGCACTGAATTAAGTTCACAGCATTCCATAAGGGTCAAAAACTATACAAAGTAACCAAAAATGAAAGGGTGCTTTACAACATCTGGGTGCGCGCGCATATGTACGGGACAAAAACATGTTTCTAGCGCATGCGCGCCCCGACGCGCGCTTGTCAACATAAAAATCCGTGCATCTGATAATACGATGCATTAATTGCTTAAGTCGACCTCCCGACCACCTGTGGACCGGCCCCCAAGACGATTTGACCCTCAGATCAGGGTCGGCTCTGCAAAGTCGGTGAATTAAATGACTTAAGTGAACCCTAAACAGGTCCGTGTTTACACCGGAAGCTGGTTACGTGACCACCTGGAAAATGCTATAAATAGACATGAAGACTCATTGTTTCAGCAGAGAATTCAAAGCAGAGTTATGCTGTCCAGATGATTCAGAGCCTAGCCTTTGACAACCAGTCCATCAGCTGTGTAATCCAGAGTTCTCTCACCACCCATTTCTGTTCTATTCATTTTGTAAGGAAGGCATTCCGTTGAGGATTTCCGAAGGACCTTCCGCTGGAGGGAAGAGGAACCATTATCCCTTTCTTCAGCGTGTGCTATGGTTTTCGCCAATAGATCAAGCCTTGAAACCATTGATGAGTCCCTTGTTTCATATTTGACGTTTTTTGCTTATTTTCGAACTGTTATTTTCTCTCAGCTGTTAGTTAGATTGTATTTAAATTCTGTTTTCTGTTAACCCTTTTTGCTCCACAGCTCATCTTGTTCTGCCTTACTGAGCCCAACGTGGCATGCTAGTGCTCCCATTTTTGCTCACCCGGCGACAATTCGAGCACGAACAGACTGGCGACTCCACTGGGGAGTTAAGGTATTAAATCCTCTTTCAATTGGGTTCAATTCTCTTTCCTTTTGTCGTTTTTAACTTGCAGGGATTCAAACCGGCTCTCGCCGACCTGTTACCCGGTCGATTCACAGCAGAATCGAGAGAACCGATGTTTTTTCTCAAACGCACGAGTACATCACCCCACAGACGCGTGCATGCGCTCTGGCTTTTTCATACAGTCCGCGCGCACACGCGCACCTGTCCAAGATAACAACCGCGCATTTGACTAAAATTTTTCATTGTAAGGTTTTGATGTGGGGAAAGTCAGTTTTCCTTTTCAGCAATGATGTATGTATGCTTTAAACACTGCACAACTTAGGCCCCTCAACTTATAAAGGGGATAGTCGAACATAGGCACTTAGGAGGATTAAAATCATTTTTCCCTTATTTGCTTTCAGCCACGTGGATGGCTTGTTTTTGATTCATAATCTAAGTTGAACATCAAATTGTAATCACACCTAAACTCACATTCGGGACTAGAAGTCGCAAGTAAACAATCTTAAGTATGCTCTTCTCTCGCGCCCTCAGGCGACCTTGAGAATCAGAAATAGATTGCGAAAACGATCTCATCTC
>JZKD02S1675123.1:997437-1027939 GCA_000966675.3 Picea glauca | reverse complement strand
TTGTGTTCATGCTTGCGGCAAATGCATCCCATGTCTTGGGAAGACCATTGAGTACTATGTTCACCAATTCCTTTTCTGAAGTAATATATTCAATAGCTTGTAGTTGATCTCTTAGTTGGGAGATCCTTACAAAGTATGATGTTATGCTGTCGTCATCATTCATCTTCATGTCACAGAGCTTATTCTTCAGACTCATGACTTGTCCAATGTTTCTGACTGAGAAGAGATTTATTAGGGAATCGTACATCTTCTTCGATGAGTCAAGATGGGAGATGTATGGTATCAAGTGGTCTTTTATGGAATCCATTATGATACTCATGGCATTGATGTCAATATATTTGAACTTCTCCATAGCTGCAACATTCTGCGGTTCCTTCTCTTCTCCTTCTTCAAACTCTAGCTTCAAGATATTTCCTTTCACAATATCCAACACTTTATTCTTAGCAAGGATGAGGTCAATCCTTGTCTTCCATGCTCTGAAGTTAGAGGCTCCATCTAGCTTGTTCCTAGACTTCATAGAATTCGTCATGGCTTGCTTGACTTGGTCAAACCCTAGATTTGACCATAAATTCAAACTTCACATCTTGGCCTTCTGAGAGTACCAGGAGATGCGCTGGGCTAGGGCGCACTGATCTATCCAGAGATTAGGTCAATATCGTCACTTAAGGTGCCTCGACAAGAGGTTTAGGGTTTCTGCAACTGCTTCTGCTGGTAACCCTAGCTGCAGTGCTTTTGGAAGCTGCTTCTGCTAGTAACCCTAGCGGCAATTCCTCAACGAGCTCAATATCTAGCGGCTATGTTTCCTTCCAGCATTTTAGGCTGACTGAAGGGGTGTGGGCCCATAACCTATTATAATATAGAAGATGGTGTGCTCATTTTACCATTGACGATACCCTCGTCACCCAACCACAGGCTGAAGCCTCCCTCCGAGCACCTTAACCTTGACTGAGAATTATTCCGGAAGAAAGCCCTAGGATAGATAGCCAACCAAAGAGAAATGCATCTCTCCCTAAGGATAGTGCAACACAAAAGACCGATCAGATAGTCCCAAACCCTAGCCAAGAGATATCCAAGCCAAAACTGAAACTAGCTGCTGCTACAGCTACACCTGCAACCCTCCTCCAAACCTGCGCACCAGACTGCAACTGCAGTGCGCACCAACTGGGAAACTGTTGCGCAGAATTGGCTCTGTCTGCAACTGCTGAGATGCTACAAATGAGAACTGGCACCTTGTATTTATAGTAATCCTGCCAGTTTGCTGGGGGCGACTTCTCCTTCTGGATAAGTGTCTGTTCAGTATATTATTATAATTTCTGTCCGACTTCTTCTCTTGGAGGCTAATAGCCTAATATAAATTATCTTCTTGAGTCGACAAGCCTTCTAGGGTTATTAGCCAACTCATTAGGGTTTCTCTTACTTTTCGGAGTCTTCTATTCTTGTCAGGTTCACACGTGGGGGTAAATACCTCCCGCAGCTACCATAATATTAACAATATGTAGTTGTTAAACTCATTGGTAACATGTCCTCATGCATTTGGGACAACATGTCGAGTACATTAAACAAAATCCTTGATGTTCACAGAGAAATATTCCAAAACATACAACTTGTAGTAACATTCAATTAAATTGATTGTCATTTGACATCACTTGAACTGTTGTCAACACTCAAGATGCGTGCATGTCTCATTTCTTCATCACTTGTAGGTGATATTGTACTTTGGTTATTTAACCTAATGTTTTCTTGATCGACTTGTCTTTGTTGTTCCACCTCTTCGTGTTCCATTTACAAACACACAAATAAAGTGTAAAAAACATATATATACATTTATATATATAGTAGAATATACATAATTGCATAAATAAAAAAGTGTACCATAGAAGTGATTGTTTCATAAGCAATACCCATTCTTTCAAAGCCATGCTACGTGTCATCTTTCAAAATATCTTTTGTTGGATGCACTCCATAATTTGTTTCCTGCATGTTTAATATGACATGACAAAACACAGTTGATATAATTAATATAATGGTTTCTTGTTGTTCCATTAATTATAAAACAAGTTAAGTTAAACAACATAGCTACTTACAAATTGTTCAATTAAACCTTGATACTTCAACATGTATTCACAACCCATACATAGCCCAATGTCTATCAATTCTTTAGTTGAATCTTATTTGTATGTTAGCACCTATTAGAAGACATCCATGGATGAGTTTAAATTAATTATTTAAATAAAAATATCACAACAAAGATGAAATTTTAAGTAAGAGCGAAAAATTAAGTACTCACAAACTTTTTGATCAACCTTTTTATTCCTCGTCATCCTGTCGTATGTGGTGAATGGGTTTCATTTTTTTTTCTTTTCTACAACAAAACAATTGAAAGTTAGTATTTCATGTGATAATTACATTCAATTTACATAAAAATAATAAATGAATGATTACATACCTCTGATGCATGTTGTAATTGTTGGGATGGCTGCTCCTATGATGCAATTATGTTAATTTCTTTTATCATCTCCTTGTACACTTTTTTGGACATCCCCACCAACATGTATTGGTTTTCCCCCATTCGTCCCTTGTAATTTCCATGACATTCCTTAACCAACACACATCATTAGTTTAAACCTACTGACAATTCAAAGATATTAAATTTCTAATACAACTTAAAGAACTTTCCTTGTTATCTTGTTGGGATGAGCTACCATTGTGCTCCCTACAATAAGTTGTTTTCCTTGAACTTCTATCGGTCATATTCTATAAGAAAAAATATAGGAACCTTTAGATATAAAAAATATGGATTTTTTTACAAAACAAGATCTCGGTGCGTATAATAAACTAGTATACGCACCAGTGCTCTATAAATTAATAGAAGCACCAATGATCTATAAATTAATAGAAGTACATATGACTCATTACTATTTATTGCACACTTCTAAATATGTGAAAAAAAAGTCGTTATTTTAAACTCCACGGTGTTGTTGACAGGAACATGCACACCAGTGTGTTATTCCTGTATAATGCGCACCACAAACTGCATAAGTGTTTTTTTAAAAGAAAGCGAACATCAAAATTGTTTGGGATCCAATGCAATGAGTGATATCATTGCAACAGATACCAAATGCCTCATATACAAGTATATAAACCCTATAAAAATCCATTGCTTAAAAAAAAATCCACTTGTGAAATACAGAGAGGAAAGCCAAGAGAAACAACAAGAAAGTGAGGGCTTCCAATAATGAATGTAACTGTGAAACCCTTTTCTTTTACAATGCACTGAAATTTGTATAAATCAAATAGGGGAAATATTGAGATGATGAATAGAACAAAATCACATACCTAAAATTTATCCTCTGCAAATATGTATGTAATTTGGCTCTTTAAAAAAATCTACCCACTCCAAAGACTTTGCTCATAAATCTCTCTAGCACAAATCTCCCCTATAAATTTTGGAAAAAGAATGAAATAATGAGTAGTGTTTTCATTTATAAACACATACATTTTATAAAAGTGTTTCTCATTTTTTCATTGTATATTTCGACGCATTCATTGAATTTGGTAATTTTTTATTTTATTTTATCCTTTAGCAACGCACTAGAAAATAAGATGCATTGGTGTGTTTTTTTTATGGGAATGCAATAGGGCTGTATTGGTTTCTAAGCGCACCGTGGAAGGTTTATGGTTTTAAATTATTATTTTTTGTTTAAAAATCAATAGTTTTGTCCCGTTTTAGTGCGTTTTTTATACGTGCACCAGTGCACTTTTGTATTGGGGAGCACCATGTTGCATTTTATTTTTTATAAAATAAAAAAACAATATTTTAGTATTTTATATTAATAACGGTTATCAGTGTGCTTTATTTGTTAAGAACTAGGGAATTTTCTTTTGGAAGAGCATCAATGCGGTAGATACAATTAGGCGCACCAGTGTAGTCGCTTCATTAGGTGCACCAGTGCTTTCAGTCAACTTAGGCGCACTGGTGTTAAAACCTCCAAAAAAACCTTTGCCCACCCACCTCCACTAAACACCTCCACTATAAACATATAAGGGATAAATGTTTCAGGGGGGGGGGGTCCATAAAAACTTTTGCTATAGGGCGTTCTCCTTGTAGAACAAAGAAATATAACACAAAGTTTCCTATTTTTTTCCAAAACACCTATGGGGATAAAATCCAAGGATGTAGAGAAAATAACACTCACACTAAACCAACCAATAAAGAGAATATATAATTAAAGAGAAATAATCAATGAAAATCACAAAATACATAGATATTTTACCCTAGAAACCCTTACATGAGAAAACCAACATTCCTTGAGCAAATCCCACTCCTTGTTGTCTTATTCATTCATAGAATAAAGAGTTACATGAATAACCTTGGTCCACACCTAAGACACAATAATCATCCTACTCTCTCTCCTTTACACAAGAACAACCTTGCAACCAATTTAGATTACATCTACATGGCCATCACACACCTCTTGACTCATAGAGTTTGATCATTTAATATTAGATTTTACAATATTACATCATGCCACATCTATAGGGTTTAGTGCATGCAAAACCCTAATTCATGGCACCAAAAAATGATTACATTTCCATGCAGATGATTGGTTGCAAATACGTGAATCTCAATATTCTATTACAATCGACCTCACATTGGCTACTAGTCGACCATATTTTGACCTCTTGTTGACCTCCAGTTGGCTCAAGTTATCGAATTGACCTATAAATTAACCAGACCATTGGATTGACTTAACTATCTTCTCAAACATTAACCTAGTTGATCCACCTTAACCAACTAGTTGATTGACTATCTTTTCACTGCAAAGAATATAACAACCCAATATTCTCTCACTTGTTGTCTTGTTTGCTGAAACATGAGAACCTTAACTCTCATTCACTGATATAGGGTAGAAATGACCATTTCCTCTCTACACCAAGATAAATTCATGTTGGTTGTTACTCCTTCTCTAACTAACTCTTTGACTGACCTAGGTTCAGATCTAAACAAGCTTCCAACAAATCCCTCTAAAACTATCAACCCTCCTGGTAAGCCAGAAGGAAACACAACACACAGAGTGTACTGCGCAGTATCACCTGAGATAGTTCTATGGGTGACTGCAATTCTCAGATGCTTGCAGTATAGGAAAGAGTGGGGATCTGGGATTGCAATCCATGTTTTTAAGCGTTGATATGGTGGTTCCTTCTATTATTGTTAAGATCCATTCATCTATTAAGTGTATGCATGCATTATAACAAATCTAACAATTGGCAGATCTCACAGAATTATTCATTCATCAACTAACTACCCACATAAAGTAATTATGCAATAAACACATCACATAACACATTTTTTACTGTGGTTCACCCCCTCCTAGGCTACATCCACAAATATATGGCTTTTGAGGCTCTTTTATTATGGTTTTTCAATATATGGTGTCGTGCGCACTACAACTCCATTTATATGATCACAAAATAGACTCTACGACCTTTGTGAGGCTAACTAGATCGCACCAGAATCCTGATCCTGCGATCTAACCCTCAAGTTCTAGTTACTTGACTCTCGTATAGCTCAACAACTTACAAAAATGGTATCAGATCTTATAGTAGTTTCCTTCACCAAACCTTACAAAACTTAGGCACCCTTGACCCGGACCTCCTAGGTACTTATTTAAACTTATTTTTGGCTTATCAACCATTACAATTTCCTACAAACACCCTAACCCTAATGTGGTTAGGTTTTACTGCATGCACGCCTTGTATGCTTTCCTCGCATGTGCTACTTTTCCCTTTTTTCGGTGTCGCTTTTTCTTTGTTTCTGGCGCCACTTTTCCTTTATTTCCAACAAGCTCCTCTATTTTTTGGCGTTGCTTTAATTCATTCAAAACATTCTTTGATTTTTTCAAAAATTGGCCTACACGAACATGCCCCCAACACTGACATCGTGACTCGTCCCGAATAACTCATGAAATCCAACGTCTTTCACAACATGTGCCAATTCTTCGTACATTTTTGCTATCCACTAGCATTTCTCCTAAGCCTAGCTTCTCTTCTCTTTCATGGCTTCTACCACTTTCTTGGTGACTGGTGGTCATAATATCTCTCCCCCCTCCAATCCTATATGTTTGATGCACACTTTTGTTGCATCGATATCCACGACCAACCACTCTTCCTTATCCTGCAGGGTATCCAAGTGAGCCTACTTTGCGATTTTTTGTGCCTGCATATCCTTTTCCTCTTCTTGTTGGTTCTTCATTTTTGCAGAAGTATTGATCTTCTATGGAAGTGACATTGTCCTCTCCCATTTCTTTACATCTTCCATTGCCGCATGCAATTTATATTCCTACCCTTGCAGCTCCTGTAGACTCCCATCCTCTAATAGTTGTTTCCACAATTGGGCGCTCTTCTCCAACGGTTCTATCATTCTATGTATGTTCTACGCGATGTTCTCTGTCGATTTTGTTGCATCTTGTTCTCTTTTCACTCTGACTTCTGGAGGAGTAGTAGGTATCGTGAGCTCCTCCAACTCCTTGAAATGATCTTTATAATTGATGCAACCCCCCTACTCCTCACTGGGGTTTTGCGACCTCCCGGTCTCTGGATATTTCTTTCTCTTGAGTTAGATCGAATCTTCGGGCTCCTGATTAAACCCAAAATGATTTTACATGGGCCCCTTTTCTCCTTTTGGTGTAGGTCCTGTGATACCCACACCCTCTGTCTATGTGCTCCTTAATTTTCAAGCATTATCTCTTTCTCACTAGCCCCTTCTTACATACGCCCCTAGGCTATGACCTTGTGGGAATATCCGATTGCGGGAACGAACAAGAGTGGTTTCAAACCAACCCGCGATTCACCCCACAATCCTCCTCATGTTGCTACGTATCCATTTGCAAATATCGTGGTTCCAATTGTGGCCCGCTCTAGAATAATTATCCTCCGCGCAAGTTCTGTCTCTGCAATACTTCTCGTCCGTTGATCTCTACTTGTTTGGCACTGCCTGCAATCATTGACTGCTATCGAATCTTCTTTCCTACCATCTACTCATGATTTCATATCACCATAATCTGTCACCACGTAACTCCCCTCTAGATCATCGGTTGTTGTTGATTTTGGATTTCCAACCTTGGGGACTTTGAGTTCTCAAATTCTCTCTCCCTCCATATGGTAATATTCCATAGTGGAAGATCTACTGCCACATGTCTCCCTGACCCTACGTCTAGGATCTCCTTCATGAGTCTAGCCTTCGGGAATCTCAAATCTCAAATCCTCGCCAATGCTGACTGGTTATCTTCCGGACTGGAAGATCTGCTGACACGTATCCTCCCCAATCAACGACTATCCTCCCACTTCAGGACTTTGGCCTCCTCAACTAGAGCAATGGTCCTCATATTCCCTCCTTGATCAATGATCGAGATCTCCTCCGGGTCTTCAGACCTTTTTCACCTCCGCTTTTCTCCGGAGTTTTGGATCTGGTGACGTGTGTCATCCTTGACATCGACGACTCTCGTCACTTTTGGGACTTCGGCCTTCGACGTTCTCAAATCTCAACAACTGCAAACCTTTGGAGAGAGTCCTTTCAAAGTTCATGATTTGGTGACACCTGTCCAAGCTAGATCAAGGACTATTGTCTGCTTCGAATATTCGGGCTTCGACGATCTCAACCCTTCTCCTTCACTTTCTCCCGGAGTGATTTCACCTGTATTTCATGATCCTTCATCACCTGCCCTTTTCTAGATCTGACAGTCCAGGCTCTCTTCAGGTCTTCGGGTCTTCATCTCTCCATCGCTTCAGGATTTGAGAGTCTCAACTCCTATACACTCATTTTACCTGGAGTGCTTTCACCCGAAGACTCATATCTGTTGACAATTGTCTCGTTGCAGATTGACGACCCTCGACTCTTTGGATATTCGAGGTTTGGGTGTTTTCAACATTCCATCCCCCATATTTCTCTTGATCTCACGACTTGTTGACACCTTTCCCTCTGAATCTGACAGCTCGTATTCCCTCCGGCTCTTTGGGCTTCAGAAGTTTCAAACTTCTGGACGCTCGCTCCTCCCGGAGCATCTTCACCCAAAATGTATATATTTTCGCCAAATGTCCTCCCAGATGATGTACAGTTCCAAATGACTTGGGGACTTCGGGACTTTTGCGAGTCTGCTCTCCTGTGTGTACACAAAGAGTTAAAGCTCACACACCTTCTCTTGGTCAGATGGGGGTTGATCCTCTGTGCTCAGATCCAACGCTTGAGATCTGTTTCCTCCTTTATGCTTCCTTATGTCACTGGATGTTGATCTAACGGTCCAGGCTCCTTTCCCACAACTAATCTAATGATTATTGTTGCTCCTCCTCCGGATCTTTGAATTCTTCTGCCTTGGAAGATTTTCTTCATGGTTTGAAGGTCTCGGCCTTGAACTTTCTCTTGCGAACCCGACTATCTGGGTTTCTCTTGCGTTCTTGAAAGCATTACCTCTCTTGAGCTTTAGGACTTAGAATAAGTCCATCACCCGCAAATTCCTTGCGTTATCCCTTCTGAGCTTGATCTCCTCTAATATTTCAATCTCCCACACACTCCTTGTGTTTCTAGGATTTCGTCAAACTCATATCCGAAGGATTTATTGAAAATAAATTCTTCTCACCCTCCTGGCATTCTCCTTGCTCGATGCACACTTTGCAAACCTTTACAGACTTCTCAGTAACTCTTCTTCTTTGTGATTCTTCTACACAATTCCTCCCCTAAGTTGTTTTGTAACCTTGAGGATCCTCTTGAGTTTGTGATTTATTTGGTGCGCCCTCTTGCCACGTTCTTTCTGACTCCGCAGAGTTCAGATGCAAACTCCTTGCGCTGGTTACAAAACCTCAATTGTTCTATTGTGCACTCCTTGCACAGCCTAAAGAATCTAGATCGATATTATAAAACTCAATGAAGATAAAATAAATGTATCTCCTACTTAAATGAAACTTATCATACATCCAAAACATTCATTCATGAAATACATAAACACACTATGTGCAAGAAAAACTTCTTTTCTATTATCTCTGTGTGTCTATATAGATGTTTACAAAAACTGGATTGCAACAGAGTCCCAGTTCTCTCAATCTGTTTTCTCAGAACTATTCTACCTCCTAAGTCTCCTAAGACTCTCTATCCCTGAGATCTCCCTCTCTCTAGTCTCTCCCTCTTTCTTTCAAAAGAGGGCTCTACCAACTTATCCTCTTCATCACTACCTCAGTTACAGTACCATACTTCTATGACTACATTCCATAAATGAACAATCCAGACCTGACTATGACCTGGACCTTCTACAGGAAACCATTTAAGGAAACCCTATCCACTACCTATACAAAGGTATGGCCTGGCTCTTACAACCTTACAACATGAAAATCCGTATTGAATCATATTTCAAATTTTAAAAATGGGAGGGTCGGTGCCTCTCCCTTTCTCCATTGCGCGTTTGCATGTTGGCGTGCTGGTGCATTTGCTGAGGTGGAGCGATGCTCCTGCATCATACTCCACTGCTAGGAAAAACATGAGCTCCTCTTCTCCAGTGTTGAAATCCTCCTAGATCCCAAACTCTTCCTTGGAGTTGTTCTCTTGTTCCTCTCCTTTGCTGCTGCATCCTCTTCTTCTTGTTTCCTACTGCTATGGCAGAATCTCCTCTGTTTATCTCCCCTTTTCTAAATACTTCTACTGACCTCAACATGATCTTCCTGATCTCCTCTATTACTCCGTCCACTGGCTGGCTCTCCTTATGCAGTATTCTCAGCTACAACTCTTCCTTATTAGTGGGTGGATCGACTTGATCCCCCTTGATATTTTCCCCATCTCTTATGGCCTTAGCTTTCCCCCCTGCTGAAAACTTCAGTTCTTCCATTCCATCATTGAGATGCTGCTCAGTTTCTCCTTCTGACAACTTTGCTTCTGCCAGTTCTCCTGCTGGTATATCTCCATCTCTCTCCAACCGTTCCTCAGGATGGTATGCTTCTCCATATGCTTCCAACTTAACTTGTCAGATGTGTAAGTTTTTCACCATTACCCTTCTCTCTAGGGCTTCCAATTCCTCACACAGATCAACAAAATCCATGTTGTTTGTTTCCTCTTCTGTTGCAGGCTCCAGTGCTACAGTCATCTCCTGTTCAGCTTCTTGGTTGCAAATTTTGAGCCATTCATCCGAATGCACTCCTTCTTCTGCTGGGGTAGACATCAGTGTCTGCTCCATTTCTTCCTCTTCTCCTTAGGCAACTTCTAATATCTTCTCCTCCACCATGACAGTCACTGCTAGCTGTCCTTCTGCGGTTGCATCTGCAACACATGCTCTGGCCTCAACTGGGCTATCTGGTAGGAATATCTTAATTCCCCCAATAATCAGAATGCTCCTCTAATCTTCTTCCTCTACGATGAAAGTATTTAACTTCTCATCGTCTTCATTCACATGGTTTGAAAATCCACATGAATATTCACCTATCAATATTCCTTGCTGATATGAACTCACTTCTGAGCTCCCGAGACTTTCAGACAATCTCATTTCTTTCTCCCTTCCCACCTAGAAATTCAGGATTTCTCTTATGCCCACTTGGCAGTTTGTGAGATCAACCAATCCCATCTCAATGCCCACCTGGAAATCTAAACTTTCAACACTGCTCCCCTGGCAGTATATGAGACCTTCCACTGATCTGTTTCTATTGCCCACCTGGCAACTTGAAAGTTCATTTCTGCCCACTTGGCAGTCTATGCGATATTCATCTGATCTCACCTCCTCCTCATCACTGAGGTGTCTCCCAATTTCTGGTTCACATATGTGAATTAGTTCCGCCTCTATGTCATTGAGTTTTTCTAATTCCCTCAGCCACCTTTTCAACCCTTATTGTTGCCTTCTGGTCAACAACTTTTGAACAAACCATTTTGCCTTCTTGTTCAAAGGATATTCATACCTCCAATGTACCTTTTCCTCTTGCTTCATCCTCAATTATAGCTGCTCCATCCTTGTTCTTATCTCATTAAGCCCCAGATCCATCTTTGGATTTCTTTTCTTCTTGCGGTCTTCTCTTCAACCATGCTCATGGCCTTAAATAGCTATTTCTACTTTCTACCTTCTCTCCTGGAAAGCCTATGGATCACTCTACATTCGAGAGCATCTCCATCTTCATCTCACAACTCACCTGGTTGTTTAAATTTTTTCTGCTGCACACATGCAACAACCTTCTCACAGAGAATCAATATCCTGCTTCCTTCTCCTGCTGTCTACAGACAAACTTTAACTTCTGATACCACCCGATGTTATCATATTATCTCCTTTTACTGTCTCGCTCTTGTTTGTTGTCTGCTAACAAAATTTGTCTTTCTCCTCTTTCTCTTTCACCTGAAATATACAGACGAAAATCAAGCTCTAATACCGCATGATGGTATCAGACTATATCCTTTCACTTTCCTTCTTTTGTCTATGGCCTGTAGACAAAAACTAAGCTCTGATACCACATGATGGTATCATACTATATCCTTTCACCGTCCTTCTTTTGTCTGCAGTCTACAAAAAAAAATTAAGCTCTGATACCACTTGATGCAGCCCCCCTACTCCTCACTGGGGTTATGAAACCTCCCAGTCTCTGGATCTTTCTTTCTCCTGAGTTAGATCGACTCTTCAGGCTCCTTATTGACCCAAAACGATTTTACATAGGCCCCTTTTCTCCTTTTGGTGCAGGTCCTATGATACCCGCACCCTCTATCTGCGCGCTCTAGGCGCTCCTTAATTTTTTGGCATCAACTCTTCCTCACTATCCCCTTATTACATATGCCCACGGGCTATGACCTTGTGGGAATATCTGATTGTAGGCGCGTGCAAGAGTGTTTTCAAACCAAACTACTTATCTCCCTGCAATCCTCCTCGTGTTGCCATGTATCCATTTTCAAATACTGTGGTTCGAATTGCAGCCTGCTCTAGAATAATTATCCTCCATGCAAGTTCTATCTCCACAATCCTTCTCGTCCGTCGATCTATGCTCCTTTGGTGCTTCCTGTAATCAACGGTTGTTATCAAATCTTATTTCCTGCCATCTATGCATGATTTTAGATCACCATAATCTGTCGCCACGTAACTCCCCTCTAGATCAACGTATATCGTTGATTTTGTCTTTCCGGCCTTCGGGACTTTTAGTTCTCAAATTCTCTCTCCCTCCATATGGAAATATTCTAGAGTGGAAGATCTGTTGCCACCTATCTCTTTGAACCTATGGCTAGGATCTCCTCTGCGAGTCCGGCCTTCGGGAATCTCAAATCTCAAATCCTCGCCATTGCTAACTGGTTATCTTCCAGAGTGGAAGATCTGCTCACACGTATCCTCCCCAATCAACGACTATGCTCCTACTTCGGGACTTTAGCCTCCTCAACCAGATCAATGGTCCTCAGATTCCCTCGATCAATGATCAATATCTCCTTCGGGTCTTTGGACCTTTTTCTCCTTTGCTTTTCTCTGGAGTTCTGGATCTGGTGACAGGTGTCCTCCTTCACATCGACGACTCTCATCACTTTTGGGACTTCAGCCTTCGGTGTTCTCAAATATCAACAACTGCAAACCTCCAGAGTGAATCCTTTCGGAGTTCATGATCTGGTGACACATGTCCAACCCAGATCAACGACTATTGTCCGCTTCGACTATTCGGGCTTCGACGATCTCAACCCTTCTCCTTCGCATTCTCCTGGAGTGATTTCACTTGGAGTTCATGATCCTTTGCCACATGCCCTTTTCTGGAAATGACGGTCCATGCTCTCTATGGGTCTTCGAGTCTTTGTCTCTCTTATGCTTCGGGCTTCGTGAGTCTCAACTCCTATACACTCATTTTCCCTGGAGTGCTTTCACCCGGAGACTCATATCTGCTGACAACTGTCTCCTCACGGATCGACGACCCTCGACTCTTAGACTATTCGGGGTTCGGGTGTTTTCAACATTCCATCCACCGTCTTTCTCTTGATCTCACAAATTTTTGATGTGTGTCCCTCTGAGTCTGACAGATCAGATTCCCTCCAGCTCTTTGGGCTTCAAAAGTTTCAAACTTCTGGATGCATTCCTCCCGGAGCATCTTCACCTGAAATGGATAGATTTTTGCCATGCGTCCTCCCAGCTAATGGACAGTCCCAAATGACTTTGGGACTTTGAGACTTTTGTGATTCCACTCTCTTGTGTGTATGCAAAGCGTTAAAGCTCGTGCACCTTCTCGTGCTCAGACGACGACTGATCCTCTCTGCTCAGATCCAATGCTTGAGATCCATTTCCTCCGCTACACTTCCTTATGTCATTGGACATTGATCTAATGGTCCAGGCCCCTTTCCCACAACCAATCTAACGGTTCTTGTCGCTCCTCCTCCGGAGCTTTTAATTCTTCCACCTTGGAAGAGTTTCATCACGGTTCGAAGGTCTTGGCCTTGAACTTTCTCTTGCGAACCTGACTATCTGGGTTTCGCTTGCGCTCTTGAAAGCATTACCACTCCTGAGATTTAGGACTTAGAATAAGTCCGTCACCCACAAATTCCTTGCATTATCCCTTCTGATATTTGTCTCCTTGAATATTTTTATCTCCCACACACTCCTTGCGTTTCTGGGATTTCATCAAACTCATATCTGAAGGATTTCTTGAAAAGAAATTCTTCTTGCCCTCCTGGCATTCTCCTTGCTCGATGCACACCTTGCAGAGCTTTACATAGTTCTCAGTAACTCTACTTCTCTATGCTTCTTCTTCATAGTTCCTCCCCTAAGGTATTCAGTAACCTTGAGGCTCCTCTTGAATTTGTGATCACTTTGGTGCGCCCTCCTGGCACGTTCTTTTTTGACTCTACAAAGTTCAGATGCACACTCCTTGCGCTGGCTACCGAAGCTCAATTGTTCTATTGTGCACTCCTTGCATAGCCTAAAGAATCCAGATTGATATTATAAAACTCAATGAATATAAAATAAATCTATCTCCTACTGCAAATGAAACTTATCATACATCCACAACATTCATTCATGAAATACATAAACACACTATGTGCATGAAAAACTGCTTTTCTATTATCTTTGTGTGTCTATACAAATGTTTACAAAAACTGGACTGCAACAGAGTCCCAGTTCTCTCAAGCTCTCTTCTCAAAAATATTCTACCTCCTAAGTCTCCTAACACTCTTTATCCCTGAGATCCGCCTCTCTCTAGTCTCTCCCTCTTTTTTTCAAAAGAGGGCTCTACCATCTTATCCTCTTCACTTCCTTAGTGCTATCACTGTCTCAATTACGACACCATACTTCCATGGATACATTGCATAAATGAACAATCCAGACCTGACTACGACCTAGACATGCTACAAGCAACCATTTAAGGAAACCCTATCCACTACCTATACAAAGGTATGGTCTGTCTCTTACAACCTTACAACACGAAAATCCGTATTGAATCATATTTCAAATTTAAAAAATGGGAGGGTCGGTTCCTCTCCCTTTCTCCATTGCGCGTCTATGTGTTGGCTTGATGGCACATTTGTTGAGGTGGAGCGATGCTCATGCATCAATAATTATCCAAAGTATGATCTATTTTATTTATCTTCTCTTCCGAAGACACTCCCTCTGGTTCTGTGCTGTCTGAGATGGATTAGAATACTACATTTATCTGTTTCTCCATCTCATCCAATTTTTGTTGCACTTTCTTCTTTTCCTTCCTTTCTTGGCTAACTGCCTCCTTCAGCGAGGTGTTGTCTTCCTGTGCCAACTATAATTTCGTCGCATCATACCTTGCCCTAGAGTGAACCTCCTGCCCAACGCTAACCTGTAATTTATACAACGCGTTTGTTGGAATCTTGGGAAATGCCAAGTCCAATGTCTCAATGCATTTTAATGGATTATGTACTGTCTCCTCATCAATAAACAAAATCATAAGTGTTATGATGAGATTGGTTCTCCCCTGCGTTATAATGTGCATTGCTTCTCCAACATGCATTCCTTCTTTACCTTGCGTTGATTTGTCTTTTTGTTGCTTCCCTGCTCTAATACTCAGCTTCCCCAGTGCAGTTCTCACTTCTTGCATCTGTTCCAATGATTTTCAACACTCTCCCATACCCCTGACAGTCAATCTTTGACTGTGGTGGCTATAAACTCCACATCATCTGCTGCGAGTGATGCATGCATTGGTGTTTTGTGGGTCTTTGCCTTCTTCCTTGAGCCACTTACTTGCTCCCTTATTCTCTTCCTCTGAACATATGATGGTTCAGATGCCTCTAGAATCTGTGTATCCATGCATGTATCCTTCCCAACTTCTTCTTCATATATCATTTGTCTCCATATGGACTTCTTCGACGCACACTGGTTCTGTCACTCCTCTTGGTGCTTGCTCTATGCATTGTGGTCCTTGTGTAGAACCACACCTTCGTTTCTTTTGCATACTAATTTTCTTCTGTATGGGGCTACTTGTCCCCACTAGACCTTGTGCCATCTTCTTCTTCTTACTAGCGCCATTCCTGCCTGTCTACTGCATGGGGACTATTCTACCCTACGTCTGAGTTTGTACTGTTGGATCTGCTCTCTAAATCATTGGCACTTTCCACTCCTCAGGCTAGTCCTTGACCTTCATCTGGATGTCCTGCGTCTTCACATAGTAACTCATCTATAACCACTCCTTGGTTGGATCCCTCTTTTCTTGCAACCACATGCTATGGCACGATGCTTGGAAATTCACTAGCTTCCCAAACTCCTGGACAGTTTCTGGAGAAATCCTCCATGTGTCTGCTAACCGATTCTGGATCTCTGTTAAGTACAGAGTGAACACATCGTTATTTATTTTCTTATCCTTGGGATATGTTTTTCTTCGAAGCGACATGTAGCGCACTGCACCACACTTTCCTATCCTTGATAGGAAAAAACTGTATGTGGGTTCTTTCCATCCCACCAATTCAATGAGGATGAGTAACCATGAGTAGTGGAACTCAGAGCCTCAATATTGTGTGTCCTTGCAATATTCCAATATGGAGTTTAGTAGATAAGGGGACCAACTCATCAATCTCCCCTTCGCGCACTGCATTGCAACTGATACTACGCCCGCGAGTACCTCCTCATTTCTACACTTGCGCATTAAATTGCAACCTAACAGGCTTGTTGCAAATATCTCATTAACTTTGATTTGATTTCATCATAAATGGATTTTGCCTTTGTTTTGTCTTCTAAATATTTCTCTGGATTCTCCCCATCCGTGGGTATCCCTATGATTGTTGTGATCAAATCAACATTGAGAGGCACCGCCCTATCCATCCTTAAAATATCTCAATGCACCCTTTCTAGGAGTTGCTTGACACATCCATTGATGTGTTTATTGCACCCAAAGTGAGGTATATACAATAAATTCATTATTCCTATGTTGTAGAGCCCTAGGATCCACTGCACAAGATCCAACAGTGGCACTCCTGATGGCCCTCTACCCTGCTCTCCAAATAATTATGTGGTGCCAAGTCTGGGAATTTTACTGCGTCAGCCACATCATGGTCAGAGTATTTGATGGTATCTACTCCTCCCACCATTTCATCATCGACCTTCACTCCCTCAGGGATCTTAGGAATCACTATGGCCAATTCTTCCCGTGCGCGTTTTATGCCTTGCGCACTGCTCTCTTCTCGCACATTTTTCTTCCCTTGTGGGGACGATACCCCAACTGCTGGTATGTTCTCGTGATTTGTTTCATGGTATCCTTCTAGTTTTGGGCCCTACTCTAGACCTCGTTGAGTCGAATCCATGGCATGTTCTTCCTGCTACATCCCTTTTCCCCTGGACACATCAGATTCTTCCCTGTCTGCATCCTCCTCTAGCCATTCGATGCCCTGTGCTGGATTTTTCTCCTCCTCGATATGTGTGGTAGTCGGCTCATACTTTGGTGTGTGAATCTCTTCCACATCCATGACTATGGTCATCTCTTGCATCTCTATTACTTGAGAACTACTTTTCATGTCCCGCCCGGTTCTTCTCAGTGCTCAGAATCTTGGTGGTGACATTCTGCTGAATTCAAACTGTTGACCAAAAATATCCACTTGTTGTTATCACTTCGCACCCTCTCACACTCAAATATTGCTCTTCGTTCTTCTCCTTAGTGAGAAAATTAAATTCACCACATTTCCCCCTTTTTTCGACTTTAGAGCGGGATGACGAAATGACAGTTGTTTCGCACTGACAATTGTCATTTTTTGTCTTTTTCGTGTGCGCTCCACTTTTGGTGTCTATCACCTATTTCTCTTGTGCGTAGTGTCTTCAACACTGTTTTTTCTGCGACACACTTGTTAATCCTAACAATTCTATTATATCAAAACCTCTAATGTTATCCTATCTTTTTGTATTTCTGTTACATTTCTTCTTTTTATGGATTTTTTTCTTTTTCTTCTAACATCTACTATATACAACATGTCCATATTTTCTTACTGCATTGTAACTTTTAAGTGTTAGGAGGTTGATTGTCCCTGTAAAGTTTTAGTCGAATCCCATTGATCATTCCTTTCAGCTATGCTCCTATGATATCCTTTAGCTTTACAACTCCTCCTTCTGTGACAATATTTACTTGATAGGGCCCTAGTCAATGCATTCTAAATTTACCAGGATGTTGCAAAAATTTACTGTCATAGAGCAAGACTAGGTCTCCTTCCTTGAAACTCTTCCTCTTGATATGTCTATCATTCCAATATTTATCTCTTGCTTTATGTACTTCTTGATGAAATCCTGCTAGAATCCTATCCTCTTCCATTTCCATTAGTTGATTTAGCCTTTCCTTTACTATGCCTCTTTCTGTCATGTTAGTGATTGCTTCTATGTGTAGACTAGGTACCAGGAGTTCCATTGGTACCACTACTCATTTCCCACACACCAAGCTAAATTGTGTATTCCATGTCAGTTTCTTACATGTAGTCTCGTATGCCCATAGTACCATTGGTATTTTCAAATCCCAATCATCCATGTTGACATTGCATATCTTTGTCAGAGCATTCTCTAGGATCTTATTGAAGAATTCTATTGTTCCATTTTCTTGTGTATGGTATGGTGTTCTCTTCTGATGATAGAATTCAAAATCCTTAGTCATATCCTTGATAGTGTTGTTGATAAAGTGAGTACCTTGGTCACCCATCAAAATATTTGGACAGCCAAATCTAGTGATCACTTGCTCAAATAAGAAATGTGTTGTTGTCTCTGTGCTACAATCTTTTACTGGTGCTGCTTCTTCCTATCTTGTTAAGTATTATGTCACAGTAATGATATATCTTTTCTCTGACCTTCTTGCTGGTGGATTATTTGGTCCCACAAATTCTATTGCCCATTTTTCAAATACCTGCAACGTTATTTGTAGTCTTAAGGGAATCTCATCCCTTCTATTCCATTTACCAACCCTCTAACAAACATCACATATTTGGAAATATTCCTTAGCATCTTTGTGAATTGTTGGCCACCATATTCCTACATGCAATAACTTCTATGCAATAACTTATCTTGCATAATTTCCTCCATCTATTCCCTCATGAGCTTCTACCAAAATCCTAGACCTTTCATGTTCTAGTACGTGTCTCTCAAAATGTTGTCTGCGAACATTTTGTATAAATGTCCTGCAATCAATTGATAGTTTGCATCTCTAACTACCATATTATTCCATTGCGTAGTGTTAAACTCTTTTGGCACAATTCCTGTACTCAATTATTCAATAATATCAACAAAGTATTCATCGACTATTTGGACTACAATTAACTGCACATTAGGGAATTTGTCTTCCAAGTTGGTAGGTTCTTCTCCATTGGTTACCCTTGACAGGTGATATGATATTGCATTCATCCTCCTTGGTTTGAATATCACTTCAAAATCAACTTCCTGAAATAATAGTAGCCATCTACAGATCTTCCCCCCCAACACTGGCTCGTTGACTAGGTATTTGAGGGTTGAATGATCTGTGAACATCTTAAAGTGTTTTCCTAGTAAGTAATGTCTGAAATTTTGAAGTGCATAGACCATAACTAGGCCTTCTCTTTATGTAGTATTGTAGTTTTTCTCTGATTAGGACAATCCAAATCCCCTACTCCTAGCTGCACCATAATTTCTCCTAGTGCCATCATTGATGAATCTACGTGCGCATGGAATGCATTTTCCCAATATGGAAATACTAGAATAGGTGTTGTGACCATTTTTTATTTCAGGGTGTCCATACCTTGTTGGCACTCCTCATTCCACTAGAATTTAGTATCCTTGTTTAGCAATTTCTCCATTGGTGCAGTAATTTGTGCTTACCCTTTTATAAATTTCTGTAGTAGCATGTATGTCCCAATGTTGCTCTCAGCTGGCACACTGATTTTAGTGGTGGTAAATTGACAATCACTACAATCTTGGAAGGATCTACTAACAATCGTTATTTACATACTATATGGCCCAATAATATTCCAAATGGTGTCCCAAATATGCACTTCTTTATATTCAATGATATCTGACACTGCCTTCATCTTTCCAACATCACTCTTAACACTTCCACATGGTCTTTTAACATACTATATACGGTCCAATCATATAGATACACTTCTAAAAAATGCTGTATGAACTCCTTCAAAGCAACTATCACTACCCTTGAAAATATAGCTGGTGCATTCTTCAGCTCGAAAAACATAACTGTGTACTGGTAAGATCCCCATCTGTGGAAAAAGTAGTCTTGTACATGTCTTCTAGAGCTATCTTGATCTGATGGTAACCTGAGAATCCATCTGTAAATGAATATGCTTCGTGGCCTCCCACATTCTCTAGTACCACATCTATGAAGGGGTGGGAAAAGGGTCATGTAGGCAAGCATTATTCAGTTTCCTCAGGTCTACACAAATCCTTATCCCCCCTTGTTTCTTTTCTTGCACTACCATAGGGCTTATCCATTCAAATTCCTCCACTAGTTCTATGATGCCGTCTTCCAACATTCTGTCAATTTCTTCTTTCACTTTCTACTTATATATTGGGTTTAACCTATAAGGTCTCTGTCTAGAAGATCTATCTTCAGGTTTGAGAGGTATCTTGATCTCTCCTCTCTCTCTTGCTATGCCTTCCATCTCTATAAATGTTGTTGGGAATAGGTCACTATACTTGTGCAGTAACGTTTTTATTCATTCCACTGTTTGTTTATCCCAATAGTCTCCAATGATGGCCATTTTGGGATTCTTAGTTGTCCCAATGTTGAATTTATTCACCTTGATCGGCGTAGACAACACTTCTAATTCTAGATATGGACCTTCGACCTCTCTTTCACATTCACCTTCTGTAATATGAATGTTGCACGGGTCATCTTCATCTAGTGCTTCTTCTTCCACATGATAGCATGACAATAGTTCCTTAACTATCTGTCTATTATGTTGTTGATACTCTGTCATAAGTTCAACCTATGGTTCATCAATAAATATCACCCCTCTTATTTGTTTGAGTGTTGAATCCATGTTGGGGTTCTCATGTTCAAATGAGAAAGTGACTTTAAAATTTTGTTGTAATGTTGTCCATTCTACTGTGCCTTTGCATAGTTCTTGGTCTACATACCAGTTTTCTGGAATTCCTTCCAATGTGTGGATGAAGTGATGAGGCCATTCCTCTGGTGGTGTCATCCTCCATAATATTCTGTATCTCTCCAAATTTTCTACTAGTGTCCCCTGTCCATCTTATCTCTGCATGATATTTCTCCCCTGCTCTATGCCGAATCTAATGCGCAATAGTCGTTTACATTGGTACCAGTCCTTAATTGTTTCTTTATGCGCACCCCACCATATTGCAAGTGTTTCCTTGAGTGCAATGTCCATGGATAAGAGCCTATGATTCTCTAACACTTCATCTTCGTATCTTGTTAGGAATTCTTCTAAGTCATTTATACCATGGAAGTTGGGAGGTTCTCATATCTCGGTACCCATCCATCTTACTACGTGGTCTATTCTTGCACACCTTCATGTGGAGACTTCATGTAATCTTTGTTGTCGATTCTCCAATCCTGTATCTGAGTCAGAATCACATGATGTGATGCTCCTCCAACTGAGTATCCCATCTGCAGTTGGATTAGCATAAAATTCTTCATGATGGTGGTTCTATATAATTGGTTGATTTACTCAAGATCTAAGCAAGTGGGTTCTACAAACCTTTCTCCTTCGGATGGATCTAGTGGCACAATGAATCTGTATTCTCCTAATTCAAATGTCATCTTCCTTGTATTCAAGTTTATTATGGCTTGGTTATCAAATTCCCAATCCAAGACAAGAAATTCTAGATAAGGTGTTGTATCATCTACTATTTCTATCACTTCAAAGTTTTCCTTAGAGCACACTGCATCCAGATCTACTGTCACACCCTTAAGCCTTCCAATTGGTAGAATTCTGTGTTGGTTTGCTAGATTAAATTAGATAGGTGAATAGCCTAGTATGGGCTCTCCCATACACTACCATGTCTTCTTGGGTATCACATTTACCTCAGAGCCTAAATCTAGTATGATATCTCCCATATTAAAATCTCCAATGTTAGCATTCATTCTGGATTCCTTGCTTGTCTTTCTTCTTGGATGGAGGTGATTGAATGTCTTCTGTTCTAACTTTCCCTCTACCTTTGTGTTACATTTTTCTAACATATTTTTCAAAAATTTAACATATGATGGGTCATTCATTAGCTTAACATAGGATTGCAAAAAGTTCTTTATGGTACTTACTTGCGCTATCAATGATACTTCGCTGGTGTGATCCATTGATAAGGGCATCTCATACATTATTACATTATGAGTATGTTGTGTGGTTGATGTAGATTCAACATATTACTTGAGGAAATCATGTATTTCCTCAAATATTTATTTTTCCTTCCCCGCATCAAATTGTTTTTGTGGTTCAGTATTCTTCTTCACCCATTGGTGCTTCTCTGGATCCTGTCTTACTACGTCATCTCATGTCTTATCTCCTTTGTGCATGACTATGTTGATGGTCATCCCATCATCTATGGATTCTAAAAAAACTCCATTGTATATTCCGATTTTTTTTATTTCTCTTTTCTTGAATTTTCCCTAAAAGTGTTGGGCATTCCTCTGTATCATGGTTTCTCGTGCAACAATACATACATGTCCCAGGTGAAAGTGGACATTTCCTTGAATAATGTCCTGGTTGTTGGAATTTATGTCATACTACTGGACCTCTGCCTCCTCCAAATACTCCTCTACCTCATCCTCCACCTCGATCGCCTTGCGATGCATTGTACTGAGGAACCTAATTATATTGCGTGGGATTATACTGAGGCTGCATGTTATTATACTGAGGTTGCGCAATGTTGTACTACTGCTGTGAATTATTATATGGAGGTGGTACCTAGTCTAACTGTGGTGCATATTTCCCTGACATCATTTCTTCCTGCACCCTATAGGTGTCTGAAGTTATTTCCCTCATCATGTCCATTGTCATGCAATATTTGTCATCATGACCCACTAATTTGCAGAAAATGCAATATGAACTCTTGGGTATTGTCCGATACTTCTGCATCATTGGACAATTATATGGGTCATGTCCATGTGTTTTACATATCTTGAACCATGGTCCTCCTGTTGGAAATGGGTTTGGTAGCTCTTTTTCCATGTACCGCGCAAAAGTTGGGCACTCATTCTTGTGGTGTCCTTCTCTCCTGCATGTGGTACACCAAAAAAATTCTCTTTTCTCTTTGCCCCTATTCTGGTTTAGTTGAAATGTGAGGTTCTTCAGATCCTCTTTCATCTCTTCTATTGTTGGATTGATCTTCTGATACTGGTTCTCTTCAAGTTGTAGGGATTCCTGTAGAGCCTTTGCCTGTGTTTGAAACTTATTCTACCTCAAAGGGTATTTCAGGTGCGATAGCAGTGAATTCACAAAGAGAAGTCTATGCTGCAGATCTGTCATGACATACTTCAATTTACCCTTTAATTGTTTGAACCTTTGATCAATATTCCAAATAGAATCTCCTGATTTCTATCTAATCTCAACCATCTCATTCATGTACTAATATTCTGAACTAGGCTTCTAAAATTCATTTATCAATAGCTTCTTGACATCTGCAATTGTCCTTGTTGTTCCTGGTGGACTATTTATAGCTAAGCTCATGTACCAATCTAGTGTGCGGTCTCTTAGTGTGATAGCTAACTACGCAATATTTGTATCCTCATCTATGATATTCTTTTCTTCCCATATCTTCTCACATATAAACAAGTGCTTTTAAGGATCCTCTGATGCCTCTCCTCAAAATTATGGTAACCTAATGGTGGGATCATGTCCTGCCATTTTGAACTGTGATGAAATAATACCTATGTGGGATGTAGATACATGACTACTACTTCCCGAACTAGCTCCTCCAGTCGTTTCTCCTTGATTGGGTGCACTTCCTATTGTCTTTCTTCTACTAAAGTTGGGTTGTCTAAACAATGTTGTTCTTATTGGTGTATTAGTCGCACATGGGGTTATGGGTTCCAAACTGACACCGACATGGATAGGAGTTTTTCCTTTTGGTCCATCCCTTGGACCTCTTGTATTCCTTTCATATGTTGTGAGTAGGATTTCCTCAATCTCATCCACATCCCAGAGATCCTCTACCTCTTCTTCATCACTTTCCAAGCCCTCTCTATCTGATATGGCTCTCTTCATATTATTCATCTTATATTGGTAGGGTACTCCATTGCACATTTTTTCAGTGATCTGCTTGATCTAATCTTCCTCCATCATGATTGGGTCCAAGGTCTCCTCCTTCTTTCCCTTATCCATCTCTTCCTCCATCATGATTGGGTACAGGGTCTCCTCCTTCTTTCCCTTATCCATCTCTTCCTCAATTTCTCTAGCTCTTGTCAGTGCTTCCACCCTTCCCCCATGCACACATGGAAGTTTAGTTTTCTTCTTCCATAGTGATCACACCTTTGTTATACAGTAAGATATTGATTGAAGTATAGAGCGATTTGACATACCTACCTCTAGGTCCCTTCAAGAAATCTTGCTCTTCTGCACTGTAAGACTTCATAGTATCTACTGCAAATTTTGTGATAAACCCTACAACATTATTGTCTAGCCATAAATCTATTTGTGTGTGTGAAATTGTTGTGAACTTGTTGTAACTGTGCAATCTCCATAGGATTCCACTCGACCTATCTGATTCGATTTGTAGGGTGGTTGTATTTCAAACTCAATATCCACTCTTGAAACACATGCAGGAAATCACAGAAAAAGACCTCATGCAATTCGCTAAACACGTACTTGTCCAAAGATTTACGCGGTGTTAATTTAGGGTTTTGTTATCCTTCTGCACAAACTCAAGGTCCTTTTTTTTCAACCAACTTTCAATCTTCGCCTTCGTTCGATTCCATGGTCTAAACATTCCTTTTTATACGTTCATTCTCTTCGTGATTCTTTCACAGATCCCACTCACTCAATCCCATGAAGTTCCAGCCGACAACAAAACCATTTGTTGGTTTTTACTCCTTCTCTAACTAACTCTTTGGATGACCCAGGTTCATATCTAAACAAGTTTCCAACAAATCCCTCTAAAACTATCTACCCTCCTTGTAATCCATAAGGAAACACGACACATAGAGTGTACTGTGTAGTCTCACCTAAGATAGTTCTATGGGTGATTGCAATGCTCATAGGCTTGCAATCTAGGAAAGAGTGGGGATGTGGGATTGCAATTCATCTTCTTAAGCCTTGATCTGGTGTTTCCTTCTATTATTCTTAAGATCTGTTCATATATTAAGTGTATGCATGCATTCTAACAAATCTACCAATTTGCATATCTCACAGAATTATTCATTCATCAACTAACTACTCACAGAAAGTAATTATGCAATAAACACATCACATAACACAGTTGTTACCATGGTTCACCCCCTTCTGGGGTACGTCCACAAAGATCTGGCGTCTCAATATATTTTATTATGGTTTTTCAATATATGGCATTGTGCACACTACAAATCCATTTATACGATCACAAAATAGACTCTACGACCTTTGTGAGGCTGACTAAATCGCACCAGGATCCTCATCTTGCGATCTAACCCTCAAGGTCTAGTTACT
Organism: Picea glauca; assembly: GCA_000966675.3. Taxonomy (NCBI): domain Eukaryota; kingdom Viridiplantae; phylum Streptophyta; class Pinopsida; order Pinales; family Pinaceae; genus Picea; species Picea glauca. The sequence continues at coordinate 1,002,906 of JZKD02S1675123.1, read as the reverse complement.
TGAATCTCCTACAAATCAACAACTTAAAAAAATGGTATCAGATCTTACAGTAGTTTCCTTCACCGAACCTTACAAAACTTAGGAACCCCTGACCTAGACCTCCTAGGTACTTATTTATACTTATTTTTGGCTTATCAACCATTACAATATCCTAAAAACACCCTAATCCTAATGTGGTTAGGTTTTCCTGCATGCACGCCTTGCATGATTTCCTTGCATGTGCTACTTTTCCTCTTTTTCCGGCGTTTCTTTTCCTTTGTTTTCGGCGTTTCTTTTCCTTTATTTATGGTGCCTCTTTTCCTTTATTTACGACGCGCTCCCCTATTTTCCAGTGCTTCTTTAATTCATTCAAAAACTTCTTCGATTTTTCACAACATTGGAATGCACCAACACTTCAAAACACTTGTAGACTTTTTCAAAGAGTCTGTTATGTTTTCCAAAGTGTCTACCTTCTCAAAAACACCTTCTTTATTTCCACCATGTCTCTCATGAAATGGTATTGTACATTAATATGCTTCATCCTAAAATGGTAGGCTAGGTTCTTTGCTAAGAAAATATCACTTTGACTATTGCAATTTATCTTCATAACTTGTTTCTCAAACCTAGTCCCTAAACATAGTCTATGTAGCCATATTGTTAGAAAAACAGGATGGCAGAGAAATAAAATAAAACAAATGCAAAAATAAAACACATAATATACACAATACAATAGAGACATAGATATACGTGGTTCATCTAGTGTGGGCTACGTCCACCAGAGAAATTGCTAGGTCCTTCCTTTATTATTATCCAAGAAATGAAGGGATACAACCTACAACACACCTGTTGTAACTTCCTCTTCTTTCTGTCATAGTACCCTCACTCAGAATACAATATTCACAAAATGATACATAGCCGCAATACATTTCCCTCATAAAAGAGGTTTTCCTTCTAGAGAAAAAAACCCTAACATAACTTCTACCGTCAGATCTGCGACCTTATAATGAATGTTCCATATTTACTATGAAATTAAAATATACATTTACAAGGAAATTTTTCCTTCTGGGGATTCGCCCCTGAACCCCCGCAGGGGGGGATAAACCCCCCTGCACTCTCCCATGTGGAGGAGTGTACATTCTTCCGGGGTGTAAAGTCTTCATGGGGTATAAACATGGCTGAAAACAAAGGCCTCTGAATCAGGAAGATAATCAGGCTCCACAACCAACACATACAACTTATTTTCTTGCATGATTGGTTGCCATGTATTTAGCTTGTGTTGTCAACAAGGTTACAATCTCCAGTCTCTTACTAGTCCAAATTGTTGCTCCACCAAACTTCTTGACCACATATCTGCTGGTCAACCTTCTTCGATCAAGATACCCATCCTAGTCAGTGTCAACAAATCCATGTACATTCACTTTCCTATTAGTTTCATGTTTCCCTTGGTAGCCGATCGCATATTCTATTGTGTCAAGCAAGTACCTAAACACTCTCTTGAAAATATTCTAGTGTTCTTTGCTAGGTTTCAACATGTACCTTCTCAATACTCCCATAGCATAAAAAATATTTGGTCAAGTGCAGGCCATTGCATACATCATACTACCAACAACACTAGCATAGGGAACATGTGTCATGTCCTCTATTTCTTCCTGTTTCTTTGGACAATGTTCAATAGTTAGTTTCCCCCCCATACAAATTGGTACCTTAACTAGTTTGCAATCCTGCATGTTGAAACACTTCAATACTATTTGTTGGAAAATCAAGCATTGATGCTTCATCACACATCGCTTGGGTTCAGATGATCGAGTGGTAGACCTACATATGTGTAATATCCCTCGGTAGAGCCCCAGTTGTAATTATGAATTGTAAACATATTTGATAGGCTGGTGAGCTGAGTTATAATAATATAGGAGGCTTATGTGGTGATTAGGCCAGAGAGCCTAGGATGTTAAGGCCATGAGCCTATTTTGTATATGTAATTATGGAAAATCATTAATAAAAATATACACATCGCTGCGTGTAGACCGACCATGAAGAAAGAGTGATGGGGGACTAAGCTTCCACAAGGCTAGGCAAGGGAGGGGGCTAAGTGTTTGGGCCTAGGGGATAAGATAGGGGGCTTACCTCTAAAGGAATACTATTTTAATATTAATTCTTGAAGGATAAGGTGGACATGTTGAGTGTTTTCCTCAGTTCCTGGAAAAAGGAACGTATGCTAAGTGGAGTGCATGCGACTGCAGGAAGACAAGTGTCAACCTGGGCACATGCAGTTATTGTTGGGAAAGCCAACACTGTTGGGTTCGGTTCCCATTCTGTCATCCTCCGCCTGAGTTCACTGGGATTGGGTGACGTCTGAACCGATTTTTCCTCTGCATCTTCATTTGCATACCCATGCACAACAAAGGAAACCCTCACGGGAAGGTGGTTCATTCTATCCATTCTTCCATATGAGAGTCGGAACTTGAAACCTTTGTGATCGACCTCTGCATTGTTTCCTGGTCATGCATCCTGAACTCAGTGGGAAAACCCATGGTATAATCCTCCGTCTATCATGTTTTCTCTATGATTGACCTTTGCATTGATTCCTTGTCACGCACCTTGAAACCAGTGGCAAACCCATGGACTGAGCCGCGTCTTCTATGAAGCCTGAAAATTCTGTAAATGTATATGATGTGTGTTATAACTGTGGGTTGTTGTGGCCATGCAGTTCCTTGTCTGAGTGTAGATTGTTGTCGTCATCTATTCCTTGTTGAGCCTTGCAGTGGTCCTCCTTGTATCGGAACAGAGTTGAAGAAGCAGGTTGTCAGGCCTGTGTGCAACACTCTCTCCAGGTGAGAGAGGTGGTTGTGGTTGAAGAAGAAGGTTGTCAAGCCTATGAGAGACTCTCTCTAGGTGAGAGAGTGCATGGAGGAAATGAGAACTCCTAGAAGGGGTCCTGTAGTTGCGATAGAGCTCGGAGAATTCCGGTCCGACCTATTGCTAAAGCCCAATGCAAGGGAGGTTTAGCAGTCGAAGGACTGTCTAGTGTGACAGTGAAGGTGTATACTCCTAGGGTGGGACAAACATGTGGGGAATGAGATTTTGTGAGCAGTGGGAATAAGTGTCTTTTGGGAGAGAATCCATCCTCATAAACTGTGTGTCTTCTTGTTGATCTTGCCTAGTCTAGGATTCCCTTGCCCAATGGACCTTAGTCCCAGCTTGGGGGTGACCTACTACTGAGAGTGATGAGAAGCGCGGTCTATGGCTGGGAGGTTTGTGGAAGGCCCGCACACAGTTGGTGGTGTTATTCCAGTTGAAAGATAAGGATAATTTATCTGCTTAATTTTATGTTATGCATAATGCTGGAATATTATCATGTGTTCCGTTGCATGTATGAATTGCTGTTAATTGTATTTAAATATGAATGGTAAAAGTAAATCTATGTTAAAATGTGTTAATTTGATTTAATGAATATTATATTTATATGTGAATATTCTGCAGTAGTGGCATTGCCCAGTCTTTGGGAAGGTCAGGGATGCTTCAGTTTGGTATTGCAGCTAATTCAGAGCTGAGTAGTGGCATTGCCCAGACCTGTTGATGGCTAGGGATGTTACAAATTGGTATCAAAGCATGGTTACAACACTGAGCCTAGATGGGCCATGTTAGTGGCTAACAAGACAAAGGTTTCAGAGTGAATTGTTGTCAAAAGGGACAAAATTCGAGGTTCAGAGTGTCTCTAAGTGCAAGTGGTGCATCGATAGAGTCTTTGACTCAAAAAGCTCGGGAGAAATAGATTGAGTTTTCTTGTAAAGGGACACAAAGATTTGTTGCAAGGAGTGCATTGATCCGAAAGTCAACCAAGTGTTGAAGAAACCTTCTAAGGAGAAAGGGGTTTGAGAAACAAATCCTAGGAGGAGTAGTGGTATCGTAAAACCACAACTTACGTTGTATTTGGCCACAAGGAGAGAGATCTCAACACTGGTGGTGTTGGGACCGTAGGATCTGTTCGGAAGGAAGGGGAAACCTTTAGGACCATCAGATCTAGAGAAGGTGTAGAAGGGTTATCCTGGAAGCCCTTTGGACTTCACGACTTCGGTGAAGTTGATGCAAACTAAGAGAAAGTTTGAAGATTGAAACTGCGAAGTCTAGAGGAGAGATCTACAACATAGATCTGGGGAGAAGTCTTACCATTAGATCAAACCAAGAGAGAAGATAAAGAGGTTCATAATTTAGGATTCAGAAGATTGGAAGGAAGAAAGCATAAGAACTTCTGAAGTTTGAAACTCCTAAGTGACATGGCATGGTGATGCCACTTGGTTTGACATGGACACATCGGTTTTTTGCCCCGTGTCAGTGGGTTTTGAACCCATAGAAGTTTGAATTGTCGTTTGGAATGTGACGCGTGTCACCCATATGAATGGGCCATGTATCATCCACTAGTATTCCGCCTTGTGGAATTCTGTATGAGCAGGGTTAGTGGGGCCCGAGGTTACGTAATGTAGTTAAAGGTCAGAGGACTCACAGTGGCGTTGATCACGATACATCAAGATCAATGACCAAAAGGCATTGCGGGGACCCAAGTTGCACGGAAGTTAATTCTCCAAGGAGGTCTCGCAATCCAAACTGTGGTTTCACCGAGGGGTTATGTGCTAGCGTCAGAAGAATTGTGGGATGAAAGGTGGGTTACTCCAAAACCACCGTTGCATGCCCCCGCAATTGGGAAAATGTTAAGTGATGTAACGTAATGACGTCACAAAAGGTGATTGGGAATGTTCAGAGATTAACAGTTTGGAATGTGCTGATGCAAAAAATTCCGAAGCTTTGAAGTCCCAAAGCTTCGATGACAGAAGTTCCACAGTGAGTGTCAGCCGTTGGATGCTGGGTAGACGTGGACTGTTGATCCACCCTACTTCGCGAGTTCAGTAACTTGAAACTCTGAGAGATTGTTGTGTTGTGCTTTGAAAACTTCCAAAGTCGAAGTCCAGGGTAAGCACTTATTGATCTAGCACTTGATCATGGCCCATGGTTGCATGGGTCGGGGGTTGAGAGAATAGGGGCTAGTGCCCAAAAACTGTGTTAATAAGGGAAAAGGGTTAGGAAGGAAGCAAGTGGGTTTCGTCTGGTTCGAACTCGCATCAAAAGAATATTGAAGACCTGGAACTTTGTGATAGGGTCCAACAAATTTATAAGAGCCATTAGCTCAGAGAAAAGAGATCGTTGCACAAGAAGTGCCTCAGAGAAGAAGCACAAGTTTTAAAGGATCATAGATTTCTTCTCAAGGCTCAAAATTGAGCAAGGAAGCTATGATTGGGAAGGTCTCGGAAAGAGGAATCCAGATGTAATGGTTATGCTAAAACATAAAAAGTTCTAGAGATGTATTTAGATATAAGAAAGAAGGTGAGAGAAAGACTTCTTGGTCTTTAGACGATTTTTCATTGTAATGTGTCTTTGAAAGACAGGAGTTGTAATCATGTTTTTTTTTTTTTTTTTTTTTTTCTGAAATGAATAGAA